>JAKZAP010000020.1:4658371-4968928 GCA_023053575.1 Branchinecta lynchi | reverse complement strand
CACCAAGTTTCATCTCGATCCCTCCACTCATAGCGTTTTCCAATATTACCGGTTCTCCCCTCCACCTCCCCCCAAAAGTCACCGGATCCGTTCCGGATTTTAAGTGGGTCGTCTGAGGCATGAGGTCTTTCCAAATATCAAGTTTCATCGAGATCCGGTCACCCGTTCAAAAGTTATAAATACCTCAAGATTCCGGATTCCCCCTCCCTCCACTCCCCCGACAGTGCCCGAATCGGCTCGGTTATGTCAATGATGTATCTAGTGTTTGCTAGGTGTCTTCCCACCAAGTTTCATCTCGATCCCTCCACTCATAGCGTTTCCAAAGATTTCCGGTTGCCCCCTCCAGCTCCCCCCAAAAGTCACCGGATCCGGTCCAGATTTTAAGTGGGTCGTCTGAGGGATGAGGTCTTTCCAAATATCAAGTTCCATCGAGATCCGATCACCCGTTCAAAAGTTATAAATACCTCAAGATTCCGGATTCCCCCTCCCTCTACTCCCCCCACATTACCCGAATCGGCTCGGTTATGTCAATGATGTATCTAGTGTTTGCTAGGTGTCTTCCCACCAAGTTTCATCTCGATCCCTCCACTCATAGCGTTTCCCAAGATTTCCGGTTGCCCCCTCCAGCTCCCCCCAAAAGTCACCGGATCCGGTAAGGATTTTAAGTAGGTCGTCTGAGGCATGAGGTCTTTCCAAATATCAAGTTCCATCGATATCCGATCACCCGTTCAAAAGTTATAAATACCTCAAGATTCCGGATTCCCCCTCCCTCTACTCCCCCCACAGTACCCGAATCGGCTCGGTTATGTCAATGATGTATCTAGTGTTTGCTAGGTGTCTTCCCACCAAGTTTCATCTCGATCCCTCCACTCATAGCGTTTCCCAAGATTTCCGGTTGCCCCCTCCAGCTCCCCCCAAAAGTCACCGGATCCGGTCCGGATTTTAAGTAGGTCGTCTGAGGCATGAGGTCTTTCCAAATATCAAGTTCCATCGAGATCCGATCACCCATTCAAAAGTTATAAATACCTCAAGATTCCGGATTCCCCCTCCCTCCACTCCCCCCCACAGTGCCCGAATTGGCTCGGTTATGTCAACGATGTATCTAGTGTTTGCTAGGTGTCTTCCCACCAAGTTTCATCTCGATCCCTCCACTCATAGCGTTTCCCAAGATTTCCGGTTGCCCCCTCCAGCTCCCCCAAAAATCACCGGATCCGGTCCAGATTTTAAGTGGGTCGTCTGAGGGATAAGGTCTTTCCAAATATCAAGTTCCATCGAGATCCGATCCCCCGTTCAAAAGTTATAAATACCTCAAGATTCCGGATTCCCCCTCCCTCTACTCCCCCACAGTGCCCGAATCGGCTCGGTTATGTCAACGATGTATCTAGTGTTTGCTAGGTGTCTTCCCACCAAGTTTCATCTCGATCCCTCCACTCATAGCGTTTCCCAAGATTTCCGGTTGCCCCCTCCAGCTCCCCCCAAAAATCACCGGATCCGGTCCAGATTTTAAGTGGGTCGTCTGAGGGATGAGGTCTTTCCAAATATCAAGTTCCATCGAGATCCGATCACCCGTTCAAAAGTTATAAATACCTCAAGATTCCGGATTCCCCCTCCCTCTACTCCCCCCACATTACCCGAATCGGCTCGGTTATGTCAATGATGTATCTAGTGTTTGCTAGGTGTCTTCCCACCAAGTTTCATCTCGATCCCTCCACTCATAGCGTTTCCCAAGATTTCCGGTTGCCCCCTCCAGCTCCCCCCAAAAGTCACCGGATCCGGTAAGGATTTTAAGTAGGTCGTCTGAGGCATGAGGTCTTTCCAAATATCAAGTTCCATCGAGATCCGATCACCCGTTCAAAAGTTATAAATACCTCAAGATTCCGGATTCCCCCTCCCTCTACTCCCCCCACAGTACCCGAATCGGCTCGGTTATGTCAATGATGTATCTAGTGTTTGCTAGGTGTCTTCCCACCAAGTTTCATCTCGATCCCTCCACTCATAGCGTTTCCCAAGATTTCCGGTTGCCCCCTCCAGCTCCCCCCAAAAGTCACCGGATCCGGTCCGGATTTTAAGTAGGTCGTCTGAGGCATGAGGTCTTTCCAAATATCAAGTTCCATCGAGATCCGATCACCGTTCAAAAGTTATAAATACCTCAAGATTCCGGATTCCCCCTCCCTCCACTCCCCCCCACAGTGCCCGAATCGGCTCGGTTATGTCAACGATGTATCTAGTGTTTGCTAGGTGTCTTCCCACCAAGTTTCATCTCGATCCCTCCACTAATAGCGTTTCCCAAGATTTCCGGTTGCCCCCTCCAGCTCCCCCCAAAAGTCACCGGATCCGGTCCGGATTTTAAGTGGGTCGTCTGAGGCATGAGGTCGTTCCAAATATCAAGTTTCATCGAGATCCGATCACCCGTTCAAAAGTTAAAAATACCTCAAGATTCCGGATTCCCCCTCCCTCCACTCCCCCCACGGTGCTCGGATCGGGGAAGTGACTATTTCCAACTTAATCATTTGGGGTCCCTGATATGCCTGCCAAGTTTTATCATCCTAGCTTATGTGGAAGTGCCCGAACTAGCAAAACCTGGACAGACCGACAGACCGACAGACCGACAGACCGACGGACGGACAGAAATTGCGATCGCTATATGGCACTTGGCCGAAGGGCAAGTGCCATAAAAATCGACCACCTAAAGCTTCTTCTTTATACCATCTATCAAGTTTCACTCGAATCTGAGCATTTTTGGAAAGTTCCGGTACCCCCCCCCCCCTCCCACCAACGTTGTCGGAGCCGGTTCGGGCCCAATCTCTTAATTCCCTGTTCCTGTCCATCAAGTTTTACTGAAATTGGAGCTTAGCCTATCTGCAAGTTTCCAGTACCCCCCCCCCCCCCCTACCTTGACGGAATTCGGCCCGGACGCCAAATAACAAATCTAGGCAAACTCGGCACAGTCGAATTTGCATCTCATTCGGTCCATCCGTTTGGTTTTTGTGCTTGTCAAAAGTCCCCCCACCCCCAATTCCCCTAATCGTGGTCGCATATGGTTCGAACGCATGTTTCACATGTCGAGGCCATCGATTCGTATCACCCATAAAGTTTCACTCGAATCAGACCACTGGTTTGCAATTTATAGAAGTCAATTTCCATATTTCTCTTCTCGTGCTCCCCAAAAAATGCTCGGATCTAGGAACGGAAGTTTCCGGGGGTATGTTGTGTCAGGTTCTTAAGTCAAGATAATTCGGGTCGCTAATATGCCTGCAAAGTTTCGTTGTCGTTTTACATCTCGAACTTTTCTAACTCACGACTACCGGAATTCCAGGAAACCCCTCCAACTCCCCCCACAGAGCCCCGAAACCATTTGGCTCCTTTCATTCCATCTAGGCCTAATGCTTGTTATCCATTAAGTTTCGTCCCAATCCCTCCGCTTTTAGAGTTTCTCGAGTTCCCCCCCCCCCCTCCATCCCCACAGGTATCGGACCCGACCAGGACGTGACACTGAACGTCCGAGGCGATAGCTCACCAGACAAGTTTCATTCAAATCCGATCACCCGTTCAAAAGTTATGCACGCCACTAGATTCCGGACTCCCCATCCACCCACTCCCCCCACGATGGTCGGGTCGGGGAAACGGCTGTTCTCAAGTCAATATGTTCGGATCCCTGACATACCTGCCAAGTTTCATCGCCCTAGGACATCAGGAAGTATGCCGAACTCGCGGGATCGCTAGAAATCCGGACCCCGACCCCAACTCCCCCACAGTGCCCTGATCCGGTCCGGTTATGTCAATGACGTGTCTAGGACTTGTGCTTGTTTTTCCCACAAAGTTTCATCCCGATCCCTCCACTCTAAGCGTTTCTCAAAATTTCCGGTTCCCTCCTGCAACTCCCCCCAGTGTCATCGGATCCGGCCCGGATTTAAAGTGAGATGTATGAGACACGAGGTCATCCTCAATATAAAATTTCATCAAGATCCGATCACCCGTTCAAAAGTTATACACGCCACTAGATTCCAGACTCCCCATCCATCCACTCCCCCCAGTATGGTCGGATTGGGGAAACGGCTGTTCTCAAGTGAACCTGTTCGGGTCCCTGACATACCTGCCAAGTTTCATCGCCCTAGCACATCAGGAAGTATGCCGAACTCGCGGGATCGCTAGAAATCCGGACCCCCCCCCAACTCCCCCAGAGTGCCTGGATCTGGTCCGCTTATATCAATGACGTATCTAGGACTTGTGCTTGTTCTTCCCACCAAGTTTCATCCCGATCCCTCCACTCTAAGCGTTTCTCAAGATTTCCGGTTCCCTCCTCCAACTCCCCCCAATGTCATCGGATCCGGTCCGGATTTATAGTGGGACGTCTGAGACACGAGGTCATCCTAAATATAAAATTTCATCAAGATCCGATGACTCGTTCGCAAGATAAAAATACCTCAAATTTGGCTTCCCCCTCCCTCCACTCCCGCCCCAGATGGTCGAATCGGGGAATTGGTGATTTACTATTTAATCTGGTCGGGTCCCAGAGATGCCTGTCAATTTCCATCGTCCCAGCACATCAGGAAGCACGGAACTCGCGGGATCACTACAAATTCGGACTTCTCCCCCCCCCCCCCCCCCCCCAACTCCCCCAAAGTGAGCGGATCCGTTCCGGTTATATCAGCCATGTATCTAGGACTTGTGCGTGTACTTTCCACCAAGTTTCATCTGGATCCCTCCACTCTAAGTGTTTTTCAAGATTTCCGGTTTCCCCCTCCAACTCCCCCCAATGTCACCGGATCCGGTTTGGATTTAAAATGGAGGGTCTGAGACACGAGTTCCTTCCATATATCAAGTTTCATTAAGATCCGATAACCCGTTCGTAAGCTAAAAATATCTCATTTTTCCTCATTTTTCCAGATTCCCCCTCCCTCCACTCCCCTCCAGATGGTCGGATCGGGGAAGCGAGTATTTCTAATTTAATCTGGTCCAGTTCCTGATATGCCTGCCAAGTTTCATCGTCCTAGCTTATCTGGAAGTGCCCGAACTAGCAAAACCGGGACCGACAGACCGACTGACGGACAGAAATTACAATCGCTATATGGCACTTGAGTAAGCTCAAGAGCCATACAAATTATTAATCATAAGAAATTATAAAAGAATTCACCCCGGTACAGTAGCCTAGTTGCAACCTTGCAACCTTTCACTACGTAGACCCCTGCATGACACAGTAGTGCGCAAAGATTGCGGTAGGCTATCGTTTAACAACAAGTGCGCAAGGGCCAACCGTGGAGTGTGAAAGTAAAATGTTTATTGCATCTTATATACGAACAGCGTTAGAGCCAAGACTTTTCACATCCTCAATAAAAAAAAAACAAGTATTTAACTAGCCCTATTTGAAATAGAGACCCTAGTGTTATGGCTCAAAGGGCCATATCATATTTTTATCATTCCCAAACAAGGTGTAAACACATACGCCATCTAGGCGGGCAATAAGTTCAGGTTATTGCTGGTAGATGACGTACGTCTCGGGTTGTCTTTGTTACCCGGAAGAAAACGGTCTATCATCATGATGATGACTTGATGTCCGGTAGAAAGAATGGCATCTTAACATCTTGTTGACCAAGGAGACCTTTTTGTGAATACTACTGAGAAGTATACGTTTATTTTATTGAGAGAAAGTGTTTCTGACCCCTAAGCTACCTGCGACATCCCTACCCCTCGTTTGTAGATTGGTTTTGAGAGTGGAAACTAAGGTCAGGCCCGCCGGTCTTCAGGTTTCCACGCTATCAACCAGGTCCCAGTGACCCTATTCAAGACCTAGCCTTATCCACCACCCTCGAAACCACATCACCTAGGATCTACAAGTACAAGTAACATGTTCGTCCTACATCCAGCTCTGGTCAAGTTATGAACATTATTCACTGGGCAATCTGGGGCCGATTGTCCCTGAACCGGGTGGGTGCGGTGGGTGAGACCCGAAAAGGCACAACTTGACCCAAATGCCAATACGTCTACCAAGTTTCAACTTGATACCTGTAATGGTTTGCGATTTTATGAACCTCCAGAAAAAAAGGTGAAACCATAAAACGGAAAACCGAAAACCAGCTACAACGGACACGATAGTGGACTGTTCATAAATGAATCCCCCAAAAACCACTAACTTCTTTATTTTTCTTATCTATCCACCCACCCCATACCAGTTTAAATACGGCACTCACTCGAACTCTTTTGGAGTCGTTTCTCAACCGGAACTCCACGTCCCTGATGTCCATTTCTCCCTCTTTTTCTTCGTCCTCGTCCTGGTCCTCCCCGGAATTAAGGTCGAGAATCCTTCGTTTCCTGGGCTCTGATTGGTGGAATTCCCGTTTCATGCCCCTCAACTGCTTGATTTCGCCCAATCGAATTTGTCGCTCCGAGCCTGAGAGATCTTCCTCGACTGTTTCGACAAGACCCGAATCCTAGGAAAAAAGAGTATCAATTGAAATACTGAATGCTTTTAATTTCAGCAAACTGCCAAAGAAACAAAACACCCGAAAAACAATGGCAACAAAATGGGGAAAAAAAACGACTACTCTTGAGGGTTGAGGCACTTACCAAACAGGCAAGCAATGGAAAATTGGCCTAGCAGCAAATTTCACAAGCTACAACTCTGAAGCAAACAGATTGCATAATAATGTCACTTTAGCTTTACGGCAATTTTTTTCAAATGTGCAGCATCTCATAGAGACAAGCTCAGAAACCATGCAGCAAATTTGGGGTAATTAAAAAAACAAGACCAAAGGTTTCGATGGGATCCCAAAAATTCAATATCTGATCCAGACAACTGGGTCTTGTCTTAGCCAGATCAAGTCATCGCCAGACTCCTTGAACATTTTTACAATTAAAATTGAGAAACAGATCAAGGCCAAATAGCTAATCATCTGAGAAAAACTTCCTGCCACTACCGCCAATTTCCCGATTTCGGCCAAACTCCAGAACTAATTGTCCGGTGAAAAAAAGAAAGCTCAAAAATGAACTCGGGGTATCTTCTTTCCCAATAATGAACATCTAATCAACTTCAAATACAAATTAAACTTATAACAAATTTTCCGACTCCAGCCGGATTCCGGTCGAACTATATGTCCGGGTAAAATATGATTGTCACACACGGATTCAGCATCTCTTCTTACCCCTAAAACGGTTATCTAATCAACTAGAAATAAAACTTTAACTTCTACCAATTTTCCGGTTTTGGCCGGATTCCGGGCGAACTACATGTCCGGATAGAAAATTGTTTTCACATAAGTGTTCAGAATGTCTTCTTGCCCTAAATCCAACATCTAATCAACTTCAACTAAAACTTTTAATTTTAACAAACTTTCCGATTTGGGCCGGATTCCGGGCGAACTACTTGTCTGTCGAGAAAATGGTTTTCCACTACCGTGTTCAGCGTGTCTTCCTACCCCTAAATCGAACATCTAATCAACTTAAAATAAAACTTTTACTTTTAAAAAACTTTCCGGTCTGGGCCGGATTCCGGGCGAACTACTTTTCCATCGAGAAAATGGTTTTCACCATCGTCTTCACCATGTCTTCCTACCCCTAAATCGAACATCTAATCAACTTAAAATAAAACTTTTACTTTTAACAAACTTTCCGGTTTTGGCCGGATTTCGGGCTAACTACTTGTTCGATGAAAAAATGGATTTCACCATCGTGTTCAGCATGTTTTCTTACCCCATAATCGACTATCACATTAGCTATTTTAAAATATTTTGTGTGCCCCTTAATTTGAAACCCCTCCCCCACCCCTAAATGTAGGGCTACAAAGCCCATCTACGAACTTGACTGGTCCGACGACCCAACGAATCCTCACACCAAGTTTCATAAAAATATCTCATTCGCTTCGAGAGTTATCGTGCTTACAGACGGACGGACAGACGGACGGACGGACGGACAGACGGACGGACGGACGGACAGACGGACGGACAGACGGACAACTTTTGCGATGTCATAGGTATCCCTCCACTTACGTTTTGGGATCCCAAAAAGCCTTGCTAGCTACAGTATTATATCTCCCTTTAGCTCACTCTTATCCTGAAACTAGTACTCCGGTAGGCTGACTGCGAACTAATCAATGAATCCATTTTAAAACCAACTTTTCAATTAAATCCCTCTCCACCCTTAAATCTTTCGGTTTGGATACTAAATGCCTCCTCTGTTATTTTAAAACTTAAATCCGTCCTCATTTAGAATATGCTTCACCGATTTGGCATTCTTCTCTTTCTGCAGAGCTCTCTGATCGCCTGGAAAATGTCCAAAATAGAGCGATGAGAATTATTCTGGGCGATCATACATACGAAGAGGCTCTCATTAAACTTGACATTCCTAAATTATCTGTACGTAGAAATACTC
Organism: Branchinecta lynchi; assembly: GCA_023053575.1. Classification (NCBI taxonomy): domain Eukaryota; kingdom Metazoa; phylum Arthropoda; class Branchiopoda; order Anostraca; family Branchinectidae; genus Branchinecta; species Branchinecta lynchi. Next base: position 4,960,564 of record JAKZAP010000020.1, on the reverse strand, counting down.
TTTCAAACAAAATTGGCGCTAAGATAACGTGTTGTCCCCAGATGGCCCATCTATTCCCCCCTCCCCTCCCGTCTTCCGTGCGCCGGTCCGCGAGGAATACTGGCAATCAGTTTTCCCCATATCCTGCTAATTCTTCTACCAAATTTTTACGTAGTTTCATCCCATCATTTATTTCTGGTAATTTCTTGTAAGTGTATTAGTTAATTTGTTTCTTGTGTGTCTGTGTATTTTGTAAATTTCCTTTTCTAGCTTTTAGCTATTCGGATTAAACGTGATTGATTGATTGATTGATAATACCAAATAGATTATATAAGATATTGTTCCAAGTTTTCATCCGTCACGTTATCTACAATTGAAAAGGATAAAGTTCAACTGACTGCAAAGTCAGTCCCTTCTTCCGATATTATTTTGTTGTTGCTTTTACAACGCTGAAGAATAGCTTTTGATCATGTGATTATTTTTTTCAGCTTAGATAAGTTGACAACTTCAGCATTAACCGACAGCGAAGAAACAAAACCATTTTGAAAGTTTCAAGGGGTTGACAACTTCAGTAGTAAGGTACACAGTGAAACCAAAAATAGGCGATACCAATTGTGAGACATATAGGGGACATGTATGCAACAGTCAACTGTTAGCTCATAATCATCTTCGGCAATGAGGGGTTTGCAGCTTTTGCTAGTTGGTGTACCTGTATTTGTTTCCGGTGTATTCGATGGTAAGAACAATTTGGTTCCCAATTGTAAGACATGCAAGGGACTTGTAAGTAATAATCGGCTGTTATGCTACAATCATCTTCAGGGATGAGGGGTTTGCAACTTTTGCTATCTGGTGTACCCATTATTTTTATCCGGTGAACTTGATGTCTATCACAGGAGAGGGACTGGTAAGCAAGAATCGGTTCACGAGGGGCTAGAACTTTTGTAAATTGGTGCACACTGTATTCGATTTCTATAAATCTGACGGTATGAAAGTTTGTATCGATGGTCTATCGCTGTAACCTAGGATTAACTGTTTACGCAACGGGTACAAACGATAATGTAAAACAAAGAGGTAGTTTCGTAATAACTGATAGTGTCATCAATGGTATATTAACCCTGAAAAGCTATTGACAGCTTTATAATACCAACTAGATTATATAAGATATTGTTCCAAGTTTTCATCCATCACGATGTCTACGACTGAAAAGGATAAAGTTCAACTGACTGCAAAGTCAATCTAGTCCCTTCTTCCGATGTTATTTTGTTCTTGTTTTTACAACGCTGAACAATAGCTTTGATCATGTGATGATTCTTTTTAGAACACACCGTTTTAAAAGCTTAGATAAGTTGACAACTTCAGGATTTAACCGACAGCGAAGAAACAAAACCAAAGTGTTGCTCTCGCAACACTTAAGTCGGCGAAGCCGGACAAAGGTTGCCGCAACACGGTTAGGGAGTTGAACACCCCCCCCCCCCGAAACATGGAAAAATAACGATTTTTATAGAATTTTCCCTATGATCTACGTGTTTTTTCGCTTTTTGTCCGACCAGAGGGCACCCCCCCCCCCCGAAATAAATTCCTGGATACAGGCCTGAACGTAGGTCTATAGTTTTATTGGAGCTATATTTCGTATGACATAACACCATGAAAAAACACGAGAAACTAACTTATAACCAATTAAGCTAGTTATGAACCAACAAATTAAAAGGAAGAACAACAACAAACCAAAACTAGAACAAAAAATAGAAGCAAAGCCATTAGCTAGGACCATTCATGGGTATTTTCAGTCAAAAACTCCCATTTTCAGACAATTTGTTTCCTACCCACAGGTCGGATTTTTGAGCAAAATGGTTTGTCCTGATCAGGATCGAACTCTCGAGATTAAGAGGAATCTGACGACAAATGTGACATCGAAATTAGGAGGATTTTATTGTAAAAGCCATACGCGTATTTTGACAATTTAATTGTTCTTGCTCTTTTTTTTTTACATAATAGACAACCAAGAAAGACATGCAAATTAATTCCGACAGTTGGAGTCGCCAATTTTGGAACACCATCCCAAATTTGACCGACAAATTTTTTTTTATGAACCAACCTTTATCTTAACTATTTTCAATGACAAATAAAAAAATTAGGCTCGCGTTTCAGCATCTTATTCTTAGTTACGATCATTACTATTCTTGTTATTGTTTCCGTTCCAGCTAATACCGTGATATGCAAATTAGCTCCTCCCTCTTATTATTTTCGTTCCGCGACTGTTACGATCGGTTCTACAGGAACTCCCGTAAGAGTTATGACGTGATGACGTATTGTATCACATTGCGGCACTCGCCCCTCGTCGTGTCATCATAACTTGTGATAGGTCACTGGAACGCTACCTAAATAACACGGAAACGTGTGACGACACGAAATATTAAAGGTTAACTTCAGACATAGGATTGTCATTCCGGTTTCAACCGAGATGGAGGTGTGTTAACTGTTATAACTTTTTCGAATATATATGAGGCTGATCTGACTTATATCATCCTCTGCGGAGGCTGATATGACTTATCATCCTCTCCGGAGGCTCATATGACTTATATCATCCTCTCTGAAACCTGATATGACTTATATCATCCTCTCTGGAGGCTGATATGACTTATATCATCCTCTCACATCCACCACTAACTTTCTGAAGATTTTCGTAATATAACCGACCGTAGGTCATAGGAGGATATGCATTACGTACCTGTTCGGAAAAAGTTATTTATGTTCATAACAACTCTCGCAAAGTGCCTTTTTCTTGAAGCAACTTTTTCCCGAAGCCACTTTTTCTCGAAGTCCCTTTTTCCTCGTAAGTGGCGTTGCCTGACGCAGTGCCTGTTTTCAAGAGTGCCTCTCTAAGCAAAGACTAAAAGCAAAGACCCCGCCGACAGTCACGAACCAACCCTTCGAGGATTAAGATCAGAGTACCGGTATAGCCCAATATGTACCAACCGCTCGGATATACACTAAAAGTATATTAGATACTTGGTTAAGGACAACAGGCTAAAGGACAGAAAACTTGACTCGGGGAGATATCAAGAATGTACCTTGAGTCGATATTCAGAGTAAGAAAAATTCTCGTTACGACCATTGCAGTTTCCGGGCAGTTTGCGATAATTCGACTTTTGAGTTAGTAGAAAAAAAAGCAAAAGGTTTGTGTGCCGGGAGTAGGAATCGAACGCGCGACTTCTTGACTACTATCCCGATACTATGGCCGAAACACGGTCAAAGGCGAACTTTTACAGTGCATAGGTGCATAATTACAGTGCATAAGAGGCAAGGGCCTGCCAGCTAGCTTTGGGAACACGAAGGAGGGGGTTCGAGATAACATAGAAGGGGAGTCCTGGCGACAATAAATCCCTGTATCTTTATCAAACCGACCAAAGTTTGATGGCCGAAAGTTGCGTAGTCAAGTTTGCTGTGGCTTTAAAACGTACAGGTATCACAAGATATATTAATCTAACACTGGTGGCATCGTTTTGCTGTGGAATGAAGAGTTGCGGTTTGGTTCCCGATAGGATGGAGCTTTTGACAAGATACGTAATTTAACAAACGTTGCTAAAAAGACGTTCACCTTCAATAGCTGTCTGAACTGGTCAATCAGTTTCGTCATCTCGTAAAATCTCTGCTCTTCCAGCCCTCGGCGTTTACACCATTTCTTCGAGTTAGAATCCTTCGATCTTCCCGATTTGATCTCCAGCCATTCTCTATATGCATTCAGAATCGTGATGGGATCACCGTGGTCTGATTCCAGAGGCTTTCTGGCATTCTGGAAAAAAAAAATAAAAAAAATAGGTCGAGTAATACCCGAGGGGTTACTCACTCCCCAAACACGTGTACACCGGGTGCCGGAAGGTACCATTCAATTTAATAGTCGGAGTTTAAAAATCACAAAGTTTAATACAAGTGCATTGCTGCATTGCTGCCGGGAGGTGCCATCCAATTTAATAGTCGGTGTTAGAAAATCACAAAGTTTAATAAAAGTGCGTTGCTGCATTGCTGCCGGGAGTTGCCAGAAGGTGCCGGGAACGAGTGTACACCGGGTGCCGGAGAGTGAGTAACCCCTCGGTAATACCTCTGAGTTCATTGCAGTTATGAGACGAGTGGCGACACCTTATTTGACCTTGAAAAAGTCATGTTAAAACTTTAGAAAAATAGACAACGTCATTTTGTCCGTACAAACGACTTGGAATGTTTAAAATTTAAACTATGAAAGGTTTAAACTTCAACTGAAAAGGGCTGAGGTAGGAAGTCTAGTTACCCATCACTTATTCACTTAAAGAGGCTTGAAGACCCATGAAAATGCGTTACTTCGTTGCTCCGCTATTCACGAATAATCAATTTTCATACAGTGAAATTTTCCTTTCCGATTGTGTTACCTCCGAGAGCTTGAAGCCTGAATGTATTGTGTGCTTAACGAAAGCGATTTAGGGAAAATCAGTGACGCAGTGAACTACCTTCCGCGAGCTGATCACTGGCCACTGAAAAGCCACGTTTGTTTTGAGTTTCAAATTATTCGCGTCATAATAATTTACGTTGTAATGGCTGCCGTAGACATTCTCAACGTCATATTAGAGCAAATAGTGAAAAATATAAAAATGCCTTTACACAATCGAAATAATGCAGCATATTCAGTTAAATGATACAAAAATAAGTTTGTTTTTCAGTTAAACTTTAAAGGCTAACTGACGGTCTGCGAGAGCTATTTGAACGTGAAACGATCAATCAAAGTCTACAACTCCTGCAGAATAGACTACACAACTTAGTTTCATTGCATTTTTGGGATCCCAAAACGTAAGTGGAGGGATACCTATGACATCACAAAAGTTGTCCGTCTGTCCGTCCGTCTGTCCGTCTGTTACACAATAACACTCGAAGGGATGGAGATATTTTGATGAAGATTGGTGTGAGGAATCTTCGGGTCAAGGGTAGGGTCAAGTTTGTAGATGGGCTCTGTAGCTCTAAAGTTAGGAGTGGGGGAGACGGTTCAAATTAAGGGACAAACAAAATATTTTTAAACAGCTAATGTGATGTTGATTATGGGGTAAGAAGGCATGGTGAACACGATGGTGAAAACCATTTTCTCGCTGTACAACTAGTTCGTCCGGAATCTGGCAAAAACGGAAAGTTGGTTAAAAGTAAGTTTCATTTGAAGTTGATTAAATGTTCAATTTCAGGGTAAGAAGACATGCTGAACACGATTGTGAAAATCATTTTCTCGCGGGACAACTAGTTCACCAGGAATCCGGGCAAAACCGGAAAATTTGTTTAAAGCAAAAGCTTTATCTGAAGTTGATTGGATGACAGATTGAGGGGTAAGAAGAGATGCTGAGGTTGTATATGACTTTCATTTTTTACCCGGACAAACAATTAGTCCGGAATCCGGTTGTAGCCAGAATTTTTTCCAAGTCAAAGTTTTATTTAAAGTTGATTTGATCTTCTTTCTAGAGATGAGTTCAATTAATTCGGGTCAGACCGAAAAATTGGCAGAAGTAAAGCACAAACTTTCGGTCAGTATCGTCAAATTAGACATGGCTTATAGAGGTATATCTCAACTTGGTTTTCTCTGATGAGTAGCCTGGCGAAGACTGGATCTGGCGAAGACAAGACCTATTTGTCTGGATCAAATATTAAATTTTTGTGATCCCATCGACACCTTTGGTCTTGTTCTTGTCAGTTTCTTCGCGTTGTATAATGTAGGTATTGGAACCTGACTGGTTGCATATGCCTAATCCCTTGAAACTGGAAATTAAAATAAAGCAACGAAGAAATATTTCCAAAATTTTAAGAAAAATTTAAGAGAAATTTCCAAAATATTACTTCGTATAGTAAAGTTATGACTTTTCAGTACGAAGAGGCGACCGTACCATCCCATAAGGCTTGCATGTTGATTGAATTTTCTTTATCCCTTTTTTAAAGCCGCTGTCGCCCTCTTTCATCTCCAGTCAGTTAGTCTCTCTTGTGGACTAAACTTCTGCGGCCCTCCCCCCTTCCTCCTCCCTCCCATACGAGTGGCAGTTAACCTAGGCACTTAAAGGACACCTGAATGAAGAGTACCAAGTATCATCCCTATCTGTATGACTTCCGTTAACATTGCCTGTAGAAAACCCAATCCAAATGCGAAATAGTGTTTCCAAGTTATGACTTTTGCTCCATTTTGCATCTGTCCTTATTTCAGATTTTAGAAATGAACAAATGTCTCCAATCAACCCTTCTTCTGGAATATTTCTTAACCAGTTAAGCCCAAACGTATATCTAGAAGAAATTTCAATATTTCCAATACGATCCGGCCAGCGCTGTACAAGATTTGAATGAATTGCGCTTTTTGTCGTCGAGTCTGCATGTGCAAACCTCCAGAAACGAACATCCCTATTTTGAAAAAGTCACGCTCAGGAGAAGGATGCTCTCCGTGGCCATGTCTGTAAATGCATTCTCCATGGTGTGTTCAAGTATGGTTTCGTTGTTCAGGTGTCCTTTAAAAGAGTAGGGTCCCCCTTTTTAGCAATGTAGCAAAAACAAAGTTAAATTCTATTTTCTTATTTATTTAACTTACCGTGACTTCAGAAAGTAAAGAGTCAGATTGGTGAGAAAGAAGTTTAGCACTTAGTGACGTAACTGGATATCAGTTTTTCTTTTGGGATGACTTCGAAAAGTTAAATTTCGGCAATAATCGTTTTTGCAGAGCAACCGTGTATCAGACACCACGATAACTGCAAAAACGAATAATTGCAGATCCAGTTACCGTGGTAACAAATACCATGGTTTCTGCAAACACGCAATTAATGTTTTTTTTTACTTTTATATAGGTCGCATGTTATTTGTTTTGTGTTATGCGGACATGCTTTAACAAGTCATTTTCAAGCTTGAGCCGCTTGAGCCTGAAGAGGACCCTTGCCAAGAAGGGCCGAAATATAGCTCTAATAAAATGTAGCTGACTTATCCGTTTTGCACCGTCAAATACGGACATGCAGTTTATTCCAGGAAATAATATTAGATAGTATTTCAGCCGAAGCTGACTGACTCAAGCCGCTCAAGCTGGAAAATGAACTTAGTTCATTTTAAGTTCATTTTCCAGCTTGGACCTAAAGAGGACCCTTGCCAAAAAGGGCCAAAATATATCTCTAATAAAATGTAGCTGACTTATCCGTTTTGCACCGTAAAATACGGACATGCACTTTGTTCCAGGAAATAATATTAGATAGTATTTCAGCCGAAGCTGACTAACTCAAGCCGCTCAAGCTGGAAAATGAACTTAGTTCATTTAAGTTAATTTTTCAGCTTGGACCTGAAGAGGACCCTTGCCAAAAAGGGCCAAAATATAGCTTTAATAAAGTGTAGCTGACTTATCCGTTTTGCACCATCAAATAGGAAATATATTATTTTGTGTGTTAATAAATAATCTGAATCCGAATCTGTAGGAACTTCAAAAGGTTCAAAATTGGCTACAAAGGTCTTACCTCAATATCCGGATCTCGGTAAGCTTTGTTGGTAAACGGACACTGAATGGTCAGCGCTGCGGCTAAGGCAAGAGCCGACTCCACCAATCTGAACAGAGATCCCATTATTAGCATCTTCCCAAGTGTGACGTCAACCGGAAGCTTCGACAGCAGGTGGCCAATTGGAGTCAGAGTTTCGATTTCCGAGATGGCGCCCTAGAAGAGAAAGATAAATAGTCTTTGAGCCCAAGCTGACTTTGAAACATTTATTCAAACAATGTTTACAACGGATACGTCAGCTAAGATTCTACATCAGCGATTTTAATTACTTTCATTAGATATTTATAGTCGGCAGAAGCTCCAGTTATTTATTACAGGTTTGTTTCCTTCCCCGAAGTTGAACCAGAGGGTTGACAGCCTGACGAGGAACCCTTGCCAAGAAGGGCCAAAATATCGCGGATGAAGAATCATAGCTGACGTATCCGTTGTAAACATTGTTTGAATGAAGAGAAAGATAATAATAATAATAACGATTGTTTACTTGCTTAAGTAAGTAAGTAAGTGTATTTATAACCCTCAAAATGTTTTACAACATAAGAGTGTGGAGTAGAAGAGATAAATAGAAATAAAAAGAAAAGAACAAAAGACAACAAGAAAATAACATACAAACAGACAATACGCATGTCTGTTTGTATTTACTAGATTAGTATTTACTAAGATTTACTAGACGTTACAATGCACACATAAACTATTACACCACTAGATCAACTATGCTAGGTAAGCTAAGCTAAACTTCCATTCCTGAGACTAAATCCTTTATGATGCTATGAGCTATCAGTCATTTTTTAATTTTATAGAGGCGAAAGCCTTCTGATGCAGTTGTTTTATTATTATTAATATATGTAATAGCGCTAGACGGATACGTCGGCCGAGATTTATTCCTGCTTCAGAAGGCTACTCGTTAGTCTGTAGCTAGAAGATATGACCTGCAATAAAACTTAAGGTTTAACTTAACAGTTAACTTATTTAATTAATATGCAAGTGTTACCCTTTTGGATGTTTCTTCGTCGCTATAAAAAATCATTGACAACAGAACCCAACCAGCGCACGACCTTCTACACTGCTTCCTTGCCGACGATTGAAATTAAGTGTCTTTTTGTGTATGTTTATGTGTTTCATTTACTCCGCTTTCTGAAAACGGCGGGTTTTAAACAAATTACTTACTTACTTACTTACTTATTTGTGTATCATTCAACTGAATACACTGCTTCATCTGAGCCTCGTTTTTGTTGCATGCTGCAGGTCCACTTCTTGGCCGACTCCGGACTGATTCTTTCTACATCCGTTTTTGCACTGTAGCGCTTCCGAGGAAGACGGCAGCGCTTCTCGAGAATCACGGACTTGCTCCCCGACCAAGTCCGTGCTTCCCTGCAAGATGCTGCAGCGCTGCCGCTTCAATCAAGAAGAAAGTGAATCCAAAAACGCATATTATGCAAAAGCAAAGAAGTGCTGCAGCAGCGATGCGGCAGCGCTATTGCAACGAAAACGAGGCTCTGGATTGTGCTAAGGGATGTTTTTATTTTTGTTTCCGCTTTTGCTACAGTATGACGTTCATCTGCATTCAGCCCCCAAAGATACTGTAAGTTCCACTAGTAATGGTGAGGCAGAAGAAAAAAAATGCCCGCGTTTACGTTCCGTACGTCCGTGGATTGACAGAAAAATTGACCAAAAGTTTGAAAAAATACAACATCCAAGTCTTTCACAGAACCTAAAATACTTTGCTGTCTAAACTCCGGAAAAGATAAAGTCCCAAATCAGTGCCAAAGAGGCATTTATTCAATACCTTATGATTGCGGAAAGCGTTACGTAGGAAGGACAGAGAGAACTTTCAGAAAACGACTTGCAGAGCATGAGCCAGAAATTGACCACGCCCTCTCCGCCCTCATCTGCACTTGCAGAACATATTTTCGAAAACCCATCCCATTCAGTATAGTTTGAAAAAGCCCAATTTCTTGTGACGTGCACCAGAATCTATCAAACTATTCGAGAAGACCTTGTGATGAAGAAAAACCGAGCAGGCATTAACCGAGATACAGGCGAGTACTCCCTACCGGAAACGTGGAACAGGGTTTCTGAGGGAAGAAAATTCAATCGCCAGTCCCTTATTAACAACAAAACCAAAGTCGATCAAAATGCAGAAGAAAACATTTCATCTCGTCGCCCCAATCGTGCAGCAAAAACAGCAGCCGTGTCAAAAATTAAATCTAAGCACTAGATTTTTCGTGCAGTGATTATTAAAAATAAAAGATACAGGCGAGTATTCCATAATAGAAATGTGGAACGAGGTTCTTAATGAAATAATATTTTAGTTTTCAGTCCCTTATTAATAACAAATCCGAAGTTGATCAAAATACAGAAAAAAACCTTTCCTGTCATCGCCCCAATCGTGCAGCAAAAATAGATGCCGTGTCAAAAATTAAATCTCAGGACTAGAAAATTAAATTAAATCTCAGGAATATTCCCTAATAAGAAATTTATTGTCGGTAAAAGTTTCAGTTATTTATTACAGGTTTGTTTCCTTACACGACACTGACCCAGAAGATTGACAGCCTGACGAGGACCCTTGCCAAGAAGGACCGAAACATCGCTGATGAAGAATCTTAGCTGACGTATCCGTTGTACAGATTATTTGATTATATGTTTCAAAGTCAGCTTGGGCTCAAAGAATATTTATATGACGTTCAGCAGATCGACGTCCGTCCTCACAGAGAAAAATTCTACTAAGACGGGGAAAATATGAATTCCAAACACCTCTTTTCAGTGGCCAGTGTTGAGCTAGGTGATCACTGCATGACTGCATGAACATTTATTTTTCACAAATCGCTTTGAACAAGCATAAACACAGGTATAAGCGCACAAAGATACCTGACATCCGAGAGGGAAATTCCACTATATCAAAATCCGCACTTCCTACGCCAATCCGCGCTTCCAGTAGTGAATATTCGCCTGTGTTTTGGCCTATAAATATTTTCTTTTTTAAGTGTATATGTCATTTGTGCCTGAAAATCAGCCAAATTTTGGAAAAGTGTATCCGCTAAGCTATCGTAGATATGCTGTCTGTTCCAGTGAAGCGGGTGGGATTGACGGACTCATTATCACCTCCTAAAGGGTTGGCTCATTTTTCTGTCACTTTCGAAAAGTGTTGGCTGGAGCAAGGAATTTATAGAAAAAAAAGGTGAAGTTTTGCTGAAGTTGTGTTTACAGTAATCAGGCCTGTTCGAAAGGTAATAATAATAATAACAACGTTTATTTCCTGAATGGCTCATATAATTACTCGCTAGCGTCGGATCGTCACACAATTCTTAACACGGCTAAAACTTTATAGTCACTTTTCAATAATTACCTTAAAATATTTCTATGTATATACAATTAATAACGAATATATCACGGTTCAGAATTAAAATAATTTACGAAATATGGTACAAATGACGAAAGATACCGGTCAGTAGAGTGTATATCGGGGCGAACAAGTCTGGTACAATTACGGGTTGCAGCGCGAAGTCTTGTGTCAGGTCGAGTTTGGTTCGGGGCCTCGTAATCCGGTAGGAGAGGTCTATGAAGATCAGAGGACAAGCATTTGCGTTTCTTCCATATTCTTCGCCGTAGCTATACACTCCTTTAACTCAGTTACTCTTTGTTCACACTCTTGAATCATAAGCGACTGGTAAGGTGCAGGAAGGTAATTGGTTAGTTTTTTTTTGTTTTTTGAGAGGCAAGGTTGTGTCTGAGAGTAGGAACAGTGACCACTCTGCGTATCATGTTTAAAATGTAATGATTGTGGTTCTCGGCGTCCAGAAATGGACTGAGTGTTTTGGTTATGTATGATTTATTTTGTATTTGTTAATAAACCCATGGAACTTGAACTTGACTTTAACTTGACGATTGTACATCGGATAGGGAAAATGAGCCTTTTTCTCCTAATCTACAGCAGTGAGACGACGAAGCGGGAACCCGTCAGTTCGCCAACAATTCCGAACGAAACGCTCAGGGAGATGGAGTCTTGCCTTTAGACCGTGGAGAGAATAACGAATTCTGCGAAAGTTCTTACTACCGCAAAGAACTGTCGCCAAAATTTTTGATTGAACCCAATTGACATTTTACGACGAGTAAATTTTATATAATGTACGTTTATACCATTTTGTTTCGATGAAAGTTTTTATGAAACCTAACTTTATTTAAATCGTACAAATATTATGTAAATTAACAAAAAATGCTACGTACTCATCATATTAGTGTATCTCTGTGAAAATGCTGACACTTCCGATGCTACTTTTCTTAATGAAGAATCTTTGCAAAAATAAAGCGAATTGAATTGATTCCCCAATTTGTTTCTTTTCAATCAGATTTCATACGTCTTCTAATTCAAACCAAGCTTTGTTTACACAGAAAACCGCTGATGTTCAACCATCCTAGGATACAATGAGCGTGTTCAATGCTTCTAACATTAGTAACTATAAGTTACTATTTTCGTTCCAACCTTTTAGAAAGTTACTACGCTGACCGTTCGAACCTTCTCGAAAAAGTAACTAATAGTAACTATTTGTTTACCACGTTAAGGAGCACAGTAAGCGTGGTAACTACGCATCTCTACAACGTGATTGGTAGGACTCATCCGTGGCATGATTTTCTGCTGGAAAACAGAAAAATCGTTCCAGCCTTGACGGCAGAAATCCCGAATTCGTGACGTCATGCGTAGTAACTACGATAAGTAGGGTGGAACACGCTCAGTATCTTCTTTCAGAAAAATAGAGCAACTTTCAGCCTTGTGTAACGAAGGTGTACTTTCACCAGGGAGCTGGATACACCTTGGTTCTTTCAGTTTAATTAATCAGTCATTCAAATTTGAGGTAGAGAATTGGGAGATGCTTAATTCAGTTCGTTTTGAGTTGGACCTGTGGAAGGTCGTTGCAGGCTGTATAGGCCTACATATATTTTTGGACCTTTATTTAAATACACATCTATGTTTTGTATAACTGATAAATGAGGTAGACACTAGTTTGTTTGCACGTTACTTTGTACCGTTAAGCATGGTCCATCACCGCTCGGGGGCCATGTGCAGAGTTGGACCTAAAATACCTTATTGTTTTCTTTTAAATCATTTTAAACTTGAGACCCTCCATCATAGGCGGGAGAGGCTGTGCACAGATTTTGGTATGAAGTCCCTAAAGAACCCCTCTTTCCGCTACCTTCTGCCGCCTCTCTTCCAACCTCAACGTTTGTGTTCGCAAAGAGCGTGTGCGGAGCGAATACCCAAGCTAGAACCCCGTTACTACCGTACGGAGCGGTACCGTAATAGTTCTATCCCTAAATTTGTACATATTTTCAACAAAGAGGTTTAGTCGTTCTTGTGTGTCTCTCACTTCTATGTTTTCGTGTTAGGCCATATTCAGTTTGAATTATTTATCTTGATATTATGACAGACATTATTGATTTGCCTTCATGTATATTGACGTAATCAACACGCCATTTGGCCCCAAGCCACGATATCTGTTGATATTTGAAATAAACTGAAAACTGACAACTAGCGTTGCATAAATAGTTAGTAACAGTTAGTTAACATTTAAGGGCCATGACAGCAGTTAAAGGCCATCACAACATTCGAGATATCAAATAATTCGTTTTTTCTTTTCGGTTTGGGGTTTGAGGGTTGGTAAGGAAGGTAATTAATCGAGGGAGTGAGTGGGGTCGTGGACTCTACTCTGATACTAAACAACCCGTCTAGGCCTAAAGAGTTCGGGAAATATCCCTATGCCGGACGCGAAAGGCATAGCCACTATAGCCAGTCAGTCGGTCGGCGGTCATGGGCACTAGAAGGTAGATCCTACTTAGATTGGATGGGTCCTATTCTTTATCAACATATTTTCTGGGTTTTTTTTTGCCATCCCGAAGTTTATTCTTTCTTTCACGCTTGAGGTTTGTCGCCTAGCTGAGTTCTGTCAACGCATCCGACACTGCGACAGAACGCACTTTTGAACGCACTTGACTGTCATAAGTTTCATAAAGATAATACAAGGATGCGCAGTTTCAACAGACAATGCGTAACAGAAAAAACTTGTGATGTGATCTGTAGTGTTCGGTACGCAAAACAAGCATTGCCAGGAAGAGCCAAAAAACAGCCAAAAAGGCATCTGCTGACTTTTTTCCCATGATGTCGCAAAATTCCGAAGATACTTTTTCGGCTGTTTTTCGGCTCTTCCTGGCAATACTTGTTATGCACTACATTCATGCATAACGTTTTCAAACACAACAGATAACATCACAAGTGTTGTCTGTTCCGCATTGTCTGTTGAAACCGCGCATCCTTGTGTTATCTGTTATGAAATTTCAGATAGTGTCGTCGCCCGATCTGTATCGTATGTCGCACTGCGCATAATTTTGAGCGAAATCGCAACATTACGAACCATGGGAGAAAATGGAAATGGCAAATCTTTCCTTACCTTTTCTTTCAAATATTTCAACGAAGCCTCAATCGTTTCCTTGGACGGTGGCTCGATGAAGGGGAACTCCCTCGCATCCTGGAGGCCCATCGAAATCATCTGCAGAACCATGGAATCCAGAGGTACCCTTTGGATATCAGGAACAGAATAAGGATGCAACTCGTCGAACTCCTTCTCTGAGTAGAGACGATAACACATCCCTGGACCCGTGCGACCTGAAAATCATTCCCGTATTACTGCTCGAATATAATAAATATCCATTTGTTTTATTTATTTTAAATTATCAACAGGCCATCTTGAACCCGTGAGACATGAAAACTACTTCCTCTCAAATCTAATAAATGAGTTCACATTTTGCTCTTCGGTTGTTCAAGAAGTTTCTAGACCAATCCGTACCGCCTATGGGCGCATCGTCCCCAGCCGGGGGCGCTATAATCGTAAAGCTTTGGGAAAATTGTACAGCACCTTCTATACTATTTCGTTCTGGTGTCACTCAAGTTCTGCGAAAGAAGGAGATAAAAAAGATGAGATCATGTTATTTTAAATATGCAAAGCACCAGCTCCACTTGTCGAAATTATGCCATAACCGTACTTTGACGGAGAAGTTCAAAATTCAAGATGCAAGTGTTACCCTTTTGGATGTTTCTTCATCGCTATCAAAAATCATTGACAACAGAACCCAACCAGCGCACGACCTTCTACACTGCTTCCTGGCCGACGATTGAAATTAAGTGTCTTTTTGTGTATGTTTATGTGTTTTATTTATTTTCTTCATTTACTCCGCTTTCTGAAAACGGCGGGTTATAAATAAATTACTTACTTACTTACTTACATCCAACATCATTTGGGACCAAAATCACTCAAACCAGCGACAACCACAGAAGGATTGTCCGCCTTTGTCGCTGGACAATGCGATTTGCCGTAATTTTTAAGGTAATTATTTTATTTAGGGCGTGTTCCATCCTACTTACCGTAGTTACTACGCATGATGTCACGAATTCTGGCTTTTTGCCGTCACGGCTGGAACGATTTTTCTATTTTCCAGCAGGATCTCACGCCAGGGGCGAATCCGACCAATCACGTTACAGAGATGAGTAGTTACTACGCTTACTACGGCCCCGAGCATGGTAAGCAAATAGAAACTATTAGTTACTATTCCGACAAGGTTGGAACGGTCAGCGTAGTAACTTTTCGTGAGGATGGAACGGAAATAGTAACTATTAGTAACTATTGTTAGAAGAGTGGAACACGCTCTTAATTCACCCAAGGCCAATACACAAAGAGCGGGTTCCAACCTTCTAACAATAGTTACTATTAGTTACTATTTCCGTTCCATCCTCACCAAAAGTTACTACGCTGACCGTTCCAACCTTGTTGGAATAGTAACCAATAGTTACTATTTGCTTACCATGCTCCCGAGCATAGTAAGCGTAGTAACTACGCATCTCTGTAACGGGATAGGTCGGATTCACCCCTGGCGTCAGATCCTGCTGGAAAATAGAAAAATCGTTCCAGCCTTGACGGCAAAAAGCCAGAACTCGTGACGTCATGCGTAGTAACTACGGTAAGTAGGGTGGAACACGCTCAAAGATAAAACAGTAACTCAGTGGGGTGAAAGATTACAAAACAGCAACAACAAAACACCCAAACTGCGAACGGCAGCCTCGTGCGCAGCACAGTTCAACGTGATGAAAAATTTTCAAGAATTAGTTATATGGAGTTGTAAGTTTTAATAGCATACAGTAGTAACTGTTACCGCTGCATGCAACTATTAGCAAGACTGGATGCTACTCTAGCAAGACAGGATGCTACTGGATACTACTGCTTAAGATATACATATCTTTGCGTGAGCGTCTCCTGGCATCCGATAATGAGCTTGTTGAAGTATTATGTGCCCCTCTCTTACGCCTTTCATTGCCAATATGGCAAAAGTTGTATGAGCCTCATGATATCGGCTAGACTACAGCTGTACTTTGCTTAACTTGTTGTTGTTTCCTTCTGTTCCTTTTGTGTTATTTTTCTATAGTCGTTTGGCTGGATTAAAATTATTGTATTGTATTGTATATATGGCACATTAAATGTTAGTATTCTGAATTATTTATAAACTATAAAAACATATTATAGGGTGCTAAGAATGATTAAGGGAATAAAATGAAGAACATAAGCAACTTTTTCGTACAACTATCACGCAACTACGCAGGCAACAATTTTTTCATCGGGAATTCAATTCAGCTTATTTATAAAACGGGAAGCGGACAAGCCGAATATTCGTTCAGTCGTCAATAAATATCTATACACAATTTAAAGTCGGAACTTATGAATTAATTTAAAATAAAAGTAGCCTAATCGTCTACTAAAAGTAACTTCAGGTATACAATGACCGACCAGTTTACAGCAAAGCCGCAGGCCACTATCAGCAACAGGTTCGAAGTCTCCAGAATGTACTTCTGGAGAGAAAGAGCAGAAAAGCATCTAGTGGTAAACAAATATCCTGCAGTATTTACTACTGAGATTTATCTTGTCTCTAAAAAGATAAACTTATCAATATTTCGAATCAATCTTCTCAGTAGAGATAAGATTAATCCAAGTTCAGATATGGATTCAGCATGCATGCAATGTTTACTCCAGCATCTCATCTCTAATCGACTTCACAGAAGTCTTTTACTTTGACCAGATTCCTCCGTTTACCAGTACTCTCCGCGAACTGCATGGAGAGCTGGTGATAATGAAAGGCGAACCTTTCGACCCAAATTTCCGAGTTTGGGCAAATTGAGCCAGCTTATCCGACAAGAAAATAAAGTTCAATGTTGGATTCAGCATGTCTCCTTACGCCTATACCGAATCCCTAATCGACTTCAGAAATAACTTTGAGCTTCAACCAGAGTTCCGGTTTCGGCCGGATTCCGGGTGAACCATTTTTCCGGCAAACATAATTTTTAACCTCAAGTTCAAACCACCTCCCCAACCTCTAAATAAAGGGCTACAGGACCTATCTACGAACTTGGCAGGTACTTCGATCCAATCAATCAATCCGTTTACTATGCTGTAATATTATACAAAATAGCATTGGCAATGTCCAGTCGCCAGTGGATCCTCATACCCCGTTTGAACAGACAGTTGAACCCCTTCGAGCCCAGGACTGCCCAAACTAAGAATTAAGAGACCTTATCAGCCAACGTGGCACACGCAACCAGCCCGCACTCTCCCTGCGGCATCCGCAGAAGAGTAGCCTAATGTGAATTTCACCACCAACCCGCGATAAGGTTTCGCCTTGTATGAGCAACGGGGTAGGGCAGGGACAGGTATCGTCACCGGGTTTTTCCAAGAAATTGGTCGACAACTCTTATTGAACTGCTCACCAGACAGTTGTCGAATGCATTCTGCCTTTTTGACTCACTAAATGCCGCTGGGACTTTCGATATAACCAAACTGATAGCATACAGTTTGTGGTTATGTAGTATATTCGAAAGCTGCAACAGCATGTCTCCTCGTCCTATATCGACTACATCATTAGGTTCTAAAACTTCATGGTAAATTTCCCGGTTGTGGCCGGATTCCAGTCCGGCAAGAAAATAAATTTCATATTCGGATTCAGCATGTCTGCTTACCTGTAAATCAGACCTCTACAGCTTCGGATTAAACGGATTCCGGTGGATTCCGGCGATTCCAGTCGGATTCCGGTGAACCCCTTGTACGGCGAGAACGTAAATTTCATATTTGGGTTCAGCCTGTTTTCTTAACCCCAAGTCGACCCTCTATAATCAACTTCAGATTGAACTATTAATTTTCAAAAGTTTTCCAGTTTTTGCCGGATTCTGGGTGAACTACTTGTCCGGCGAAAAAACATTTTCGTATTTGGATTCAGTATGTCTCCTTACTTCGACAATCTCATTAGCTTTCACAAATATTTTTGTTCGCCCCTTAATTTGAGACCCCTCCCCTCCTTTACCCAAAGTTCGACAGCCTGACGGAGACCCTTGCCAAGAAGGGCCGAAATATCGCTACCAAAGCATCTAGCTGACACATCCGTTTTATGCATTGTTTGAATATAGTTTCCCAGCCAGGTTGTGCCCAAGGTGTATTTTCCATCCCCCCTAAATAAGAGGCAACAGGGTCCCACATCGAAATTAACCTGTGCTTTGACCAGAAGAGTCCTCATGCCAGGTTTGAACAACGTATCTCAGCCCCTTCGAAATTTATCGTGCTAGCAGACGGACAACGTTTACCAAACCATAGGTTTCCCGTCCCTTACGTTTTCGGATCCCAATAAACCGTTGTACATTAAACTAAACTTTCTGTACGAAGAATCTCCTCGAGGACTGAACTAAGTAATTAGTAATTTATTTCTGACCCGCCATTTTCAAAAGCGGAGCATGTAAAATAAAAGAAAAAAAATAAATAAAATACTACAAAAAAAAATGCAATTTTTCATTTTTCGGCCAGAAAAGAGTGTAGTATGTCGTGGCAGAGCCGACGAAATTTCCGAAAATGTGAAGCTGGTATCTTTAACTTTAACATCTTTAAAGCACAACTCTTCCTAGAAATGATCTTTTCCCTATGAAATATTTTTTTGAAGTACCATTACTTTCCAGCTAAAACTAGCGATTCTCTTGTTAGCGCTTGTCGACTACATCCAGCCTTCCTGCTCTCCGACGCGGCGGCTGAGCGCAAAACATTTGAAAATTGGCGTGTCTTGGTCAAAAATTGGGAAAACCAAGCAAATAAAAGAAGTAATAAACAGAAGATTATCACATCCATATATGTGCAAGAGTTGTCAGCGGACGTTGAAGACTCCGGCAAACTTTTCGTTGGATCACGGGAAAACTCGGAAAGGTCAAAAAAGCGCGAAAAATTCGTAGTTACGAAACGAAACAATGGAAAAAGGTGGGGATTTTAGAAGCTTATAATTCCATATCGGACCTAAGTATATTAGAAAAGGCAGAATAGGCAAGAGGGGTCCTTTTACTCGGGCTTCACGCTATTGTTGTTTTACACTACCAAAGAAGGACTTTACCTGCTCGGCCTTTGCGCTGCTCCGCGCTGGCTCTGCTGATCCAAGCCTCCTGCAACTTCTGCAGCTTGCAAACTGAATCGTAGGTCATTTCCTTGGCCTTGCCAGAATCCACAACGAAGCGCACGCCATCTATTGTAACAGAAGTTTCAGCGATGTTTGTCGAAATGATACACTTCCTGATGCCTTGAGCAGGGTAGTCGAATACCTGAAGAAATTGGATTTTTATTATTTAACTTCTTCGGGACGAACCGACGAGGAAATTACGAAAAGAAAAAAAAACAACACAAAACTATGCATTCACACAAACCGCAACCAAAAGTATCTTAGAAACAACATACACCTGTCGACTCACATTAACAACAGCTAGAAGCTCATATGGCACTAGCAATTTGTCAAATCGTGGTTTATTGCACCCTTTGTAGGCAAAACCCTTAAGACACGAATGTCCATAGGCCCTTGGGGGATCATGAAATTGTATCATTCGGTCGAAATTTTTTTTTTGCACTTTGCGGTAATGATGCGTACTTTGAAGGGGCTAGAAATTCATTTGTAAGCAAAACCCTTGAGTTCAGGCAGAAATGCGCATGGACCTTTGGGGATCATTAAATGTATCGTTTCCTCAAGTGTTTTTTGTTGTTTTTTTTTTGCGGTTAAGACGAGCATGGGCCGTTGTAGATCATGAAAATCTATTTCTTGCCCCAAAACAAATGTTTTCTCAGTTTGCGGTTAAAATGCAAACTTTAAGGGGATTAGAAATTCATTTGTAAACAAAACTCTTGAGGCACAAACAGAAAACATCAGAGGTATGTACTCTTCCCAACCATCAAGTTTCATTAAGGTCTGATCACCGGTTCGAAAGTTATGCACACCTCAAGTTTCTGGATATTCCTTCCACATATCCCCCCCCCCTCATAGGAGGGTCGAGTGTGTGAGTACGACAACACCATTATCTAATAAATCTTATCTTTTATACCTTATCTTGGTCCGTCAAGGAGAGAGCGCTGTGAAGCGGGAGAACAATCCACCTTTTGGTCTGTTCTGCGTACGCTTTCGCTGCTTCCGCAACAGTTGAAATTTCACTCATGCCACTCAAGAAGATTAAAACGTCTCCTCGCTCAGTAGCTAGAAAAAAAAAAGAAACTTCAGTTCATCCGGCGTAGATTTCACACACATAGGAAGCTTCCCATGTTTACACAGGCTTTTTGTATCCCCTTTCATTTGACGCCTTATTCTTCAACAGCCTAGCCTACTTTGTCTCTTGTTAGCTTGGACCCAGTCTTCACTTACAGCGTGCATACTATAAGCGTGGTGTCCAACCATAATAAAAGAGAAACGTAGCACAACCAAATAAGGTCAATTTGAGGGTGCAAACAGACCCACGAACGAAAGAAGGAAAACAGGTTAGCTAGAGTGGCAAATATACCGACAAGGAACGGAATAGAACGAAAAAGTGTTAGACGGCGCATTCAAAAACAAGAGCTGTACGCTCATATGGCACTTGCATGGGTTAAGATGTTTTGATTGATCAAAAGTAAGTTTCGACTTAGCGGTTGAGATGCACATTCTAAGGGAGCTGGAACTTCATTCGTAAGCAAAACACTTGACGAAAAAATGCTAATGGGCTGATGGGCATCATGAAAATGCATATATTGCTTAAAAGTATTTTTTTTTACTTTGCGGTCAAGATTGGTACTTTAAGGAATAATCGGATTTGGGAAGTAGCAATTTCTAAGCAAATGTTGCTGAATCTCCAATATTCCAGCGAAGTTTCATATATATATATATATATATCGTTTATTCACCAAAATAGCAAAGATAGCTAGCAAAGGTAAGTCAACATAGCACTTTCAGCTGGATATAAAATGGCCAATGACAAATGACAAATACTACCAGATAAACACGCCTAAGAACTATTAAAAGAACGAACAAAGTACGGCACAAACGAGTTAACATATCTTTCGGTTGCATCCGCTGGTTAATTTAGCTTTGTTTGAGTGGGTTTGAGTACGCGTGTTGGGCCTGTTTTTATTTTGTTCAACATACTCAGGCAACATTGATCTGTGAAGTTCAGAATTTAGACATTTGTGGCCAAAACTTATTGTTAAATGGTGCCTACGTTGCTCAAGGGAAGGGAGACCGAGACTTGAAAGGCTCTCTTCATAACTAACGTACACTGGGCCCAGGATAATCTTAATTGCTCTTTTCTGGATTAGCTCCAGTCTACTGGATTGCTCCTTAGTCAGACCGGGATGCCATACCTGGCAACAATATTCAAGACAAGGTCTGACATAACAGCAATAAATTAGGAGTAATTGTTTCACGGGAATCTTAAATCTCAGGACCGAGAAAGATTTCAGTAGATGCGACCCATTTCTAACAAGAGCGTCAATGTGAGTATTCCATTTGAGGTCACTCTGGATATACACACCAAGTAATTTGACACAGTTTTCTGTACTCAAACCAACATCTTCAATAACCGGAACATCTTTCTTGAGGAACGAAAATCTCATAACAACACTCTGTCCTCTGTCACATCGTCCTAGCACATCTGGAAGTACCTTAACTCGCGATCACTGGAATCCCAGACCCCCCCCCCCCACTCCACCCAGAATACCCGGAGCCAATCCGGTTCCGTAAATGATTAATTCAGAGTATCTGTTTGTCATTCCCACGAAGTTCGATCCAGATCACACCACTCTAAGCGGGTCAAGTATTTTCCGCCCTCCCACCAATAATTGCCAGAGTCGGTCCAGAAATGAAACTGATCACAAGAGAAAAATGTCCTCTGTTCAATTATAAAATTTCACTCGAATCCGATCACCCGTTCCAAAGTTACCCATGACTCAATATTCCGGATTCCCCTCCCTCAACTCGCCCCCCCCCCCCAAAGATTATCATATCGAGGATTTTTTTTATTCCAAGTCAGTTTGACCGGGTCCCTGATATGCCTTCCAAGTTTCGTCGTGAAAATCCCCATTCAAATTGTGTAAAATCCCCAGTCAAATTGTGTAAAAGATTCACATGGATCAGACGTTTGTTCTTCCCAGCAAGTTTCACTCCGATACCATCATTCTAACCGTTTCTCGAGATTTCCGACCCCCCCCCCCCCCCCCCCAGCTTCCCCGCGGTGCCCGAAGCCAGTCTGATTCAGTAAATGATAAACCTAGATCTGTTTGTTTTTCCCACAAAGTTTCATCCCGATCTCTCTATTCTAAGCGGGTCACGTATCCCCCCCCCCCCCATACTTGCCGGATACGGTCCGGATATGAAAAAGATCACCGGAGAAATGTCCTCTGTTCAATTCTTAAATTTCACTCGAATCCGATCACCCATTCCAAAGTTACGCATGACTGATAATTCCAGATTCCCCTCCCTCCTCTCCCCCAACCATTATCAGATCGACAAAAGTTTTATTTTGAAGTCAGTTTGATCGGGTCCCTGATATGCCTGCCAAGTTTCATCGTAAAAATCCCCAAAACCGCCATCACCGGGATTCGGGGAAAAAAACCCTTCCCCCCCCCCCATAAGTGTCCGGATCCAGTACAATGGTCTAAAGGATTAGAGCAGATGCTTGTTCTTCCCAGCAAGTTTCACTCCGATCCCTCCATGCTAACCGTTTCTTGAAATTTCCGGTCTCCCCCCCCAAACTCCCCCCTGACTACCGAATTCCTGTCAAGACTTTAAACAGGACATCACAGATATATAATCTATTCAGTTATTAAGTTTCATTACAATCCGATCACCCGTTCGAAAGTTACGCACTTCTCAATTTCCCGGATTCCCCTGCCCTCCACCCCCCCCCACAATGGTCGGATCAGAATACTGATTATTTCTAAGCTTGTTTGGTCGGGTCTATGATATGCCTGCGAAGTTTCATGGTCCTAGCACAACTGGAAGTACCCTAACTCGAAAAAGTGTGACAAAATGCCCTAAATTTTCAAGTTTCCAACGCCCCCCACTCCCCCGCATATGGTCGGATCGGGAAACTGATTATTTCCAGGTTAGTTTGGTCGGGTCCCTGATATGCCTGCCAAGTTTCATTGTCCTAGCACATCTGGAAGTACCCTAACTCGAAAAAGTGTGACAAAAAAATCGGACAGACCGACAGACGGAATTGTGATCGGTGTATGGCACTTGAGCCAGAGGCTGCAAGTGCCATAAAAACAGCAACATAATTCCGATTTACCGACGAGACTTTAGGGCTGATAAGAGTTTAGAGAATTTGATGTCATATGTGTAAAGAATCCTAACTTAGCGACGCGACTTACATTTTTTTATGTGATTTCTTATGTCCAAACAATCACGATTTGATCAAACAATGGAAAGTTGGAGGCTGACTCGACAAAACTTTTAAGAATTTTATTTGTGTTGTGTAACAAGCTGCCGCCGAGACTTAAGTTTCCAGGCTTCGCCCCAAAAAAAGCTAAAAGAAGAGCAACACTTTGGTTTTGTCCCGGGTATTTTTCTTTTTCTTTTTTTCCTATAGTAGTACCCCGATTACTAGAAAGTGGTAAGGATCTAACCTTTGCGGTTCTTACGGAAAGTGTGGCCTTTTCGCAGGAATATGACCTAACATTTTGGAAAGCTCCGTAGAGCCCTCTCCTGGGGCCAAAAAGTATTTTACTTGTCCTCGAGCCAGAGCTCATGGTGTGTGAAGTGATGCAGAGTTGTGTAGCCTATGTCAGAAAGCACTATCTGAAGTTGTGCAACCAAGCTTTCGTTTCATCAAACCATGTTTCTGCTTTAGAGTAGAAAGCTCCGTTCTAGCAGGCAGGCACCAGTTTCAAACTGAAGATGGACTAAATTCTGTAAGTCCTAAATATGTCAGGCAGTTAACCGGCCCGACAGCCAATATATCTTCTTTAAGTGATAAATAGAAAAATTTAAAGTGTCGTTTTCCCATGGGTCCGAAAATGCTGCCATCTACTGTTTCCGAATCGATCCGAATTTTGACACATTTAGGGAAAACATTTAGGGAAATTGTAAACAACTATGGGCTGTATGGACCATAATCATCTTCGGTTATGAGGGGTTTACAACTTTTCCTAGTTGGTGTGCTATAATACGTTTCCGACGAATTTGACGGTAACAACTTGGTACCATGTCTATGACGGGGAGAGGGACTTGACAGTAAGCATCGGTTGCTAGAAGGGGTTAATTAGGGATCAAAAAGTGCAAATTAGTGTACATTTTATTTTGTCTCTATAAATCTGAGGGTAATAAAATTAGTCCATGGTCCATCACTGTAACTTAGAATCAAGAATTTCATTTCATCCCATTCTGATCCTAATTGCCATGGCCCTTGTGGCTTTTTAGCGCAAATAAATCTATCTATCTATCTATACGAACGAGAACTCATTTCATGTGCATCACCGGACGAAAGCTCTTTCTCAAGACCATTAGGGGGATGCCCCTTTCTGCCACCCTCATATACACTGTAAAAAAATATCTTGCAGTATTTGCTACTGGGATTAATCTTGTCTCTAAAAAGAGAATTATGTCTCTAATTCGGATTAATATTATCCCGGTAAAGATTACATTAATCCCAGTAGCAAATACTGCAGTTAACTTAATCCTTACTCAGATAAACTTCTTATAGTGTAGTGGCGACCCTGCGAATCAATCCCTCTTAGTTCTGCACAATGGCGGATGCTGTTAGAATGCACTCCTTTAAAATGATTGTAAACCGACTAGAACTTACCTGGGTGTTTATTGTCGATAAGTTGTAGTATCCTAATATAAGGAGCAGGGTTTAATCGCTCACTCTTGCTCGACTTTTCTTCAATAGAAACGGGTCGGTA
Organism: Branchinecta lynchi; assembly: GCA_023053575.1. Lineage (NCBI taxonomy): Eukaryota > Metazoa > Arthropoda > Branchiopoda > Anostraca > Branchinectidae > Branchinecta > Branchinecta lynchi. Next base: position 4,935,813 of record JAKZAP010000020.1, on the reverse strand, counting down.
TTCAACCTGAATAGGGAAGAGACGACCAGGTACCTGTGAAAAAAGCGTTAAAATTAGCACTCCTCATTTTGCATAACTCTAAGAAGCGCCTGTTTATCAGACACTTTTTTTTGTTGTTGGTTTTTAACTCCCCTTTCAACTTAACACTTTCCTTTCTCTCCTTACATCGATAGAACTAGAGTGGTTTTCTTCTACCAACGTGTGCCGAAATGATGATTTGCACCAACGATGATTTGAGCCATTTATTTGTGATTGTAGAGAGTTGAGTGAAGTAAGATCAGAGGTATTCGGTCGAAGGGGGTTTGGAGTGTTGGATGTTTAGGAATTAAGAAGTTGGTGATGATGATCCGATTTTACTTTTTCTTTTCCATGTTCTTATTCTGCTGTTCAAATCAGTTTCAAACATCTATTTATATTACTTTTGTGTAACTATAGTTGTTCTATCTATTTAGCCCTAAAAGCTATGCTTCCGGACGGCTGGGACCTTAAGTGCCTTAAAATGTTTTAGTGTATATGTGTAGTACACTGTCAACAAAAATCCTGCATGATCTGCTATTGGGATTAGTCATGTCTCTACTGAGATGAGATTATCTTTAATTCGGATTAATCTTATCCCACTAGAGATAAGATTAATCCCCATAGCAAATACTGCATTTAACTTTAATCTTTACTCCGAGAAACTTTGTACAGTGTAGCCTACAGGGGCGTCAGGTATAGGGGGACGGAAGGCCCCCCCCCCCCCTCCCAATGATGTAAGGCTAGTCGGTAAAACAAAATAACTAAATCGGCGCGAAGCGTTCGGTTTTTCGTAAAAACAGTAGATTTTTTCATGAAAACAGTTTAACAGGTTTATCTAAAAATCAAGTTGATTTTTCATAAGAGCTGTAATTTACTGGTAAAACAGTCTTTTTTTTTTCCTGCAAAAGCAGTCGTTAAAGTAACCAGCCAGTCGGTAAATACCTTGCCTTACCCCCTAAACATTTTTGGCTAGTAAGGCCTCTGGTAGCCTTGCTAGTCAATCGTAATGGAAATGAAATGCTACGAACCCTCGTCCACACAGTGACGTTGAAATAAAAATAAATATCATTAGGTTGAAAACGTTGAAAACGGAAGTGTCAATACACCTACGTATCTTTGATATATTTATTAGTACATTTGGCGTTAGATTTAGCTCGTCGCTATATCAGATCCTACTTTTATCCTAAACAATAGTAACATTACATTTTACCCGATTTGTTCCCAAACTTTTCACCATACACTACACAACCACAAAACCAGCAAAAAAGATAGTCCTTCAGCCCAAGCTGCCTGCGAATCATATCTGACGGTGCAAAACGGATAAGTCAGTTACATTTTATTAGAGATATATTTTGGCCCTTCTTGGCAAGGGTCCTCTTCAGGTTCAATCCACTCAGGCTGAAAATGAACTTGTGGAAAAACAATTAAAGATTCTTCCTTAAATATCTGATTTTATGAACTTCTTCTCTCAACGTTGACTGGAGTTAAAGCTGATGCTGCGATTTTTCACTCTTAGCTGGAAATCATCATAGCTGGAAATAAGAAGAAAAGACAGATGACTCCAAAACCAAAACGCAGAGGAATGTCTACCCTTTCGACGACCCAATCGAACAGCAAAAACAGCAGCCGTGTCTAGAACGAAATCACAGCACAAGCTTTAACTCCAGTCAACTTTCAGAGAAGAAAGTTCATAAAATCAGATATTTAAGGAAGAATCTTTAATTGTTTTTCCACAAGTTCATTTTCCAGCTTGAGCCTGAAGAGGACCCTTGCCAAGAAGGGCCGAAATATAGCTCTAATAAAATGTAGCTGACTTATCCTTTTTGCAACGTCAAACAGTAAAAAAAATCTCATCAGACTGTCCCTTCCCCATATCCCCCTTTCAGGGGCGTCCAATTATGAATTTCTGCCAAACTTTTTCAGTCATAACAAAACATTATTTGCTCTCATTTTAAGGGCGGTTTCCCCATCAAATTAAATCTTTAGATTATCTTTGGTTTCTTCATGAGGCCCCGCCATTAAAGTCCTGCAGGTCCATCTGCGACGTTCAGTCACTGGAGTTCCAAAGTTCTACACTGAATTCAAATATTACTTCTGATTTCAAATCAAATTGTTTGTTGTGCCTTCCCTCCATTGCATACAGATTTTTTAGAGGAGATTAGCCAAGTTGTGCCTTCCCTCCATTGCATACAGATTTTTTAGAGTAGACCTGATTGAAACATTCAAATTAATCAATGGAAGTTATGACAATTTTGAAGTGACTGATTTAGTAAGATTCAGCATTAACCGTCATCATCGGGGGCACTCGTACAAGCTTACAAAGTCAAGATTCCGCAAGGACGTTTTTAAGTGGGGTTTTGGCAACAGAATTGTTGGTCCTTGGAACAGCCTTACCGAAGACGCGGTTAATGCTGAGTCGATCAATAGTTTTAAGTGCATTGTTGATGAGATTTTCAACTCTGATCAGTTCGACTACTCAAAATTTCTTAGAGTTATTTAGAGGCGAAAGCCTTTTCTCTTGCTTTGTATTATTAAGAATCTTACTCACGGCGGGTGCCGACTAACTGGTTCCAATATCAACATACAAATACACATCAATACATATAAACAAGAAAAAGCAAGTGTAACTGCCGAGTCAATTGCTATTTCGGTTTGCATCGAAACAACAGAAAAAAAAATATAAAATTAATTACACTCTACTAAACGTTCAAACATATGTGCTTAAAAACCAACATAAAATCATGTGGGCTCTTTAATGGCGGATGAAGCGTTAAACAGTTTAACAAATGCCGGAACAAAGCTGTTACTGTATCTTACGTGGGTGCATTGGACAGGTTGCAGTTTTGGAATTGGGTTCGCAACTAGTCTTGGAGGTCTTGGCCGTTCGGTTTCAAAATCAGGGGAGAGGATTTTACGGAGGATGGGTGTTTAAGAGTTTTTAGACCAAAATTTACCGATAATTTTTCCCGACGACTCGCTAATGTACTAAGATTGAAAGTTTTTAAAAGGTTGATATAAGGGACTTTGGGAGATTTAGATGCAATGAGTAGCGCTCTATATTGGATTCTTTCAAGTGACTCGGACTGGTCACGAGTAAGCCCAAAATGCCAAACAGGGAAATAGTATACTCTAAAATAGGACGGATAAACGATAAATAAATTTTAAGGAGATCTTCAGTTCGAACGCCAAAGCGAGAAAGTAGCTTAAGGGAGCGGATGGCCATGTTCCCTCGTTTCAGTATCGAATCTGTTTCTTTTTTTCCACTTCAGATCTGTCGTTAAAGGCACAGAAAACTTGACTACGCAGATAAAGATACAGGGACTTATTGTCCACAGGACCCCCCCCCCCTTCTTTGTTTTCTCGAACCCCTTCCTTAGTGTTCCCAAAGTTAGCTGGCAGGCCCTTGCCCCTTATGCACTGTAATTGTGCACTTATGCACTGTAAAAGTTCACCTTGGTCCGTGTTTCGGCCATAGTATCGGGGTAGTAGTCAAGAGGTCGTGCGTTCGATTCCTACTCCCGGCACACAAACCTTTTGCTTTTTTTCTACCAACTCAAAAGTCGAATTCTCGGAAACTGCCCGGAAACTGCAATGGTCGTAACGAGAATTTTTCTTACTCTCAATATCGACTCAGAGTACATTCTTGATATGTCAGCTAGCTCCCCGAGTCAAGTTTTCTGTTCCTTTAAGTAAACACCAAGAAGTTTAATTTCATCAGCTAGTTGGATTTGGGATAGGAGTGGAAAAAAATTCAATTTCAATTCAATTCAATTCGTTTAATAATAAAAAAAAAACATCATTATACTTCCAGCCTCACCATAAGGCTCCCGCCTGGCAGTGGGTGGGGCTCACTTTTAATTCATAGCTTATTCATAGAATCAAATCAGACAGAGCAGAAGGAAAGCAAAAAGGAAAAGAAAACAAACTAAAGGAGAAAAAGAAGAAGGAAAAACTAACAAGAAAAAATCCACAGGTGTGCGAATGATCTTCCATCGAAAAAGGGATCAGAAAAAAAAATAAAAAAAAAATAAATAAATTTTATGTCTTTGCCAAGAAAAAGGACTTCGCCCGTGACTTGAAAGCAGATAAGCTCGGCGCAACCCTTATCTCTTCAGGTAGTGAATTCCACACCCCCGGTGCAAAGTGTTTAATAATAAAAGAAGCTCTCGTTGTTTTTCGGTGGGCACTCGCTAACTGTCTGGCATTTCGAGTAAGATACTCGTGGAACTCCTGATTCTGCGAAAATAAATTCTGAAAAGATGAATTTAACTGATTATTAAAATACTTGTAAGTGAATACTGCAACTTGGTAGTCTCTTATTGTAGAGACATCCATTATTTTATTAGATTTTAAAAGTTCAATATGGCTAAGATCCTTCGGGAGGTCATGCGACATGATTGTTCGGATAGCACGGTTTTGCAGTTTTTGAACTTTCTTGTAGCAAGAAACAAAATTGCTGGCCCATACTGAGCAACCATAAATCAAATAAGAATGAAAAATAGCAAAATATATCATTCTTAGAATTTTAGATGATGCAGTGTTTTTGACTCTCCTTATTACTCCAAGTGACCGGGAAAGTTTAGACGATAAGACATCAGCATGCCCTTTCCACGACAAATTCTCATCTATTAGAAATCCAAGGTATTTAGTCGATTGCACTCTCTTAATCGCTGAAATGCCCGTCGAGATCTGGCCGGGGCTTGGTTGGGAAGAAGTTCTTGAGAATATCATGTAGTTTGTTTTTAAAAAATTCAGGGTTAACAGATGACAATTAGTAAAATTAGTAAATTCGACTAGTGCTATTTTTAGTTTTTCGTATAGATCAGGTATAGAAGGAGCAGACAAAAAAAGAAGACTGTCATCAGCAAATAAAATAATCCCAGCTTCAGACAAGAAGTATTTAACCGCATCAATAAAAATAATAAAAAGTAGTGGCCCCAGAATCGATCCCTGTGGCACTCCGCAATGAATTGCGCACAGCTCCGATGTGCTATTACCATTTACTACGACTTGTTTTCTACCGGATAGGTACGACCGAAACCACTCTAGTGTTTTGCCCCTTATTCCAATCGACTGGAGAGAATTTAAAAGTTCATTGTGGTCAACAGTATCGAATGCTTTTTTTAGGTCCAAAAATATAGCAGCTGGAATCAATCCATTTTCAAAAGCTTCGTTAATCCAGTCTATAAGTTTAATCATAGCTAGGTCGGTCGACAGACCCTTACGGAACCCAAATTGAGTGTCCAGCAGTATTTTATTATCTTCAATGTGTTTCGAAAGTTGAGCATGTACTATTTTTTCATAAACTTTAGAAAAAAAAGGAAGAATAGAAATGGGGCGTTTGTTACTCGCTTCATCTTTTTTACCAGATTTATGCAAAGGAATTACCCGCGCCAGCTTTAGATTCTCCGGGAAAATACCTTTATCAAGAGATGCATTTATTAAATGGACAAGTATAGGAATTAGGGACTGTTTCGCTGATTTTACAATTTTTAAACTTATTCCATCAAGACCACAAGAATTCGATTTCATTTTGTTGATGATTGTATTGATTTGATCAGTAGAACATGCCGAAAAATTAATGAAAAAAATGAGAAAAAAATGAGGTCGGCTTTTTAAAAAAGAAAAAGTTAGGACAACCGATTTGTCCGTATTCACGAACATACAATCCCCTGCCGCTTCATCGCATATTTCATCAATTATAACTTTAGCGGAAAGACATCCAAAACAGAAAAGTAATGGTAAAAAGTCTCTTGTGTAACTTTCGATCTTTAACCTAAATATTAAATATTCCTTCAGACAAAGCTTACTGCGAATCATAGTGGTTTTATGCTAGCGATTTTTCGACCCTTCTCGGCAAGGATCCTCTTCAGGCTAAAGCTAAAAAATGAGCCTGTAATAAAAATAAATAATAATAATAATAATAATAGATTTATTGTCCATCATGATGCACAAACGTAAAAAGAATGAGTAAATAATAAAGAAGAAGAAAAAGAACAAAGAAAGAATTGAAAATAAATATTCTAGCAACTAACAGTACATGATTTTGGTGACTTTCTTCATAAGAATTCCAAAAAAGATGAAGTTGGTGCTGAGATTTCTTTTTGGACACGGATGCCGTGTTGCTAATTGATTGGGTCGTTGATATGGGATACATTTTTCCGTATTCTGACTGATTTTGGTTTTGCTGTAGAAAAGGTAATAAATAATATAGGTAATAAGTACACAAGGGACTTGTACCGTGACAAATAAACCAGAAACAGTTGTTTTCGAATATAATTTAGAATTCTAGGACTCCATTGTCGGAGTTCACATGGGGATGTGAACTGGTTAGATGAATTTGCCTTCGGGCGGATTTACTGTTCCTATTGCCGGACCAGACTACTGTAGTGGTTTGCGAACTCTGTTCACAAGCCCCTCGGGAGCTCAAATGGTAGAGCACCTGCCTTGTAAGCAGAGGGTCCTGGGTTCAAATCCCGGCTGAGGAGCATTTTTGTCTTTCAGTTCACTACTTATAAAATGTTTCCGTCTCAAGGGCATCTTCCCCACTAAAATTATATATTTGGTTTTATTTGGTTTTCACCATGTGATGCTTATTGGTATGTCTACGTGGCTCCGACAATGGAGTCCTAGACTTCTAAATTATATTCGAAAACAACTGTTTCTGGTTTATTGGTCATGGTACAAGTCCCTTGTGTAAAGTGTCATCTCTGTATTATTATCAATTTCCGTGACACGGGAATGTGTACTGGTTAGGCGAATTTGCCTTCGGGCGGGATCACTGTTCCTATGGCCGGCTCGTAGCAGACTACTGTAGTGGTTTGCGAACTCCGTTCACAAGCCCCTCGGTAGCTCAAATGATAGAGCGCCTGCCTTGCAAGCAGAGTGTCCTGGGTTCATATCCCAGCTAAGGAGCATTTTCGTCTTTCAGTTCACTACTTATAAAACTGCAGAAAAAGACTTGGGTTTTGGATTCCCCTTTAGTTATACTGCCATTCCTCGTTCTGATAGAATACTCACTTGGATCTCGGTTTATAACTTAACAGCTTTTCTTAATTTCTACGACTTCTCTTGAATTATAAATATTAAAATAAAGATTAATTAAATACGGTAGTCGCATTTTGCCGTAACCTGAATCTGCTAAATTTTTAAATGGTTTTATTATACTAGTGGTGCAGCCCGGGTGCAGGGTGTTTTTCGCAAAAATGAATTTGTGTGTTAGTTTTTTTTCGTGTATTATCAACTTTAAGATTTAGTGATGACTCTCACCGCCTTCTTGGAGAAATAAATAATTATAACAAAATATTAAATAATAAAGTAAATAACTGACTCAAAGAAGAAACTCAAGACTGGAGCGGATACCTTGATCACTGGAGCTTCACCATTGAAATAATTCTGAAAGAGCTCGATGTTAATGGTGGCAGACATCAGGACGAGCTTGACGTCTTTCCGGACCTCCAATAAGCATTTCATAACTCCAAGAAGAAAATCGGCGGGTAGGTGGCGCTCGTGAACTTCGTCGAGAATGACAACATCGTAATCGGAGAGGGTAGGATCCGATGAAACCTGAAACATAAATATGTGGTAGATTTGTATCGAGATTTGTATGTTCCGACCTGCGTCAACAAAGCGCCATACAAATTTCAAGGAACGGGATGACCTGTGTTGCCATATTGGATGTGCAACTGGCGTGTGGCGTAAACTTGGCTATCTTTTTTTCTAACTGGCTCATGTTGCTTTTTTTCGGGTGTAGTTTCACTGTAGTTTGGCTACTTTTGTGTTCGTTAAGAAAGTACAGTATGTGTACCGTTTTATTTGTCCATTCTACATACTTTACTTACTTTCATAACTAAAACAAAAGTACGCCAAACTGCAGTGAACTTCACCGAATTACAACCGAATAAACGCAACTTTATTTTTTGGGGCGTGAAACAATTTGTTTGGAAGAATGTGACAACGTAAATAACACTTGCAAACTCTCAGGAAAATACGGAACTTCAAAAATTAAGAACGGCAAACACGAAACATTCGCGAAAGGAGGCCTACTGCCACTTTTTTTTTATCGAAGACCGAAGAATCTTTGAGGCTCTACCAATAATCCTTTCAACTGAATGAATGAAATGCTTTTATTCCGCCCAATTGACGAGACAAGAAAAAGGTTAAAGGTTAAAGCATTTACAATACGTGCAATTAAGCTTTCTAATCCTAGTACACATCATCACAACACTCAAAATAAAACAACAGATCTACAAATTTACAAATAAACATTAATAAGTACGAAATACCAAAGAAATTTTGAGGAATGATCTTTGGAGTTTCTTGGGAGATTGGGCTAATGAAAATTTCTACAGTATATATGTTTTTGGTAATGTATTGTGACATAATGTTTGTTACCCATCATACAAAAAAGAAGAAAAAAGGTACAAATAAAGATAAATAAGAAATACAGAAAAAAATCACACTAGTAACTACAAACGTAAAAAAGACAAACATACATTACACACAAACAACATAAGCAACAATACTTTGCTTAATTTCAGCCGTTCGTATAGTTCGTATAGGTTCAGAATTAGGTCAACGCAGTACCATATTTTCTGCGAGGGGTTGCCCACTCTCAATTTTAGTGTACAGCAAGTGCCCGAAGTAGCGGTGCCAGGCCAGTGCCAGGCCGGAACCGGTAGGTAGACACCGGCCTAGACCAGCCTCCACCGGTTGCCACGTGTTAGAACATCAAAATCAGCATTTTTAGAAGCGTTTACGAGATGAATCGCCTAATGTATAGCACCAGGGTCCTGGTCAGGATGTGGAACGTCAAGGTTCAAGGTTCTTTTATTCTTACTATAACTGATACACAAAACAATAATAATATGATACTCTGCAGTTACAACTAATTCAGGGTTTGAAGCGGAGAGAAGAAAAACATCGAATATTTCAACCCCTTCCATAAAAGAAAATCAGTAAAACAAAATCGACCCAACGCTGAGTAGAACGATCACCAGGGACGACTTTCGAGAAACGGAAGAAACAAACATGAAGCTTGGACTGCAGATTTTTGTCTTCCATTGCTGCAACTTGTATTGCAGGTTTGCGTCTTCCATTTAAACATAGTCGATCGTGCCTGAGGTTCGGCAGCCGGACGAGGACCCTTGCAAAGAAGGGCCGAAATATCGACACCAAAGCATTTGTAGCTGATGTATCTCTTTTTATCCATTGTACGAATAACCTTACGGTGTCATAGGTATCCCGTACTGACGTTTTGGGATCCCAAAAATCAACGACAACAAGTCGCACCACAAATCACCGAAGTCTTTTAGCAAAATTACATAACAATGTTGCTTATATGTTCTATATATAGCTCCATTTTTCGAAACATTAAATGATACGGACCGACTAAAAATTAAACGGATTGTTGTTGTTGTTGTTTGAAGGTTGACGTTTGGGCGAATCAATCCCCCGTATACGTGCGTATCCTCTATATCTTTGGTCAGTTCTTTTGTCAAATTGTGGCTTTTTGGCCTTGTCACAATTATGCTCTAAAACTGCGGCCTTCTGGCCTTGTCAAACTTTCTAGGGTTTTGGGGGGTTCGACAAAGACGTCGTACGGAGTATACTGGCTCAGTCCAACTTCTGCTCTCCTTTCCTTTCTTTATTCCTTTTTTGGTGACGTTCACTTTTCCATGTATTTATCAAAATAAAATATTTAACACTGACATGGTACTATCCTATATATACAATTCACAGCACATGTTGCAGGTTTGTACTCTTTATATACTTCGCCAATAGCCTTACTGCCTTTCTACGCGCCCATTTCGGGGAATTCGCATGACCTTAATATCGATCTCATTGTAAATGCCCAAAAATACTTAATCACTAGATTCTTAAAGTACAATGGACACTCCTAATGCTTTACTTTCTATTAAATGCTTCACAAATAAACATTTCCGACTTCCCTTAGAAGGCGCTACGAAAATCGGCCGTTTTCTTGTTATTCCTAGTCTTTACCTCTCTGGCATTTCGTCGATCCAAATCTTAGGAGCTGGGATATCGTGGCAGGAAATTCAAAAACTCCCAGCAATGCTTGATAGAAAAGGATATATTTGAGATGTCACCAAAGTCAAGCCGCAGATGCAGTTTACCTGATTGTTCTAGTGTTTCATCAGAAGTTCCATGGCTTAAAGTGCCCATTAAAAGTTTTTCTTTGTGGAATAGTGTTGTGAAGCTTGATTAACTTGCTTAATAAAATGTACCAGAATATGCAATAAGCTTATAAAAAATAACATAGCTACAAAAACCATTCAAAAACAAATAACCTATTCAGATCTGAATTATACAAGCTGATTTATGCTTACAATAAAGATCTACTAAGTATTATAAGAAACATCACTCTTATCTTTGTCCAAGCTAGTAAAATGAGCATGCACTCGCCCAAAAAATTACACTTTGAAATATCACAGAGAGGAAACTGTTGAAAAAGCTGCTGATCTAGGGGGTAAACATTGTTCCTAGGTTGTTACAGAGTGGGTTTGGGGTAGTTTGATGTGCCCATTGAACTTTAAAATCCACTCTTTGTACTTCATAGTTTTTACAACTCATCATAATATGTCTTACGTCTTCATACTCATTATTTAAACGGATTTACGTTAAATTCGCAAAATACCTTCTTCGTCTTCCTCTTTGGACGCGCTGTACCTACATGACCAAGAAATACGGTATCGTTGACCCGGTTCGGAAGGCTTGACGAGCTATATCAGCGATTAAAACGCAATCAGAGCGGCCATGAGTGGCAAGAGATTGTTCTTCGACATTTTTTTATTTTCCCTCTGTCATTTGCCATTTTCTTTTGCGTGATCTTTTTTCTGTGTTTTTTCTATTTCCTTCTTATATACTCCATCATTTTCTCTTTCCAGCACGATGGGTGAAAAATAAACATACATTAAATCAAACGTCACAACGTATCGGCTACGTCACTGCTATTCCCGGTTGCCCGGAATGAAATACAAACCAGTAGCAGATAAGTCTGGCTTGATAGCACATGGATAATGTATCAAACAATGCAGGTAAAGATATTACGCATCTAAAGGCCAAAATCGTTTGCAAAACAGACTGGAAGAGTTTGTACTGGGATAAAGAACAGATAAGCGTGTAAGATGTTTCGTTGAAATTTGTGATATAATCCTAAATATAAAAATATTTATATTTGTAGTGTAGTTGACGTTTAGTTTTTTATGTGTTGTGGTGTTAGGGATGTTTAACGTCTATAAGTGAAAGAAAAAATGCTCCTCGGCCGGGATTTGAAGCCAGGGCTCTTTGCAATATTTTCAACGTCACTTCGTGGAGGAGGTGTCGACGTCGTAGCTACTTATTACTGCATTTCAATCGATAGCAATAAACGTAAAAAAAAAAAAATCAAGCGTTTAAGAGTCCAGTAGAGATATATTACTTCGGATGTCGCCTAAGTTTGAACGGCAAAAGTCATTGCCATGGTCTCCTGTATTTTCATCTTATTGTAATTTTTTTTCTCTTTTATTCCCATATACCTTGTGTTTTCTGACGGCTAACAAGCACAATTATTATTTATAGAATATGACATCAAACAGACAAGTTGGCTAGGATATTCTTCAGCGAGATTTCGGCCCTTCTTGGCAAGGGTCATCTTCAGGCTGTAGGTGGGACAATCGAGCTGGCTGGACTGAAGGAGTATTTTGCATTATTATTATTATTAATAAACAATAATTTAAGTAAAACAAAAAATGAAAACCAAGCAGTCAGATTGGACTGAAGGAAAAATTTAAAACTTAAAACAATGTATACAAACGCGGGAATATCTACGCACAGTATTGGGCTAGTTCAAGCAGATATCATTTTACGCAATCGTTTAGTTTTAATTGTCTATAGTCTTTTTATTGTGATCAAAATAAGCTGCGTTTTCTTCCTCGTCCTTTCTCGGTGCTCCAAATTCGTTGGCAGTCGGGTTTTAATAAATTAGGCTACAACTATAAATCACACCATGGCTGCTAATGCAGCATTTACAAGTACAAGAAAAGTTGAACAGAATCCGATCTTGGTGACAAGATTATGTTTACACGTAGAAGGAAAAATTAAATTCTTCAAAACAGAAAATCTGACAAAAATAAATTCACTAGCCAACAAAAAATGTTTTGAGAGCATTTATAACATCAGTATTGATGACTCCTGCTCTAAAAAGCTAGCTAGACTTTTGTTAGTCTTTTTATCAACGCCGCCGATGAGATCCCTCTCGAGTAGACCGGAATTCCTTTCCTCATGAAAGGATTCTCTTCCCGCTACACTTTTTTTCTAGTCGTCTTCACGAACAGAATCCTTTCGAGTCGACCGGAATTCCTTTCCACTCGACAGGATTTCTTGTCCGTGTAAACGCTACATAAGAAACAGTGAGCCTGGGCCACAGATTACGCTAAGTTTTTGTTTAATATAGGTAAAGGAATCTAGAAAGCCTCCGCGGACCAGCAGATGGCAGATACAGCTTCTCGTGGTGCTTTTCCTGGTGGCAATGCTGGGACTATGTGCAACAGTTGCCTTTCACCTAAGCTCGGACTACAAGGCTATGCACAGAATCAACGCAAATCGAACCAAACAAAGTCAAGGTATGAGATACCTTGGCCTAGGGTCTTGTGGACATTTTTCTTTCTTTAAAATTTAACTGAAAAGTCAGCTTATTCTTACATCTGATATTTGAATGTATGGATATAGTATATTTATTTTTGCCCGCTTAAAGGGAACAAGACCAAAGGTGTCGATGGGATCCCAAAAATCTAAGACTTGATCCAGACAATTCGGTCTTGTCTTCGCCAGGCTAATCATCAGAGAAAACCGAGTTCAGATATTCTATCTACCTATCTATACCTCTATAAGCCATATCTATTTTGACGATATTGACAGAAACTTCCTGCTTTACTACTGCCAAATTTGCGGTTTCGCCCGAATTCCGAGCGAACTACTAGTCCAGCAAAAAAAAAAAAATCAGAAACGAAGCCGGCGTATCTCCTTATCCTTATAAAGAAATCTAATCAACTTTAAATAAAATTTTGACTTAAAAAAAATGCGGGTAAAACCGGATTCCGGACAAATTATATGTCCGGGCAAAAAATGATCATTATATACAGACTCAGCGTCTCTTCTTACCCCTAAATATATCATCTAATCAACTTCAGATAAAGCTTTTACTTTTAACATATTTTCCGGTTTTGGCCGGATTACAGGCGAACTAGTTGTCCGGCGAGAAAATAGTTTTCACCATCGGGTCAGCATGTCATCTTACCCATAAATCAAACATTTAATCAACTTCAAATGAAACTGTTACTTTTAACCAACTTTCCGGTTTTGCCCGGATTCCGGACGAACTGCTTGTCCGGCGACAAAATGATTTTCACCATCATGCTCAGCATGTCTTCTTACCTCTAAATCAAACATTTAATCAACTTCAAATGAAACTTTTACTTTTAACCAACTTTCCGTTTTTTGCCGGATTCCGGACGAACTACTCGTCCAGCGAGAAAATCGTTCTCACCATCGTGCTCAGCATGTCTTCTTACCCCTAAATCAAACATTTAATCAACTTCAAACGAAATTTTTACTTTTAACAAACTTTCCGGTTTTTGCCGGATTCCGGACGAACTACTTGTCCGGCGAGAAAATGATTGTCCCCATCGTGCTCAGCATGTCTTCTTATCCCATAATCGACTATCACATTAGCTGTTTAAAAATATTTTGTTTGTCCCTTAAACTGAACCCCTCCCCCCCCCCCAAATATAGGGCTACAGAGCCCATCTACGAACTCGACCTTACCCTTGACCCAAACAATCCTCATACCAAGTTTCATCAATATATCTCATTCCCTTCGAGAGTTATCGTGCTTACAGACGGACGGACGGACAGACGGACAACTTTTGTGATGTCATAGGTATCCCTCCACTTACGTTTTGGGATCCCAAAAAGCGGAGTACATAAAGAACAAGACCAAAGGTGTCGGTGGGATCCCAAAAATCTAAGATTTGAACCAGACAACTCGGTCTTGTCTTCGCCAGGCTAATCATCAGAGAAAACCGAGTTCAGATATTCTATCTACCTATCTATACCTCTATAAGCCATATCTATTTTGAAGATATTGACCGAAACTTCCTGCTTTACTACTGCCAAATTTGCGGTTTCGCCCGAATTCCGAGCGAACTACTAGTCCAGCAAAAAAACAAAAATTCAGAAACGAAGCCGGCGTATCTCCTTATCCCTATAATGAAATCTAATCAACTTTAAATAAAATTTTGACTTAAAAATAATGCTGGTACAACCGGATTATGGACTAATTATATGTCCGGGTAAAAAATGATCATTATATACAGACTCAGCGTCTCTTCTTACCCCTAAATGTATCATCTAATCAACTTCAGATAAAGCTTTTACTTGTTAACATATTTTCCGGTTTTGGCCGGATTACAGGGAACTAGTTGTCCGGCGAGAAAATGGTTTTCACCATCGGGTTCAGCATGTCTTCTTACCCAGAAATCAAACATTTAATCAACTTCAAATGAAACTGTTACTTTTAACCCACTTTCCGGTTTTGGCCGGATTCAGGAAGAACTGCTTGTCCGGCGACAAAATGATTTTCACCATCATGCTCAACATGTCTTCTTACCCCTAAATCAAACATTTAATCAACTTCAAATGAAACTTTTACTTTTAACCAGCTTTCCGGTTTTTGCCGGATTCCGGACGAACTACTCGTCCAGCGAGAAAATGGTTTTCACCATCGTGCTCAGCATGTCTTCTTACCCCTAAATCAAACATTTAATCAACTTCAAATGAAACATTTACTTTTAACAAACTTTCCGGTTTTTGCCAGATTCCGGACGAACTACTTGTCCGGCGAGAAAATAATTGTCACCATCGTGCTCAGCATGTCTTCTTACCCCATAATCGACTATCATATTAGCTGTTTAAAAATATTTTGTGTGTCCCTTAAACTGAACCCCCACCCCCAAATATAGGGCTACAGAGCCCATCTACGAACTCGACCTTACCCTTGACCCAAACAATATATCAAGTTTCATCAAAATATCTCATTCCCTTCGACAGTTATCGTGCTTACGGACAGACGGACGGACGGACGGACGGACAGACGGACGGATAGACGGACGGACGGACAACTTTTGCGATGTCATAGGCACCCCTCCACTTACGTTTTGGGATCCCAAAAAGAAGAAGAAAAGAAACTACAGAAAATATATACACGCACTAAACATAATACTAAAATCTAGTTGAGTTATTTTGACTTGGACTTCGTCTTTTTTCACACGGGGTTCTAGTAATAACGTTCAGAATGTTTGCTGCTTGCACGGCAACCCAAAATTCATTTAGTGGCGTAGAATCTGAATTTCAACAAAAGTCTGATTTCCATGTGTGACGGACACTAAGCTAGGAGCAACTCCTCTGAAAGGAGTAGTTGTAGTAGTTTGTAGTTGCTGAATATGTCAAGCATATATAGACGGAAAGTACATAGAGTTATCGCAAATTCGAAAGAATAAGTTCATTCGATCAAATCAATTACTTCTGGATAGTGGACAAACGAAGTAATGCATTTTTATCAGGTTTGCAGGCCTATTTAAGTAAGTAATTGAAGTGCAACTAGACTGTCGGAACTCGGTTAAACCATAAAGCACCCTTCCCACTGTTTACTGTTTATATTCAAGTATCTTAAAATAGTTCAACACTCTAAAAGTAGGCTAAACTTGTAACAAATATATCCACACTGTTGGCTGTTTTAACCATTGTCCAGCCCCAATGACATCCAGCAAAAACAGGGACAATTTTACATAACCGAATTTTCTGACGAGGGAGCTTCTTGTTAACAATCTTCGCTAGCATGAAAGACTTTAGTTGCGGTTCTGCAGATACCACGGTATCTGTTACCACCCGTAAATGGATCTGCAATTAGTCTTTTTTGCAGTTACCGTGGTATCTGATAATACGGTTGCTCTGCAAAAACGACAATTGCCGAAATTGCGCTTTCCGAAATTATCACAAAAGAAAAACTGATATCCAGTAACATCACTAAGTGCCAAACATCTTTCCCATTAATTTGACAAAATCCTAGGTTCTATTGTTGGTGATGATGAAAGCGAGATGACTTTTTTAGATACCTCGATCAGTTAACGGTCGGACCGTGGTATCTGAATAACAGATATCACGATAACTGGCCAGGTTCCACGATAACTGCAAAAACGCAACTACTGAAAATAGCGAAAGAAGGCAAGTGTGAAAATCAGTAAAATGTCGGATCTTTCCGATCTCCGGGTTTAAAGGGCACCTCTTGCTTATTCTGCCTTTTATAATATACTTAGCTCACATATGGAATTATAAGCTACTAAAATCCCCACCTTTCTCCATTTCCTTTATTGTTTTTCATACACTCCGTATGGGTATGTTCTGTGCCATTTTTATACGGGTTAAGAAAAATAATTGATTGATTATTTCGTTTTGTAACTACGAATTTTTAGCGCTTTTTCGGCCTTGTCGACTTTTCCCGTCACCCAACGAAAAGTTTGCCGGAATCTTGAACGTCCGCTCACAACTCTTTCACAAATAAGGATGTTATTAAAAAAAAATTGTACCCGTGGGGGGGGAGGGGGGTAATGAAATAATAATATAGCGGATTCATGGTGGTTAGAATTGCGGACACAATCAGGATTCTTTTGTCTTAAAAGTGGCCGTTAATGGAAAATTGTTTGTTTAATTTATATGATTTTTCAGAAATAAAAAAAAAAATGTCTGTCTGTCTAATATTCTGTTTATTATTTCTTTTATTTGCTTAGTTTTCACACTTTTTAACCAAGGCATATTCAGTTTCCAAATGTGTTGCGCCCAGCCGCCGCGTCGGAGTGCAGGAAGGCTGGATATAGTCGACAAGCGATAACGATAAAGAGAAACTAGCAAAATCGCTAGTTTTGGGTGGAAAGTAACGGATGCACTGGCATTATACGTACGACGGGCCCTTTAATTAAATACACGCCCGATAAATCAAAGTAATCTGATAAATCAAAGATAATCTTTTATCACCGTTTAAATTTGCTGACGATCTTTCAACCATTTCGCTCCGTTCATTTTCTCCTTCAGATGATGAATCACCTCTTTCAACAGTTTTTGCCATATTGCAGCGATGACCTATCCGAAGTTAAAATTTCAGTAAGCCGTACAAAGAGTGTTGTACTCAGAGTGTCTTTTTTAAAACGGGACCTTCCTGAAATTGAGGATATAGGTCTCGAGTCCAAAACAACAGTTAAACTCCTTGGTTTGTTAATTAATGATGACCTTAAGTGGAGTTCTCACGTACAATATATTACTCGAAAAGCAGCACCTCTCCTGAAGTCGTTCGCGGTTCTCAGACGTTCTGCAATTCCGTCGCGAGATTTACGCAGTATTTACTGCACGCATCCGGCCTTGCCTGGAGTATGCCTGTCCGACTTGGCACCCAGGACTCACCAACGCACAGACCGATAGACCAGAAGCCATCCAAAAAAGGGCTGTTAAGAGTATGCTCGGCCCGGGGTTATCTTTCTTATGAGGATGGCCTGGTCAAGCTTGACCTGCCAACACTTGCTGAAAGGTGGCATCAACTGACAATAGCGTTCGGGAGCAAGTGTCTGGCATCACATACTCATCGTGCCATTCTACCTGACTTAGAGACTATAGCAAATAGCAGGCCTAATACGCGACAGAGGCAGAGGGACGCTGATTCCCAGAGACTGGAAAGACCACCCATAAACTCGACAGATCGTTACCTGAAACCTTTTGTACCCTATTTTACTGAATATTTTAATTCTAGTTAAGTCAAATTATATTTTCAAGTTGTACGTGTAGATGAAATGTCTACTTATTCTACTTCTACTCTATCTACTTAGACGTAATCGTCATATGTTATTTGCGTGAATGACGATCCAGTGCTAGCGTGTATAATACAAGCTATTAAAGCACAACTCTTACTAGAAATGATCTTTTTACTATAAAACAGATCAGAAAAACTATACTCGAAGATACAATTACTTTCCAACTGAAATTAGCGGTTTTCTTGTAGCGCTTGTTGACTATATCCAGCCTTCTTGCTCTCCGACGCGGCGGCTCGGCGCAAAACATTTGAAAACTGAACGCGCCGTGGGTAAAAACTGGGAAAATTAAGCAAATAAAAGAAGTAATAAACAGAAGATCGTACATCCCTCGGCACATCCTTATGTGTGAAAGAGTTGTCAGCGGACTTCGAAGATTCCGGAAAACTTTTCGATGTGTGACGGACAAAACTCGGCAAGGCCGAAAAAGCGCTAAAATTCGTAGGCACAAAACGAAACAGTGGCGAAAGCTGGGAATTTTAGAAACTTATAATTCCATAAGGGACCTAGGTATATTATAAAAGGCAGAATAAGCAAGAGGGGTCCTTTAAGGAAATAAAGTACATTATTATTATAACATGAAGGCGTAGAAACATACAGGCTGAGCCAAACGATTCATCTTTTCTTAGGATCCGACAACAAAACAACACAACTGACAGCTTCAGGACCACAACAACCATCGGGTCACCAGGAGATGAAACTGCAGCCAGAGACAACACACCGGACGCTTTCGCACGCGAACACAACTCAATCTCAACAAGGATTCTTTAGGAGACTTTTGCATAATGTAGAGGAGATGTGGCACCATCTAGTGGATCTAAACGGAACAACGGTGGACCTCAAGAAAGCACCGAAATACATCAGCAAGATTCCTTTGTAATACCGGCTATGGTAATTGTCTATTCTGTTATACTTTCCTTAAAAATTGTTGAAGACATGATTCAGGGAGTCTTGATTTAAAAATCCATGCAAATAAATTCGCAAGCGAGACTTCATTGAATTCGCCAATTAGGGAAACTACCGTTGTCAAGGTACGTGCATCCAGAGTTCGGTTTTCGCAGTCGGCGAAATTCTGATTCAAATTCTAACGGAACGCATGCAGATTTCCCACAGTGAGGCGAATTCCGCATGAGTATTTTCGAATGCGAAATATAACCGGACCGCGTCTTCACACAGCTTGAACTGAATGAACAAAATGCTCCTCGACCGGGAGCATTTCGACCCCTGAGATGCTGTGAACTAAGGATCGGCACCGTTTCTGTTTTTGGCCAAAACAGAAACGGTAAAAAAAAAAAAGGGCAAACAAAAAACGGAAAAGAAATAGAAACGATGAAAAAAAATCCTAAAACCGTTTCGGTTTTTCCGTTTTTGTCGGAAAAAAGAAATAGCGTGTTTACAAATAAAACGGCCGTTTTATTAGGTATTTCCGTTTTTTTTTCCACTTCTTTAGGTTTATGAAGATAGCAGTAAGGCAACCATTTCGTAGAATTATTGTTTTAAAGGACCCCTCTTACTTTAGCCAATTCTGTCTTTCATATTATCCCTAACTCCTTTATGGAATCATAAGATTCTGCAATCCCAGCTTTTCGCCATTGTTTCATTTTGTACCTAAGACGTAGCCGAGTTTTGAAAGTTATGCAGCGTAAACTTCGTTGAAAGCTTGAAGGTCCGTCAGCAACTATTTCGCAAATAAGGACATGCGAAGCTTCAAAGTATTATATTTTATTCTGGAAGACATGGTTCAGACAGACTTCTGTTTTGTACTTCGATTGTTTTACCTTTGTTTTCCCACTTTTTAACCAATGCCCGTTCAACTTTCAAAGATTTTGCGTCCAGCCTCGTCGGAGAGAGGGGGTTGGATACAGTCGGTAAGCAATAACAAGAATAATTTCTCAAGTACAGTATTAGTAAATGTTATTTCCGAGACATTTCATCTTGAAAAGATCAATTCTAGTAACAGTTGTGCTCTAATGAAAAATATCAGTTACTGAACATTTAATAAAATGTATCACTCAAGAACATGCGAAGTTCGAGAGACTTTGCAGTCATTCGTGAACCACAGCAAAATAACGCTCTGTGATTGTCGTGAACCTGTCGTGAACACTGATTCCACGTAAAGTATCCAGCGAAAAGTGAACGTCATGTGAACGTCATGAACCAGTCCAATCGCCAGACAGGAGCGGGCTGCATGAATAGTTATCCTGCTCGCGGAAGTTCGTCTAAAAGGCTTACCGACGAAACGTCCCCATGACAAAACGTCCCCATGACAAAACGACCCCTGGCGAAACGTCCCCGTCGAAACGTCCCCATGACAAAATGTCGCCGTGTCAAAACGTCCCCGTGACAAAATGCCCCCGTGGCGAAACGTACCCATGCACAGATTTTTAAGTTCCCCTCGATCTTCAGGTGCATGGTCGAGGTAAAACAGCTTCACAGTGTGCTACAGATGAGGGAACATTCCTTATAAGCAGGAAAGATCCGACGCAGGACCGGGTGCTTCATAAATGGATTGTTTTCAGTTAAAATATGTCGTGTAATATGCCTTGCAACTTGCAATTGACTCGTAACTGATCAGTTCTAGGTCGTTTGAAGCTACATGCACAATCTGAGGAGCACCAATATGCTCCTCACAAAAAGGGGAAGCCCCCTGTGGCTCAAAGAGAGTCAAACAAGGAAAATGCAAAAATAGGCGTAGTGCAGTTATGCTGGTTAAAAATGACATGACAAGCGAGGAAACGAAGCGGATGGAACGATTAGTTAGGTAGAGAGACATAGTTAATCTAGGTTAGACGGTTTTGATCCTTTAAAAAAATCTTTCAACAATAAATATCACCAACTTAAATATCGAAAAAAAGCGAGATGATAACTTTGATGTGTATCACGCGGTCGACCGTTGTCTGCGAGAAGAAAAACCGGTTATGTAAATCGTTTCCTTGTTTTCGCTACAAGTCAACGGGTCTCGAAAAAGGCTTAAAACAGCCAAAACCGTGGGTTATTTGTTGAAAGCACAGACTAGTTTTAAAGTATTCAAATATTTTAAAATACTGTAAGTTGATAGTACGAGGGGTT
Organism: Branchinecta lynchi; assembly: GCA_023053575.1. Lineage (NCBI taxonomy): Eukaryota > Metazoa > Arthropoda > Branchiopoda > Anostraca > Branchinectidae > Branchinecta > Branchinecta lynchi. The sequence goes on along the minus strand of JAKZAP010000020.1, from coordinate 4,914,814 downwards.
CTTTATGGAATGGCTATAGCCGGGAGCAACACTTTGGTTGGTTTCTTGAGTATCGGTTGAATGCAGAAGTAGTCAACCCATCGTGGTTTTCAAAAGTTTATATTCCAAAAACATTTTTTGTCTGAACTGATGACGCAACCAGTTGTCTCATAGGCCTAGCTATCCCTCAGCGACGAAAAAAAAATTCTGCAGCCGGGGTCGTTTCGCCAGGGGACGTTTTGATCGGGGACGTTTCGCCAAGGGGACGTTTTGTCGTGGGGACGTTTTGACATGAGGACGTTTTGTCACGGGATGCTTCGAATGGGGACGTTTTGTCGACAACCCGTCAAGTCTATTTTGTCAAACTTTAAACTGTCTCGTTGAAAAGCTGATTCAGAAAATCTGTTTTGGTGAATCCACGCTGATTTTTGTTTTGTTTTGTTTTTTCTTCATCAGCCAAATCTAACAGCGACGGATTGTTTGTGGTGCTAAATTCTATATTTTGTAAGCAAACTCTCTATTCTGTTGAATTTCAAACTTTTAAAGACCTTTAATAATTAATTAAATTATTAAACTAAACACTCATTAAAGACCTGGTTCACTGAGTCTGATGTCGCGCATCCAAGCTATGTTTTTTCTTCAGCCATATCTGACTGGGACTCAATTCTTGGTAGGGTGATTCTTGGTAGGGTCAATTCTTGGTATTCAGTATTCAGTGACCGAATCGCGAGGTTTAAGATTTTGAGCAACGTACTGTTTTATTATCAGATATTCCGGCTTTTTCCAGCAAGGGACCTCATAAGGTCAAACCTTTACAAGCAAACAACCCCCCCCCCCACTCCCCCTCCTTAAAATAAGGAATATATATAGGGGCGAAAGCCTTTATATTATATTTAATATTATATATTTTTGTTTAAGCCTTTATATTTTATTATTAACATTATTGTTACATTATTATTATTATTACTGCAAATCATACCTGTCTTAAAAGAAGTCCTTCCGTGAGAAATGTTATCCGCGTGTGCTGAGTCTTCGTTTTCTCGAACCGAATCTGGTAGCCAATCTGAGATCCAAACTCGTCCAGGGTTTCATAAGATACCCTCTTGGCCAGGGATATACAAGCGATCCTCCTCGGCTGGGTACAAGCTGCAAAAAGGGTATGGTAAGCCATTTGGTAGGTTCAATCCTACCCAAGCCCTACCCTCTTTGGTCTTGGCTGGAAGAACGAGTAGAGTAGGTCTAGAACAACCCAAATTCAAGAAAAATTAATGCTTACTTACTTCTACCACTTCCTAGTCCCACCTTCCTTTTGTTCCATCCTCCTCCTTTCAGTGACACAAGTGTGGCACCTACTCCTTTCTCTACTTTCTGATGAATCTCTACCCTTTCGACGACCCAATCGAACACCAAAAACGGCACCCGTAACCAGAATGAAACCACAGCACCAGCTCCATCCAATTTTCAGAGAAGAAGTTCATAAAGTCAGATATTTAAGGAAAAAGTATTTAATTGTTTTTCCACAAGTTCATTTTCCAGCTTGAGCGGCTTGAGCCTGAAGAGGACCCTTGCCAAGAAGGGCTGAAATATAGCTATAATAAAACGTAGCTGACTTATCTGTTTTGCACCGTCAAATACTCTTTTCATTTTACTTTAGAATTCTACTCTCTTTAATATTCTATTCTTAATCCAAATTTTCTACTATAATCATCACCTTCACTTTTAACAATAAATGAAACTATTAAACTTAAAAACCACTGAAAACAATAAATGAAACTCTTAAAGGACACCTGAATGAAAAGTACCAAGTATCATCCCTATCTGTATGACTTCCGTTGACATTACCTGCAGAAAACCCAATCCAAATACGAAATAGTGTTTCTAAGCTACGTTTTTTGCTCCATTTTCCATCTGTCCTGGTTTCAGTACTGAACAATTTTAGAAATGAACAAATGTCTCCAATCAACCCTTCTTCTGGAATATTTTTTAACCAGTTAATCCTAAACGTATATCTATAAGAAATTCCAATACGATCCGGACAGCACAGTACAACATTTGAATGAACTGCGCTTTTTGGGATCCCAAAACGCAAGTGGAGGGATACCTATGACATCGCAAAAGTTGTCCGTCTGTCCGTCTGTGCGCGCTATAACTCTCGAAGGGAAGAGATATTTTCATGAAACTTGGTTTGAGGATCCATTGCGTCAAGGTAAGGTCATAAGGTAAGGTGTAATATATGAAATCTTGGTCTCCGGGTGAAGAATTAATAAATGCAATTACGGAAGCAGATTGCATTGGCATTATAGGCCCGGTCCTTTGAAGTTTAACTGAATAGTCGGTTTAATTTTGCATCCTCTATCTGATCAGTGCATTATTTGGATATATCATCTTACATATAATGACAACGCAACCTAATCTGATAATCACTCTACATATTTCTAAACCCGGAGACCCCAACTTCGTACGGTGCATTCTAAACCCTCTAACAGAACCACGCTGATTTTCTCACTTGCCATGATTTGCTACCTTCGATGTGTATCACGCTGTCGACGGTTGTCTGCGAGAAGTTTTTCCGTCAGAAAAACCGGTTGTGTAAGTTATTTGTTGAAAGCACAGCCTAGTTTTAAAAGTATTCAAATATTTTAAAACACTATAAGTTGAAGAGTAACTAGTGCGAGGGGTCCTTAAGGGATTTTTTTTTTACTACTTGCTCTATTTGACGTTTAGAACATCTCCAGTCGTCCTCAAAACGCAAGATTCCACTATGACGCGTCAAACTTGATTCTCAATACAAACGCGCCTTAGTGGCCAGTGATCAGCTTGCGGTAGGTAACTCACTAGCTGCGTTCTTTGTCGCGGGAGTTCTCACCGGTGGTCTCCGTTTTTTTTAGGGATCCTAAAACATAAGTGGACGGATACCTATGGCATCGTAAAAGTTGTCCGTCTGTCCGTCTGTTAGCACGATAACTCTTGAAGGGAATGAGATATTTTGATGAAACTTGGTGTGAGGACTCTTTGGGTCAAGGGTAAGGTCAAGTTCGAAGATGGGCTCTGTAGCCCTACATTTAGGGGTGGGGAGGAGGTTCAAATTAAGGGGCAAACAAAATATGTTTAAACAGCTAATGTGATAGTCGATTATGGGGTAAGACGACATGCTGAACACGAATACCGGAAAGTTGGTTAAAAGTAAAAGTTTCATTTGAAGTTGATTAAATATTCGATTTAGGGGTAAGAAGACATGCTGATGACGATGGTGAAAAACCGTTTGCCTGACGAGTAGTTTGTCCGGAATCCGGCAAAAACCGGAAAGTTGGTTAAAAGTAAAAGTTTGATTTGAAGTTGATTAAATGTTCGATTTAGGGGTAAGCAGACATGCTGAACACTTATATGAAAAGCATTTTCTACCCGGACAACTAATTCGCCCGGAATCCGGCCAAAACCAGAAAATTTGTTAAAAGTAATAAGTTTTATTTGAAGTTGATTAGATGACAGACTTAGCGGTAAGAAGAGACGTTGGGTCTGTAAATGACAATCATTTTTAAACCGGATATATAATTCGTCCGGAATCCGGTTGTAACCGTTATTTTTTTAGAAGCTAAAGTTTTATTTGAAACTGATTAAATGTTTTTGATAAGGAGATACCGTAAGCTCAATTCGATTCTGAATTTTCTTTTTTTGCTGGACAAATAGTTCGCTCGGAATTCGGCCGAAACCGGAAATTTGACAGAAGTAAAGCAGGAAGTTTCGGTCAGTAGCCTATCGTCAATATAGATATGGCTTATAGAGGTCGATCTGAACTTGATTTTCTCTAATGATTAGCCTGGCGAAGACTGGATCTGGCGAAGACAAGACCGAGTTGTCTGGATCAAATATTAGATTTTTGGGATCCCATCGAAACCTTAGGTCTTGTCTTATAAGCCGTTTTTGCATCCATCGGTGACTATTCACCGGTCTTATAACCCGTTTTTGAACTAACCAGTGGTCGGTTTTATCTCACTGGTGCGGACTAACCAGAACCTGCTCGGGGAGCCCGGCTTCAGCGAGAAGTTAGCCAGTTTTCGTCAACTCACCGGTGAACCAAACAAGAGCTACGAGCTCATATGGCACTTGTACGAGTAGGCTGTACAAGAAAGTAGAGGAGAACGTCACAAAATACACCCGCCATCCAAAAATGCGGTTCGGAAATAGAAATAGGCTATTTAGTTTCACTCATTTCTGATTGTCTGTCTCGATTGTCTGTAGCAAATGCAGATGACTGTTCAAACTTTCATCCCAATAAATCCATTTGTTTGATCCCTAGTACTCACTCTATCTCCACCTACCGTGGCCGAATCTGGTTCGGAATAAAAAAAAATCGACCACCTAAAGCATCTTCTTTTATACCAGCTATCAAGTTTCACTCGAATCTGAGCATTTTTGGAAAGTTCCGGTACCCCCCCCCCCCTCCCACCAACGTTGTCGGAGCCGGTTCGGGCCCAATCTCTGAATTCCCTGTTCCTGTCCATCAAGTTTTACTGAAATTGGAGCATAGCCTATCTGCAAGTTTCCAGTACCCCCCCCTACCTTGGCCGAATCCGGCCCGGACGCCAAATAACAAATCTAGGCCGCACAAACTCGGCACTGTCGAATTTGCATCTCATTCGGTCCATCCGTTTGATTTTTTGTGCATGTCAAAAGTCCCCCCACCTCCAATTCCCCTAATCGTGGTCGCATATGGTTCGAACGCATGTTTTACATGTCGAGGCCATCGATTCGTATCACCCATGAAGTTTCACTCGAATCAGACCACTCGTTCGCAATTTATAGAAGTCAATTTCCATATTTCTCTTCTCTTGCTCCCCGAAAAATGCTCGGATCTAGTTTCCGGGGGTATGTTGTGTCAGGTTAAGTCTAGATAATTCGGGTCGCTAATATGCCTGCAAAGTTTCGTTGTCGTTTTACATCTGGAACTATTCTAACTCACGACTACCGGAATTCGAGGAAACCCCCTCCAACTCCCCCCACAGTGCCCCGAAACCTGGCTCCGTCAATTTCATCTAGGCCTAATGCTTGTTCCATCCATTAAGTTTCGTCCCAATCCCTCTGCTTTTATATTTTCTTGAGTTCCCCCCCCCATCCCCACAGGTATCGGACCCGACCCGGACGTGACACTGAACGTCCGAGGCGATAGCTCACCAGACAAGTTTAATTCAAATCCGATCACCCGTTCAAAAGTTATGCACGCCACTAGATTCCGGACCCCCCATCCACCCACTCCCCCCACGATGGTCGGGTCGGGGAAACGGCTGTTCTCAAGTCAATCTGTTCGGATCGCTGACATACCTGCCAAGTTTCATCGCCCTAGGACATCAGGAAGTATGCCGAACTCGCGGGATCGCTAGAAATCCGGACCCCCACCCCAACTCCCCCACAGTGCCCTGATCCGGTCCGGTTATGTCAATGACGTTTCTAGGACTTGTTCTTGTTTTTCCCACCAAGTTTCATCCCGATCTCTCCACTCTAAGCGTTTCTCAAAATTTCCGGTTCCCTCCTCCAACTCCCCCCAGTGTCATCGGATCCGGCCCGGATTTAAAGTGAGATGTCTGAGACACGAGGTCATTCTAAATATCAACTTTCATCAAGATCCGATCACCCATTAACAAGCTAAAAATACCTCAAATTTTGGCTTCACCCTCCCTCCACTCCCCCCCCCCTAGATGGTCGAATCGGGGAATTGACGATTTCCTATTTAATCCGGTCGGGCCCCAGACATGCCTGTCAATTTCCATCGTCCCAGCACATCAGGAAGCATGGAACTCGTGGGGTCACTACAAATTCGGACTTCTCCCCCCCCCCCCCCAACTCCCCCAAAGTGAGCGGATCCGTTCCGGTTATATCAGTCACGTATCTAGGACTTTTGCTTGTACTTTCCACCAAGTTTCATCCAGATCCCTCCACTCTAAGTGTTTTCCAAGACTTCCGGTTTCCCCCTCCAAATCCCCCCAATGTCACCGGATCCGGTCTGGATTTAAAATGGAGGGTCTGAGACATGAGATCCTTCCATATATCAAGTTTCATCAAGATCCGATCACCCGTTCGTAAGCTAAAAATATCTAATTTTCCCTATTTTTCCCGGATTCCCCCTCCCTCCACTCCCCTCCAGATGGTCGGATCGGGGAAGCGACTATTTCTAATTTAATCTGGTCTAGTTCCTGATATGCCTGCCAAGTTTCATTTTCCTAGCTTATCTGGAAGTGCCCGAACTAGCAAAACCGGGACCGACAGACCGACTGACGGACAGAAATTACAATCGCTATATGGCACTTGAGTAAGCTCAAGTGCCATAAAAACGCGTTATAAGAGACGAGCCGGACACTGGTGAGTAAACACCAGAGACAGCCCGGAGTGCAACGAACGCACCTACTGCATTACAACTTATTTTTTCGTAAATCGTTTTCGTCAAGCATACAATACACGTAAAACCCATATAGGTACCACAAACTCGAAAGGAAAATTCAACTATATGAAAACTGATTATTCGTGAGTAGCCGAGCAAGGAAGTAATTCATTTTCATCAGGTCTTCCAACCTCTTTAAGTGAATAAGTGATAGGTAACTAGATTGTCCTATCTCAGCCCTGTTCGGTTAAACGTTAAGAATAGACAGAATCTGAAACACGTGTGTAACAAATACTGAGTTCATTTCAATTAAATTTAATTTCAAAATACTTTCCACGGACATACTTTCCACGTATTGTCGTCAATGGCCTATGGCCTATACAATAAATCACAATCGTCAATTTGACCATAACTATAACAGTTAAAACTCAAATTTGCGTACATTCAATGGTCATATTCACAATTCGTCATGGGTGTTAAAAAGCTTGACGAACGAAGGCACGAAACAACCCTCGTATCGCGAGTGAGAAACCCTTGTTGGTGCAAGGCGTGGTACCATCCCAGCCACCGCTCATTGTCAACGAACTCGTGTAGGTTGATGTTCTTGTGGGATGATATCTCGTTACCTGCAAGTCTAACTATGAGCGTGTTCCACCCTTCAACAAATACTAACTATTAGTTACTATTTCCGTTCCAACCTCACCAAAAGTTACTACGCTGACCGTTCCAACCTTCTCGAAATAGTGACTAATAGTAACCATTTGCTTACCACGCTCGGGAGCGTAGTAACTACGGATCTGTGTAACGTGATTGGTCGGATTCGCCCGTGGCATGATATTCTGCTGGAAAATCTAAAAATCATCCGGCCTTGACGGCAAAAGCCAGAATTCTTGACGTCATGCGTAGTACTACGGTAAGTAGGATGGAACACGCTCTATTAGTCGTAGTCTTGTTCGTCAATTAGAGGCGTTATCTCGCTGTTCCCCGAGGACTCCACTTGAGGAGTCCCCGCGTTTTTGTTTGACCCGGGGACTCACTCCCCATATTCTCGCGAGTCCCCACCGACCGGGAGTGCTCCCATTATCATCAACATCATCGAAAAGGACTTCCTTTCAGATTCGGAGGGAAATCAATTTTCGCTGGTGTTGGTGCAATGTAAAATTAAATAAAAAAAATCAGAATAAACAAAACCAAAAATGAAGTGGGTCCAGACTAATTTCGTCAACTACATATTTTTTTTTAGCACAAAATCCAATTTCGAAGCATTCCCCGTATTCTCGCTGTTTCTGTACGCGGAGTCCACATGGAGTGACTCCCTCTATTCTCGCCGTTCCCTTCGATTCTCCGAGGAGTCCTCAGGGAACGGCGAGAATACGCCTTAGGTTAACGGTTAACGTTATGTTACTACAACAAGACTCCGAACGTCAAACTTTGACAAGGAAGGAGGAGTCTGTCGATCAAAGCACCTTTACGACTTACCAATTTTCTTGAAACCTGCGTGCAGCAAATACTGAGGAACCTGCGTAGATTTTCCGCAGCCTGTATCACCAGCGACAATGACGACTTGGTTAGTCTTCAGGGCTTCAACTATCTCTTCCCTGTACGAAAAAAAAAACACTTTAAAGTAAATAATAATAATAATAATAATACAAAGCAAGAGAAAATGCTTTCGCCTCTAAATAACTCTAAGAAATTTTGAGTAGTCGAACTGATCAGAGTTAAAAATCTCATCAACAATGCACTTAAAACTATTGATCGATTCAGCATTAACCGCATCTTCGGTAAGGCTGTTCCAAGGATCAGCAATTCTGTTGCCAGAACCCCACTTAAAAACGTCCTTGTGGAACCTTGACTTTGTAAGCTTGTACGCGTGCCCCCGATGATGACGGTTAATGCTGAATCTTTCTAAATCAGTCACTTCAAAATTGTCATAACTTCCATTGATTAATTTGAATGTTTCAATCAGGTCTCCTCTGAAAAATCTGTATGCAATGGAGGGAAGGCACAACTTGGCTAATCTCACTTGGTAGGGGAGATCGCGCAGATCTGGTACGAACTTCGAACTTTGTAAAGCAGAGCTATGTTTATTTGAACGTCGGCTAATAGTGAACGACGACGAAAACTCATACAAGGCAACAACAAATCTAGATTCAATTTATCTATTCCAGAAAGCTCGAAATTCAAAGTGAAAGTAAAGCAATTCCAGGAATCGGATACTCTTAAAGCGTGTTCCATCCTACTACCGTACCTAATACGCATGGTAATGGTAAGCCCCCGAGCATGGTAAGCAAACAGTTACTATTTCGAAGGTTGGAACGATCAGCGTAGTAACTTTTCGTGAGGCTAGAACGGAAATAGTAACTAATAGTTACTATCGTGAGAAGGGTGGAACATGCTCTTAATGACTAACTGGTCGTGCCGGTGAAGAATCTCCGTGTTTCCAGAGAAGAGCCAGATTTTTCAGGAAAACTCCGTGAAAAATTGTCTCAAAGTAGTAGTATGAAGTGTACGAAAAAGTAGCATGCAGTACGAATCGATGTTACTGCATGCTACTATATCAAGCTGGATGCTATTGGAGCAAGGCGGGATGCTAATGAATAGTTGCGTTTTTGCAGATACCATGGAATCTGATACCACGGTCAAAAGGTGTTTTTACAGTTTTCGTGGTATCTGGCCAGTTATCGTGGTATCTGATATTCAGATACCACGGCCCGACCGTGGTAACTGGTCGTAGTATCTGAAAAGTCATCTCACTTTCATCAAATTTTGTCAGATTGGTGAGGAAGACGTCGGGCACTTAGTGATGTGACTGAATATCTGTTTTTCTTTTGGGATGACTTCGAAAAGCGCAATTTCGGCAATTGCCGTTTTTGCGGAGCAACCGTATATCAGATACTACGGTAACTGCAAAAAAGACTAATCGCAGATCCAGTTACCGTGGTAACAAATACCATGGCAAAAGCGCAACTAATATTACTGGTTAAGATTAACCCAGTGTGAGGTACACTAAATTAAAGTATTCTTTACTACTGCATATCAATACATGCAACTTTTTCGTACAACTACCATATAACTACTCAGGCTACATAAAGGGTTCTGTTGTTTTTCTTGTTCTTCTCGAGGGTCATTGGCGTGTTTCGGACTATAATTTTTTCGGACGTTTTTTCGGACGTAAGCTGAAATAAAATTGATTGACTGATTGAGTATTTCACAGTTTTCGCACTGATGGCTCGCTGGAAATTGTTTCCGGAATCTCGCTTGCCTAAAAAGTAACACATGTCTAGTGGAAGCTTTTCAAAAATAATTGCGTTTATTATCTGGATTCTCAGTTCCCGTTCTCACTTCTGAATACTCGATTCTCGTACAAATTTACCGATTTGCTCCTCTGGCTTCTCCATTCTTGCTTTGACAAAAACACTAATTTGGCAGCTCGTACGCAACCCGCCATGCTCGTTTATGCATTTTGAACACCCGCACTCTGTTGACCAATCAGGGAGGAGAACGGAGAGAGGGGAATCAAAAATTCACCATCGGAGCAACTTCTCGAATCTACAGAATCGCGAGGCTTTCTCCGTTCTCGATTCTGACAAAAACGCAAGAAAAGGTGAATTCACTTCCTCACGAAATAGGAGAATTGCGAGGAGAATCGCAAGGAAAAGTCGGATCAAAAACGCAACTAATGTTGAACTGACAATTTACTGACAGTATTTATTGTATGACAATATGCTTTAGTTGTAGGTTAATGACAAGTGCCAATCAATTTGCTCGCGCATGAAATGTTGTGCCGCATTTATTTTGAAATTAAATTAAAATCAAATTGAACAAGCTTTTCACATGAAGAATTGGTAACCTTTCACGGTAGCCTCGACTTCCCGTCGAGTCTTCGAGGAACACCAAAAGTACACCTTGAAAGACATCTCGCACTGATTCCAGTTTATCTTCCAATATTCTAAACAGCTGAACCAATAAATCAATCAAGTTTTTTCACAAATTACAAGATATGACTAGAAAAAAATGATGGAATGAAACTATGAAAAAACTGGGCAGAAGAATTAGCAGGATATGGAGAAAACCGATTGCCAGTATTCCTCTCGGACCTCAGTAAGACAAGGCTCTGCTGACCCGCAGCTTTGGCTGTTTTAACGCTTTCTCCAGACCCTTTGACTTCAAGCAAGAACAAGACAAAATTTACATGACCGTTTTTCTGACGAGTAAGCTTCTCGCAAACAATCTTTGGGAGTCTACAGCGAAGCAGGCAAGTGTGAAAATCATTTAGGCGTTGTCAGGGTTGTAACCCTCCCGTCGTCTGTGCGTCAGTCCGAGAGGAACACTGGCAATCAGTTTTCTGCATATCCTGCGAATTCTTCTGCTCAATTTTTACACAGTATCATCCCATTATTTATTCTCATCATATCTTATAAGTGTATTAGCTAATTTCTTTCTTTTTTGTGTATTTCATAAATATTTCATTCGTCTTCTAGCTTTAAGCTTTTTAAAAATAATTTGGTTGTTTGGGTCCGTAGCGAAGCGAAGCGAAGTGTGAAAATCCTTTAGGTGTTGTCTATAATTTTAGTACGTAAATAAATACTTGAATACTTGAAAGGGGTGGAGAATGTACCGTGTGAGATTTGGGTCTCCTGGTTCAAAAATGGATGGAGCGATTATCCGGATGAAAAATTTCTCTCAAAATAGTACTATGAAGTAGTACGAAAAACTAGCATGCAGTACTAACAATACTACTACATGCTTCTACTTCAAGGCTACCGTGTTACTGCATACTACTATCTGCTACTATTAGCAAGACAGGATGCTGCTGGATTAAATGATAGTATTCTTTGCTATTACACAGTAGTACATGTAACGTTTTCGTACTACTACCATACTACTACGCAGGCTAGAAATTTTTCGTCGGGATGGAAGTGGCTTGTATTGCTATCACAGGTACGACGAGTCCTTTGAGATTATCCTAATCCCGCAGAAATCGGCTAGGTGTGGAAAGCAACTTTTTGACATCCCAGCCATATCCATAAGCGGGAGGAGCCAGAGCAAAGGAAAGATGATCTACGCTGTACTCGGATTAATCTTGTCTCTAGTGAGATAATCGTTCCTCTAACTCGGATTAATCTTATCTCCGCAGCGATATATGATATGATATTTATTACCTTAAAAGCCCAAGGGCCATGGCAATACAAACAAAAGGAAACACAGTAACGAAACTTATTCTAACTACCACTAAAACTAAAAAAAATGATCTCTATGAATCATTGACAGCTTGAGGAATCTACCCACTTTCTTTATAGTAGCATAACACTCACTCTTAAACATTTGCTCCATACATTCCTGATCGCGCTCATTTTCCCCAAATATTTCACTTCTCAAATCATTCAATTCCCTACATTCACACATAAGATGTCGGACACACTCATTCATATCTCCACACATCGGGCAGAAGTAAGGACCAATTCTCCCAATCGGCCTACCCGTGTACCTCCTTCTATCTCCCAACGGTAAAAAATCAGCAGGCATACTGATTAATAATTTCAATTCCTCCCTATCTAAACCCGCTTTAAAATAAACACATTCACCCCATGTCTCTTTCGCCTCTGTATAAAACCTTAGAGATTTTGAACTATCTCTGTCGACCTGCCACCTCTGAATTTCCTGGTCCCTAAGTATACTTCTTACTTCTCTAGCTACTGTCCCTACCCCCTACCTCAAACTCGTGACCAATACCATCATTCCACCTGTCACCTAATCCGATCAATCCGAGTGGCAAATACTGCAGTTAACTTTAGTCCTTACTCGGAGAAACTTTTTGCAGTGTAGCTTAGCTTACCTGTGATTGGCGATAGGAAGATTTTTTTGTCCGTCTCTCAGCTTCTTCAGTTTTGCGAACTTTTCCTTCTGCTGGAAGTTCAAGTAAAGCTGGACGAGGACTTTGAAGTCGTCCAAGTCAGGCTTGGTGAGAGCTCGAGTTCTATCATCGCGATCCACTGGGGGCAGGCATGAATATAAATAGTCTGTGGACTTGAACTGTATGGTAAAAGGGATGGTATCTAGCTTGCTCAGTGGAACCCCTGCAATAACAAAAAGCATTAACTCCTCCTTCTTTGCTTTCTCAGTTATTCTGTATTGCACTGTGTTGTATTTTTCTTTTTTCTGCTCTACCAGCCCTCTTAAAAAGCTCTTTGGTCCTCTTCAGAAGGAGGGGTTCATATATTTTGAACGGCAATAAACTGATTCATTCATTCATTTAAAATATATTAGACTCCTGAGCCACTCCAGTTATCAGCAATGCAGATATAACACCTGGCATACCAGCAGGGGCGTCCCACCTTTTTGAGATTCGGTAAAGTTTTGGGCCGTAGGCCCAAAATTTTACTAAAATTGTTCGGTTTTTGTTCGATTTACGGGGATTCTGTAGTTATACAGAATCCTAAATAGGCTATCTGTACAAATCTCTTCGGTATAATGATCGGTATTTGGTATAATTGCCAGTATTCGGTAGGTTTTGAACGAATTTGGTGAGAGAATGTACTGAAATCAGTTGGTAATTTTTCGATGCCGGAACTATTCGGTATATTTATGGAGATTCCGTAGTTGCACAGACTCACGAATAAGCGATTGGCTATCACAGTAGTTATAGAATTTGGTGAGAGAATTTACTGAACTCATTGGTAATTTTCCGAATAAGCTATTGGTTCGAAATAATTCGGTATCATGATTGGGATTCGGTAATTATTCAGTATAATTTCCAGGATTAGGAAGTTAACCACGAATCCTGTTCCAGTTTCGACGAAAGTATACCGAATATGAATATTGTTCGGTAGTCTTTCGATACCGAAACAATTCGGTATAATAACAGGGATACGGTAGTTATACAGAATCTCGAACACGCTATCGGTCTAAACTTATTCGGTATAATAACTGGGATTCGGTAACTTATTCGTTGTAATTGCCAGGATTCGGAAGTTACCACATACCTCGAAACTCAGAAGAGGTCGAGTGACGCACTGGTCGCAAACAAAAGGGATGATCTGTGATATCAGATAGTCCTTACTTTTATTTTGGATCGCAAATGAATATCGAATCATAAATATTTCGAACATTCCGCCTGCAGCACTTTTCGTAATATTTTCTATTTTGTTGAAGGGCGCGTCATTTGAGGGGGGGGGGGGTATAAGCCAGTTTTAGGATTGAGATTTCGAAACATTAAAAGCTAGAATTTGGATGCAAATTAAATTTGGCAGGAAAAAGGCTAAACAAAATTTCGCCTGCGGCGCTCACTTTATGTGATCATAGGTAGTATATTGACCAGACTACAGTTGCTGCTGCTGCTGCTGGAACGTCGCTCCATCCGTTTTCTGGAACTTCTTAGGGTATTGAGATTTCGTCAACGGTAAATGATAGAATTTGTAACAGAAGCAGTTAAATTTTAGCCTACAAAAACAACAAGACCAAAGGTGTCGATGGGATCCCAAAAATCTAATATTTGATTCAGAAAATTGGGTCTTGTCTTCGCCAGATCCAGTCTTCGCCAGGCTTTACTTCTGCCAAGTTTCCGGTTTCGCCCGAATTCCGAGCGAACTACTAGTCTGAAATTCAGAAACGAATCCAGCGTATCTTCTTATCCCTATAAAGAACATCTAATCAACTTTAAAAAAAAACTTTGACTTAAAAAACAATCCGGTTACAAGTGGATTCTGGACTAATTATATGTCCGGATAAAAAACGATTGTCATATACAGACTAATCCTCTCTTCTTACCCCTTAATCTGTCATCTAATCAAACTTTTGCTTTTACCAAATTTTCCGGTTTCGGCCGGATTTCGGGCGAACTAGTTGAACGGCGAGAAAATGGTTTTCACCATCGTGTTCAGCATGTCTTCTTACCTCTAAATCGAACATTTAATCGACTTCAAATAAAACTTTTACTTTTAACCAACTTTCCGGTTTTGCCGGATTCCGGAGGAGCTACTTGTCCGGCGAGAAAATGGTTTTCCCTATCGTGCTCAGAATGCCTTCTTACCCCGTAATCGGCTATCGCATTAGCTGTTTAAAAATATTTTGTTTGTCCCTTAATTTGAACCCCCACCCCTAAATGTAGGGCTACAGAGCCCATTTACGAACTTTTTACCCTTGACCCAATGAATCCTCAAACCAAGTTTCATCAAAATATCTCATTTCCTTCGAGAGTTATCGTGCTTACAGACAGACGGACCGACGGACATTTTTGCGCTGTCCTAGGTATCCCTCCACTTACGTTTTGGGATCCCAAACAAGAAATGGATTTTGAAAATTTTCGCCTGCGGCGCTCGATTTTATTTTCTGTTGGCTATAATAGATAGTAGCTGTTACTGCAATCATGCCCGGCAATATATTCTCCACGTGGGCTTCGCCAAAACGCCGCCTAATAGTTGGCTTATCGTCGTTCATGCTGCCTTTTATTGTTACTCTTCCTACGTAATCGTGTCTGTTCCATAATGTAAAGCTCGAATTCTTAGTTCTAGGATTCGGTAAAATTTTTGTAAGATTCGGTAAAATTTTGGCTCTGCACCCCCCCACCGAAAATGCACTTGCGACGCCCCTGCATACCAGACCTTCTTTTCGTTGACTGTAACATGATAAGAAGTCCGATGGTTTTCATCAGACTTCTCTGCCTAGTAGTCGTGCAGAAAGGAACCCTGAATAGTACAGCAATTTATTTATTTCCTTCTCAACAAAAAGCGCAATCACCAGTCCACCTATTTTTTATCGTCCTTTCATAGTTGTTTTCATGCTTTTCCTCTATACCCAAATCTAATCTTCCCATGGAGAGTCTTTTCACCTGGCGAAGAAAGCTCTGCTCGCCACGCCGATGCCCGGCTAGAAGAAACTCTGGGGAGGTCAGCGTACAACGTGGCTGAGCACCCTCAAGGAAGACCTCGAGCCCATCGGAGGCTTCCGCCGGCATGGGAGGAGATGGGATCCCTACTAGCTTCAAATCTCGATGCCATTCAGCGAAGACCGAGATTCTAGGTACACCCAAAGACAATAATAGTAGGAAAGACCGGTGACTTCGCTAAAATCGGGTCTCTGAAAATCGATTGGAACGCCACCTAGTGTTTGGACTTTGTCCAGTTCCAGCGGTAGATGATTAATATAATCAAAGCAAGAGGGCGTGGGTAGGCAATGTCTGTCAACATTACCTGATTCGAAATCGTGAATTTAACATGTTTTCCATAAAAAAGCGATAAATTCTTTTCCTACTTGTTTTTACTCCAATTAAAGAGGAAATCTGAATGGAGAGAGAAATGCTCATCATAAACAAAATGTGCTTTGATGATGATTCTGCGGAAAGCGATGGAAGAAATTGTCAACAGAGCGATTTTTTAACGAAAGAACGTCCACTAAACGGCGCTGATTGTTGTGACTCATGGGGCTTACGGGAGTTTCCGGTCTCAGTCAGCTGTTGTCGCCAGGGAGAGCTGCACAGCTTGCGTCCTGGCACAAGTCCAAGTAAGTACTATTTTCACAATTAAGGCCTTTTTATTATTAAATTAAGAAGATTGGTTCAGTCAGAGCAGAGGTATGAACTGTAAAAAGTAATTGTTTGTTGGGGTATGCTAACCAAGATTGCGCATCAAGCCGCTTTCAGACTGACCCGTCGAGGCTTTCACACTGAGCTAGGCGATCTCTGCATCGTGCTTGCGGTGACGCAACGCAGAGCTTACGCAGACAAATAAAACGCAACGCAATATTCTAACCAAGTTCTATTCTTGCGTTGCGTCGACATATACGCATCAGATTTATTAGTGAAAATGGAAGTTTTTGAAGACAAACTGGAGAAAACCTACTGACGATGAAGAAAAACTAATGATGAAACAAACGAGAATTCAGCGAGAAACAGAGAAAGGAAAGCGTAAATACACATCCGCGTGAAAGCTTGTCGCGCAGGTTTGAAAGATACGCTACGCAACCTGTACGAAGCGCAATATCAACGCATATGCAGCGCATCCCAACGATGCGTCGGTGATAGCGGCTTAAGAAACCAAGAAAGGAAAACGTAAATACGCATCCGCGTGGAAGCTTGTCGCACAAGTATCAAAGATACGCTACGCAACCTGTACGAAGCGCAATATCAACGCATTCGCGCATCGCAACGACGCTTCAATGTGATATCGGCTTAAGAAACCAAGAAAGGAAAACGTAAATATGCATCTGCGTGAAAGCTTGTCGCACAAGTATCAAAGATACGCTACGCAACCTGAACGAAGCGCAAGATAAACGTATACGCAGTTCATCACAACGACGCGTCAATGTGAAAGCGACTTGACAGGCAGCCTAGTATGCTTTCACAGTGGAAGGACATTAGTTGCGTTTTTGCTGATACCATGGTATCTGTTACGACGGTAACTGGATCTGCAATTAGTCGTTTTCGCAGTTATCGTGGTATCTGATACACGGTGCTTTGCAAAAACGACTATTGACGAGATTGCACTTTTCAAAGTCATCCCAAAGGAAAAACAGATATCCAGTTACATCACTAAGTGCTAAACTTCTTTCTCACCAATCTGACAAAATTTGATGAAAGTGAGATGACTTTTCAGATACCACGACCACTTACCACGGTCGGACCTTAGTATCTGAATATCTGATACCACGATAACTGGCCAGATACCACGATAACTGCGAAAACACCTTTGACCGTGGTATCAGATACCACGATAACTGCAAGAACGACTTTAGGCCGTGGTAACAGATACCATGGTATCAGCAAAAACGCAACTATTGCGATATGACGGCTGATCTTTCATTTTCATCCAGAGAATTCGAACTCGGATGCAACAAATGCGTGGAAATTGTGGTAAAATGGAACAATGCGCCCTTCAGTGATTCTTTAAGAAAGTTTAATGCAAACAAAATTCCTGAAAGCTATAAAGATGTTTTGTTTGCGCAATTCAAAATGGCTTACTGACAATCAACTGGACCTAACAAATAATAGTTGTGTTTTTGCAGGTAGCAAGGTATCTGTTACCACGGTAACTGTAGCTGCAATTAGTCGTCTCTGCAGTTACCGTGGTATCTGATATACGATTGCTCTGCAAAAACGAAAATTGCCCAAACTGCGCTTTTTGAAGTCATCACAAAAGAAAAACTGATATCCAGTCACATCACTAAGTGCCTAACTTCTTTCCCCCCAATTTGAAAAAAAATTGATGAAAGTGAGACGACTTTTTCAGATGCCACGATCAGTTACCACGGTCGTACCGTGGTATCTGAACATCAGATGCCACGCTTACTGGCCAGATAACACGATAACTGCAAAAAACACCTTTAGACCGTGATATCAGATACCACAATAACTGCAGAAACAACTTTAGACCGTGGTATCAGATGCCCTGGTACCTGAGAAAACGCAGCTAACGAAAGTACAATAAAAAAAACATACCAGTGCTTCCTTTGGCAGACTGAACTTGATAAAACTTCCTATAGAATTTCCAAAAATCGTCATTGTTCGAAGATCCCTTCCTTATGAGTTCGTTTTTGGCGAAGAACAGGTCATCGAGTTGTCTCCGAAACTTCTCCAAATTGACTGGATGTCTATAAGATTTTTCTGGGGAGGAGACACGTTTGCGTTTTGGTGACCTGTCTCCCATATTTTAACAGAGGTTTGGCAACCTGGAAAATAATAATACATAGATGGCACTTTGCACAAGGGACTTGTACCGTGACCAATAAACCAGAAACAGTTTTTCGAATATAATTTAGAAGTCTACGACTCCATTGTGAGTGCTAGTAGATGGATTCTAGACTTCTAAAATACATTCGAAAAACTGTTTCTGGTTTGTTGGTCACGGTACAAGTCCCTTGTTTAAAGTGCCATATTATGTTTAAAGTGACATATTATGTATCATTATTAATTTCCGTGACATGGAGATGTGAACTGGTTAGATGAATTTGCGGGATCACCTTGTACCAGACTATTGTAGTGTTTGCGAACTCTGTTCAGAAGCCCCTCGGTAGCTCAAATGGTAGAAGCGCAAGCAAAGGGTCATGGGTTCAAATCCCAGCCGAGGAGCATTTTTGTCTTTCAGTTCACTACTTATAAACAAGAGCTACGAGCTCATATGGCACTTGTTACGAGTAGGCACGGCTCGGTTATGTCAATGATATATCTAGTGTTTGCTAGGTGTCTTCCCACCAAGTTTCATCTCGATCCCTTCCACTCATAGCGTTTTCCAATATTTCCGGTTCTCCCCTCCAGCTCCCCCCAAAAGTCACCGGATCCGGTCCGGATTTTAAGTGGGTCGTCTGAGGCATGAGGTCTTTCCAAATATCAAGTTTCATCGAGATCCGGTCACCCGTTCAAAAGTTATAAATACCTCAAGATTCCGGATTCCCCCTCCCTCCACTCCCCCAACAGTGCCCGAATCGGCTCGGTCATGTCAATGATGTATCTAGTGTTTGCTAGGTGTCTTCCCACCAAGTTTCATCTCGATCCCTCCACTCATAAGCGTTTCTCAAGATTTCCGGTTAACCCCTCCAGCTCCCCCAAAAGTCACCGGATCCGGTCCGGATTTCAAGTGGGTCGTCTGAGGCATGAGGCCTTTCCAAATATCAAGTTCCATCGAGATTCGATCACCCGTTCAAAAGTTATAAATACCTCAAGATTCCGGATTCCCCCTCCCTCCACTCCCCCCACAGTGCCCGAATTGGCTCGGTTATGTCAATGATGTATCTAGTGTTTACTAGGTGTCTTCCCACCAAGTTTCATCTCGACCCCTGCACTCATAGCGTTTCCCAAGATTTCCGGTTGCCTCCTCCAGCTCCCCCCAAAAGTCACCGGATCCGGTCCGGATTTCAAGTGGGTCGTCTGAGGCATGAGGTCTTTCCAAATATCAAGTTCCATCGAGATCCGATCACCCGTTCAAAAGTTATAAATACCTCAAGATTCCGGATTCCCCCTCCCTCCACTCCCCCCCACAGTACCCGAATCGGCTCGGTTATGTCAATGATGTATCTAGTGTTTGCTAGGTGTCTTCCCACCAAGTTTCATCTTGATCCCTCCACTCATAGCGTTTCCCAAGATTTCCGGTTGCCCCCTCCAGCTCCCCCCAAAAGTTACCGGATCCGGTCCGGATTTTAAGTACGTCGTCTGAGGCATGAGGTCTTTCCAAATATCAAGTTCCATCGAGATCCGATCACCCGTTCAAAAGTTATAAATACCTCAAGGTTCCGGATTCCCCCTCCCTCCACTCCCCCCCCCCCCACAGTGCCCGAATCGGCTCGGTTATGTCAATGATGTATCTAGTGTTTGCTAGGTGTCTTCCCACCAAGTTTCATCTCGATCCCTCCACTCATAGCGTTTCCCAAGATTTCCGGTTGCCCCCTCCAGCTCCCCCAAAAAGTCACCGGATCCGGTCCGGATTTTAAGTTGGTCGTCTGAGGCATGAGGTCGTTCCAAATATCAAGTTTCATCGAGATCCGATCACCCGTTCAAAAGTTATAAATACCTCAAGATTCCGGATTCCCCCTCCCTCCACTCCCCCCCACAGTACCCGAATCGGCTCGGTTATGTCAATGATGTATCTAGTGTTTTCTAGGTGTCTTCCCACCAAGTTTCATCTCGATCCCTCCACTCATAGCGTTTCCCAAGATTTCCGGTTGCCCCCTCCAGCTCCCCCCACAAGTCACCGGATCCGGTCCGGATTTTAAGTACGTCGTCTGAGACATGAGGTCTTTCCAAATATCAAGTTCCATCGAGATCCGATCACCCGTTCAAAAGTTATAAATACCTCAAGGTTCCGGATTCCCCCTCCCTCCACTCCCCCCCACAGTGCCCGAATCGGCTCGGTTATGTCAATAATGTATCTAGTGTTTGCTAGGTGTCTTCCCACCAAGTTTCATCTCGATCCTTCCACTCATAGCGTTTCCCAAGATTTTCGGTTGCCCCCTCCAGCTCCCCCCAAAAGTTACCGGATCCGGTCCGGATTTTAAGTGGGTCGTCTGAGGCATGAGGTCGTCCAAATATCAAGTTTCATCGAGATCCGATCACCCGTTCAAAAGTTAAAAATACCTCAAGATTCCGGATTCCCCCTCCCTCCACTCCCCCCGCGGTGCGCGGATCGGGGAAGTGACTATTTCCAACTTAATCATTTGGGGTCCCTGATACGCTTGCCAAGTTTTATCGTCCTAGCTTATCTGGAAGTGCCCGAACTAGCAAAACCTGGACAGACCGACAGACCGACGGACGGACAGAAATTGCGATCGCTATATGGCACTTGGGCGAAGGGCAAGTGCCATAAAAAGAAAGGACAGGTTATAAAAAATTCCAAGGACCTACTGTTGGAAGTCAGTTGGGACCAAATTCTCCTCTAGCGGCAAGAAGAGTAGCCACATAAGCGACTGTGCTCCCTCTAAAAGGATCTGCTGACCGCCAAGTATTCTTCAGCCTGGCGAATCCTCTGCAATAGAGAGTCTCGAGCAAGGTGAATCCTCTGCAATTGAGAGTTTCTGGCCAGGAGAATCCTTTTTGATGGAGTATTGTCACTTTCTTTGGCTACTTTCCTTGCCATATAAGGAGAATGTGGTCCAGACTGATGGCAGTTACAGGGCCAGACAGGGTTACTTTGTTTTACTGCTTTTCCTGTAGTCCCCGAAGCCGCGCGGGATTCGGCGGCGGCGGAGAGAATTTGGGTCGGCGGCGGCGCGTCAAAAAATTGTATGGTGGCGCGGTTAGTAACGTCTCTGGCCAGGCGAATCCTTTTTGATGGAGTATTGTCACTTTCTTTGGCTACTCTCCTTGCCACGTAAGGAGAATGTGGTCCAGACTGATGGCAGCTACAGAGTTACTTTGTTTTACTGCTTTTCCTGTAGTCCCCGAAGCCGCGCGGAATTCGGCGGCGGCGGAGAGAATTTGGGTCGGTGGCGGCGCCTCAAAAAATTCGATGGTGGCACGCCGCCGGAAAATTGTCGGCGTTTGCTCCTTTTTTAGCATTTTCTTAGTTATTTTTTAATTTTCCAACAGATGTCTGCACTTTTTCAACCAAAAATCGTCAACGTTATTATGTTTATTGCAGAATAATTCTTCTGTTTAAGTGCGATACTAATAACGATCGTAGGGTAGTGGTGATCCATCAGTCTCTCTTTGGGTAGATCCAGTCTACATAAGCTAAGGCGATGACACTTGATATGCATATGAAGGACCTGACGAATGCTCAGCGAAACCATGTTTTCTCGGATTATATCCAGCCATTCGTCCGGGGTGGAGAAAGAGGGATGCGGGAACTTGTGACCTGCGTGACCCGATTCGAAGGAGCAGAGCGATATTCCGTTGCGTGTCCGAACCTTATCCGACCAGGGGAGGGGCGAGGGTGGACTCCGGAAATTTTGGAAAAGTATTCCAACGAAATATAGAGATTCCATATTCGGAACATGCAAACAATATTGGGACATTTGTCACAAAGGAATCTAAGGATTGGGGTTGAAACTTGGAGGGTACGAAGATCATGGGTCCCAGATGTGGACCGAATCCGACCCCGGTGCGGGGAGCTGGAAGGAGCGTGGTTTAAATTTACCGGAAGAATTTACCGGCGATACAAGCAAATGCCATACATGCGACATTAAATTTTCCGAATGACTTTGGTGGGGGTGGAGAGGGAGGCCCGGAAATCGTTTAACATGCGTAGCGTGCAAAGTTCACGGAATCTATATCTGTTATTTTGAGGTTTACACCAAGTCTAGTCTCGTCTGGGGGAGTTGGGTGTAACCCGTAAATTTTCCGGATGGTTTCCAATTCAAGGGAAACTTGTTCGGTAGTAAGTGCTGCAGATGCAATAACTGCGTATCCGAATTTCATCCGACTACAGTGGTGGGATGGAAGGGGAAACATTCGCAGGAGCCAAATGGATGGAGGATTGGGATGAAACTTGGAATGTGCAATGGTAATGGGTCAAAGATCTGGAATGGCTTCCATTCGAGCAACTCAGTGAGTGTATACACTTATGTGTTCGAATCACATTTGGACATGGTGGGGTTGGAGGGAGGTTCCCGAAATTTTGTGATACGCTTAGGGACCAAAAGAAGAGAGTGAGAAACTTAGTCATGGACCCGAATGTGCCATGTGAGGTCTGGACTGAATAAGACCAGACACTATGAAGATGGAATTCTACTCAAGTGCCTTTGATGTGACAATTATCAGCTGGTCTATTCGTCACATGACAAGTCGAAGTCTCTTGTGTAAAATTCCATCTACATAATATCCATCTAATTCCTTGACATGGGGATGTGAAGTGCTTAGATAGATTTGTCTTCGGCGGTATCACTGTTCATTTGGCCTGCTTCTTCCTAAACATTCTATTAGTTTGCAAACTATGTTCAAAAGACCCTCCTCCGTACATGAGTGGAAGAGCAGTGGCCTTAAAAGACAAAGGGTTGTGGGCTGAAATCCCGAGTGTCTAGGACCCATGACCATTTTCGCGATGGGCACAGGCCACAAAGCCATTATTTCCTTCTTTCCACCCACACACGGATGGTCAGATCCAGAAAAGAAGCTTTTGTTGAGTTTTGGTCGGGTCCTTTATAGTCCTAGCTTATATGGAGATGCTGGCCCTGCAAAGTGATGAACCAATGCAGAGACCAGAGGCTTCACAAGTGGGGGGGGGGGGGGGCAATGTTGTCAGCCAGTCAGTAAGAAATAACCAAGTCAGAACGAAGCGTCACAATTTTTTGTCAAAATCTTGATTTCTTTCATAAAACAGTCGGTTTTTCTGAAAATCAGTTGATTTTTTGTCATAACAATTTTTTTTTTTTTCTATTTTTTAAGAACGTTTTTTTTTCTTGAAAACTAATTTTTCTGCAAAAATAGTCAGTAAAACTACCAGCCAGTTGGTAAATGCCTTGCCCCCCCCCCTCACATTTTGGCTAGTAACGCTTCTGGCAGAGACAACAAGTCGCAAGTGTGATATGGCACTTGAGTCGAAGGGTGTCAACCATTGAATCTAGAAGCTACCTGCTGTTGTACTATAAATAATATTTGTTAAATCAGGCAATATCCAGTAATCGAGGGGATTTCTAGGGAATTTGGAGTCATCCAGCAATCAAGGTGATTTCAAGGGAACTTCAGAGTTTACCAACATTCAGTGAACTTACGGTACCGTCCAGAAGGAATGACAAGTTTCACCATTCTAGCTTGTCCGGAAGGGTCTGAAGGTTAAGAATATTTGGCACTTAGTTTACACGGTTTGGAGCCAACATCCAATTTTTGGTAAGAATTGTCATTCATGCACTGCCACCACAACTGAAGACTCTTTCTAATTCTGCACTTGCTTATGACGAAAACGTAACAAAATATTCCTTGAGCCCAAGCTGACTTTGAAACATAGGCCTATATTAAAAAAATCTATAAAATGGATCTGTTATAAACACTATTTGAATAGAAGACATAACACGAGCCTGGAGCCTTGGGAAGATAAAGCTCAATGGAAAGAGAATTTTAATGATATCACCTAGAAAGATTTAGCATCAGAATTTTACTCAACAGCCCGCTGAGTTACTTTTTACTTTCGATGCAGCTTCTAACTTACTAGCCAGCTTGCAAAACAAAAAGCAACTTCTAGTAATGTAGCATCGAATCAAAGAACAAATCACTGAAGCCTGACTGAAGCAGAGAATTAAAGGCTCGTATTATCACTACTGTTCATAGCCTGGATACAGCCTAAAATTTGAAACCAAAAATTGCTGCATACTTGCTTCCGTAGCTAGGCCTAGCCTACTCTCGACCAAATCAGGCAAGAATCAAGAAAAGTTAACAACTTCCCTTCCTACCTGCGTCCTATGCAATATGTTTATTTTATTTTATACAAAGCCAAACAATATTCAGAAAGTAGCGTCAGAGCATTTTTGAAATACTCGCCGGCAGTGTTGCCAGCGCTTCTAAAGAAAAAGTACCAAAAAACGCTCGAAAAATGTACCGACTGACCCAAAAATGTAACACGTTCAAAACTTTTTCCCACGCGTTGCGCTTCGCGCTACGCGCAAAACCCGGATCGTTTTTGATGAACATTAGCCTGCACCAGAAGACTTTTTTTTTACCCATTTCTTTTCTGAAAATACTTATTAGACCCTTCTTGCCCCAACCGAGGTCAGGTTGGATTCGTCCCCAAAATTAGCACAATATGGGAATTTGAATCCATGATTTTGAGGTTGTTCCACCCTACTTACCGTAGTTACTAAGCATTACGTCACAAATGTTGGCTTCTTTGAATCGAGCTTGAACGCATTTTTAAATAAAATACCACTCCACGGAATGATCCAGCCAATCACGTTACAGATATCCGTAGTTACCACGCTTACTAAGCTTCGAACATGGCAAGCAAATAGTTAGGCCTCTATTTGGAACGGTCAACATAGTAACTGAAGTATTTTCAGGCAGACTACACAACGAAAGCGACAAAAAGTAGTGCACTACAGGTTATCATCCGTAAACAAAGAAGGGCTGCACTCGCAGTTGCAGATTTTTGATACCTTCTTCAAATACTTCGCCAGTTATGGTGTGTCACCATGCTTTAAAGAAGAGAGCAAAGAAAACTGATTCAGGGAAGTTTGATAAGTTTGATGTCCACCGAAGCTCAGTTGGATTTCAATAGCAGTCTACCGCAGCCCTTGATTTTGGGATATCCTATTCAGAATGCTTTGATAGAGTATCTGAAACCAAGGACTTGAGATAGACTGGTATAGTACAGTAAACATTATGAAAAGGCTACTCACCATCCACATTCATCTCCTCTTAGAAATGCTCTTCCAACCATTTTGATGAGATTTGGGCCTTGTGCTACTTCAGTCTCTGCTTATATGTGGCTGGATAACTCCCCAGACGAGTAACCAGTCTCTCTACATCATAACTTTTTCTACTTTGTCAAACTTGGTTGTTGATTTCCTGAATTTCGTCTGCACGAACAATGGGCGGCGCGAAAAAAATTCGACTTTGAGTTGAAACGGCGCGGCGCGAAATTTTTGCCAAAGGCGTATTCTCGCCGTTCCCCGAGGACTCCACTTGAGGAGTCCCCGCGTTTTTGTTTGTCCCGGGGACTCACTCCCCGTATTCTCGCGAGTCCCCACCGACGGGAAGCGCTCCGATTATCATCACCACCATCGAAAAGGACTCCCTTTCAGATTCGGAGGGGAATCAATTTTTGCTGGTGTTGGTGCAATGTAAAATTAATTAAAAACAATCAGAATAAACAAAACCAAAAATAAAGTGGATCCCGACTAATTTCGTCAACAGCATATTACTTTTTCGAACAAAATCCATTTTGGAAGCATTCCCCGTGTTCTCGCTGTTTCTGTACTCGGAGTCCGCGTGGAGTGACTCCTTCTATTTTCCCCGTTCCTTTCGATTCCCTGAGGAGTCCTCGGGGAATGGCGAGAATACGCCTCTAGCGAAGCGGATTTTTTCCGCGCGCGAAGTCAAATCCGCCCAGGCGAACGCGAATTCGCGTCCGGTGGGCACCTATCTTCATGGGGACAGGGGCGGTTCGAAGTGTTTGGGCATGGAGAAGGAGGGGGGACAACCTCGAAACTTGCGACAAGCTAATGCCCGGCGAATATACCGATTATAAGCAGTACTAGCCTGGTACTAGCTAATAGCAACTACCGTAGCACTCCAGAAGAACACTAGGGTTAGTAAAGTCGAGTTTACGACATATGTAATCTGATCTTCCGCAAAATAATTAAACTCTTCAGCGTATCTGACGGAGATGGATTTAAAATGCACTCCAAAAATGCCTTTATCGAAACAGTTACTATAGGCATCATACAAAAATACAAACAAATCTATCTCTGCTTGCTAGGTCAGTCAGTTTTTCCTTGACATATACACACAAAGAATGTCATTGTACCATTTGTACCAACTTTGGAAAATGTAACATAAAAAGTGTGATTGTGCCATATTGTACCGGCCGAGTTGAATTGTACCAAAATGGTACAATTGTACCGCTGTTGCCAACACTGCTCGCCGGCTCTCCTCCAATCCGAGCGTTACTTTTTTCTCAGATGTTTTCAGAGAGAAATTTAACGTTTTGCTTTTGCAGACATGTTGTCCGTCTGTCCGCCCATCCCTCCGTCTTTTAGCACGATAACTCTCAAAGGGTTTGAGATATTGTGTTCTATTTTGCACTACGACTCTTTTTTTTTTTTTTTTTTAGTGGTATAGAGAGATTGCATCCTATCCGATGAAATCGGATATTGCTACATCATCATCACGGGATCATAACAACAAAATTTAAAATTGGGAGGTATAGGACTTTCAACTTTGAAATTGAATTATCGGCGTCTTATCATCATTCTGACAAGGACTTGCTGGAATGTTAATTGGGCTATTCCTTAACAGTATAGTTCTGTTTTTGCAAAAGAGTTTCCATGGAAGTAAGAGCTTGAAGGCTTCAAAGTTTGAATACAAAAACGGAGTCTCGAATCCTATTGGTCTGCGATGACACCGATTTGAAAAAAATATGCCATAATCGGCCAAGAGGGCGAGACTCCGTCTTTGTTTACAACCTTTAACGCCTTCTCAGAATGATGATAAAATACCGGTAATTCAATTTCAAAGTTGAAAGCTGCATGAAAACTATAGATGCATCCATTTGGGGAATGCTTTTGCTAAAATATTTGCTAAATTTTTAGATTCTAGACTTTGTAGATGGTTGGATCACAAGGAATTAATGTCCTCGGTACAGGCTGGTTTTCGGAAGGGTTTTAGTACGATTGACCAAATGTTTATTTTGCATTGTTTAGTTAGTAAGTACACGGGGAAAGAAAGGGGTAGATTATACGTGGTATTTTTAGATCTGAAGGGAGCATTCGACAATGTTAAGAGAGATCTATTGATGGAGGAGTTATTGAAGATTGGTTTACCGAATGCGTTTGTACTAATTTTGGTTTCGATGTATGAAATGACTAAGTTTGTAGTGAAGGTGGCAGGTAAATTTTCTAGATCATTTTTTCTAAGCGTAGGGGTTAAACAAGGGTGTTGCCTATCTCCTAAATTGTTCTCGCTTTACATTAATGATTTTCATGAGTATTTGTTACATTCTGGTGCGGCGGTGGTAAGTCTGGATATTTGTCAGTTATGTGCCTTGTTGTTTGCGGACGATATGGTGCTATTTGCGGATTCGCCCGAAAAGTTGCAGTTTCTGTTGGATAGGACCCACGAATACCTCCGAATGAAAGACTTGTGTTTGAATGTGAGTAAGTCTGTAATGATGGTGTTTAGAAAGGGTGGAAGAGTGAGTGAAAGTGAGAGTGTGAAGTTTAATGGAGAGAAAATAGGGATAACGGATGATTTTGTTTATTTAGGTGTTCGGTTTTCGTATAATGGTAAGTTTGGTAAACAAATAGAAGCTAGCGAGAGAAAAGGGAAGCGTTGTGCGTATGCGCTTGCTGGAAGCCATTTAGGGGATATTAAGGATATTAAAATGCATAAGCAGTTATTTTCAACTAAAGTAGTATCAGCTATGCATTATGGATCCGAGATGTGGGGCTTCCATAAGGGGGATAAGCTAGAGAGTGTACAGTTACAATATTTTAAGAGGGTATTAGGGGTTAGCGTGAGAACAAATAGCCTAGTAATTACAGGGGACTTAGGTTTAGGGTTGCTCCGGAATAGTAGGTTGGTAGCAATGATAAGATATTGGGAGAAAGTGACGAGTTTGCCAAGGGTGAGAGTTTTGAAAGCGGCGTATTTGGAAATACTTGGGGGCAAGAAAAGGGATTCTTGGCCTCAGCAAATTAAAAAAATATTGGATGATTGTGGTTATGGTGGTTTGTGGTGTGATGGAGTGGGACCAGGTTACCCCCTAGGTAAGGTAGCTAAGTTAGTGAAAGATAGGCTAAGAGATCAGGAGATTCAGAGGTGGCATGGGGGCGTATCAGAGCACCACTCTCTGAAGTTGTATGGTATGGCTAAAGAGACATGGGGAGAAGAATTATATTTTAAGTTGGGATTGGGGGGGGCAGAATTGAGGTGGATGGTGAGTCTTAGGGCGGACGCTCTTCCAGTGGGGATGCGGAGAAAGTATATTGGTCGAGAGAGGAAAGGTACTGGTCCTTATTTTTGTCCGATGTGTGGTGTTGAGGGGGAGGATGCGGTACATTTGATGTGTTATTGCGAGGAGTTGAAAGGATTAAGAAAGGAAGTGTTTGGCCGGGAGGTTTGGGATGAAAGGGAATTGACTTCGATTATGGGAAGTAAGTGTTTTGGTGATCTCCGATGGCTGGGTAGATTCCTGAAGATAGCTATGACCCACCGCGAACTATTTTTATAGAAGTTGATTTTTGGTTTGTTTCGGAGTGTACGATATTTTGTTTGTTATTTTTTTTATGTTTTCCGCCATGGCCCTTGGGCTTTTTTTGGAATTAAATTCATTCATTCATTCATTCATTCATCCTAATGTTAATTTTTTCGTTATGATGCCGTCCGTTTTCGTCGGGTATGGTGCGGACTCCACTTAAGGAGTCTCCGCGTTTTTGTTTCTCACGGGGACTCATTCCCCGTATTCTCGCGAGTCCTCACAGACGGGGAATGCTCTGATTATCATCACCATTATCAAAAAGGACTCCCTTTCAGATTCGGAGGGGAATGAATTTTTGCTGATGTTGGTGAAATGTAAAATTAATTAAAAATAATCAGAATAAACAAAACCAAAAATAAACTGGCTCCAAACGAATTTCGTCAACTGCATATCTATTTTTCGAACAAAATCAATGCTGGAAGCAGCAAATTCTCGCTGCTTTTTTTTTTTTTTTTTTGTCCTCGGAGTCCGCGTGGAGTGACTCCCTCTATTCTCGCCGTTCCCTTTCACTCCCCGAGGAGTCCTCGGAGAACGGCGAGAATACGCTTTATAAAGCTGAGTCTTAACCTTCCGGAATCTGGGTTCCCAGATTTTCCGAGATTTTTTTTTGAATTTCTTCTGCGATACTTAAAAATCCCGGAAATCTGGAAGTTTCCGGATTATTTTGATATACTTTTGGACCGGTTTATATTCCAGATGTAGTTTGCAGAAGACGTCAAAAAATAATCTGGAAGCCCAGAATCCGGGAGTTCCGGTAGGTGAAGACCGGCTATAATACTTTACTTTATCTTAAACGAACGTCACAGCATAGGGCAGCCAAACTAAAATACTCCAAATGACTCCTGGTGAATAACTTTTCTACTCATATTTTTGCAGGGGCTACAACAAAGCTCACAGCCTTCTCGTCAGTATGATCTTAGCTGTGAATCTGCCCTGTGCGGAGTAGCCAGTCAATTCCAATTCAACACGACGACTCTTTAGGCCAAAGTACAAGTTAAGTTTGAGGATGGGCTATGTAGCCCTATATTTTAGGGGTGGGGAAGGGGTTTCAAATTAACGGACGAAAACAAAATATTTTTAAAAGCTAATGAGATAGTCGAGTTAGTGACAAGAAAACACGGTGAATCCAAATATGAAAATTATTTTCCCACCGGACAAAGAAAAGTTTGGAAAAGTTAAAGTTGTATCTGAAGTTGATTACATGCTCGATTCAGGAACACATGCTGAATCCGAATATGAAATTTTTTTTCAAGCCGAAATTTAGCATGAAGTTGTAAAATAGTCGATAGATGATGTAAAAGAAGCTATAAGAAAACTGAAAAGCAAAAAATCTTTAGATTGTGATGGTTTACATGCTAATCATCTAAAATGGGCTTCACACAATACTATTATTATGATTGCATCCCTGTTTACTTTTATACTTAAGTCAGGTTTGGTTCCGTCGAGTTTTTTAAAATCTACAACTACCACCCTATTAAAGAAAGGAGGTAACCCAAATGATTGTAAATCTTTCCGTCCAATAACTACTTCTTGTCAAATGAGTAAACTTTTTGAGCTAACACTCCTCCCGTATTTTGGTAGTTCTAATCAAGGTCTGAATCAAATTGGTTTCAGGAAAGGGTTGAATATTGATGTAGCTCACACTCTTCTGTCTCGTATTTTGAGTTCTTGTAGTTATAGTAATAGAATATATGTATTAGCCCTAGACATTGCTTCAGCATACGATAGTATCATCCACGCTTGGGCCCTTAGATCTTTGTTGAAGAATGGTGTACCAGTGAGGATAGTACTCATGTTGCGTCGGTGGTTTGGAGCTTCTCGAATTACAATTAGAGTTCTTTGGAAGGGTTCCTTCACTGATTTTGATGTTGTTCTAAACCGGGGTCTTCGTCAGGGTGGGATTCTTTCTCCAGTGATTTTCAATATAACTATCGCTGCATGTCTTGATGGTGTACAGTCTTCTTTTATTTATGGTAAAGGTATCCTAGCTTCTCTTATAGCGTATGCTGACGACATACTCCTTATTAGCCGTTCTCTATCGGGCCTTCAGAATAATGTAAATTATCTAGTTAAGTCTTTTAATGAATATGGCCTGATTTTTCGACCTGAAAAATGCCAGTTTATGGTTTTTGGTCCAAAACCCCTTGAACAAATTTCTCTTTCAGTATCTGTCCGTATAACTAATTCAATCCTAAAACCATGTGAGTCTTTGAGATATCTGGGAATCCCTTATGGCCCGACTTTGACATTAACGAGGGCTCTAATAGTAAAAGATGTGGAGTCGCGTATTTCTGCTAGTTTCGGGGCGGTGATTTGTCTTAGGGATTTCCTATCTAGACGCAATCTTGCAAAGATTTTTAACACTGTTGCTCTTCCACAGGCTTTGCTTGCATCTTCTTTTTTACCCTTTTTAACGTTATCAAATTTATCGCGTATCAAAACTACTTTTTTTAATTTTGGGAAATTTTTATGCCGGTTTTCGAAATACCAATCCAGTTCTTTTATGATGGATAATTATGGTTTAAAAAACCCCATTGATATTTTGAAAAAGAAACGAGAAACATTTTTTTCAAAAATTTATTCCATAAAGCACACTTTGTCCGATGCGTTGCGTTGATTGTATTTTGGTTAAAGTGTTAGGTAGACTTCATTTAGGATAGTGTAGGCTAATTGTTTTTAAATGACGTAGAGTTTTTATGAAAGTATATGGTCTAGTTACTAGTTTGTAGACCGATTGTATGAATTTTATTATATTTTTTTCTACTCGCCAGCTTTGGCGGATACAAATAAATGAATGAATGAATTGATATAGAGCGAGGAGACATGCTGTTGCAAATTTCGAACTTACTTATGATAAACAAAAAGTGTATGCGATCAGTTTTGTTATCTCGAAAGTCCCAACCGGCATTTACTGGGTCGAAAAGTCAAAATGCATCCAACAACTATCTGGCAACAATTAATAAAATTTCTTGACCAAATTGTTAACCATTGACCAGTCCCTACCCTACCCGCATGCCAAAGCTCTTCGAGTGGGCGACGTCACTTTATTTATTTATTCTATGCACCCAGGGGGAGGGGGCGGGGGAGATTTCAGTCGCACCTATACGCGCAAAGTACGTTGGGATTAATAAAATACTGTTTAGACCTAGCGTACGTATTCTTTGGGTTTTGGATTGTCGGGGGGGGGGGGAGGTCGAAGGGGTTGATATGCGTTGTTCAAAATTCGTAGAGGAATTCACTGGCAAAGTACAGGCCAAGTTCGTAGATGGGTTCTTTAGCCTCTACCTAGAGATAGAGGAGGCGGTTTAAAGAGTACATTATCCCGATGAAAAATTTATCTCAAAATAGTACTATCAAGTAGTACGAGAAAGTTGCATGCAGTACTAACGATGCTACTACATGCTTCTACTTCAAGGCTACCGTGTTACTGCATACTCCTATATGCTGCTATTAGCAAGACTGGATGCTACTATGGCAAGACAGGATGCTACTAAATACTACTACATAAGATTTGACCAGTCTGAGGCAAATTAAATGATAGTATTCTTTTCTATTACATAGTATTACATGCAACGTTTTCGTACTACTAACATACTACTACACAGGCTACAAACTTTTCATCGGGATGTTCTATAAGCAAATGAGATATTCGTTTAAGGAGGCTTTAAGGTAAGGAGACTCACTGAATCCATATGTATATAAAACTGTCTGAATCAAGCACATCAGAAGTACATTAGTTTTCTTGCCGGACAAATAATTCACCAGGAATTCGGCCAAAACTGGAAATTTACATGAAGGTCAAAGTTGTTTCTGAAGTAGATTAGAGATTTGGTATCGGGATAAGGAGACATACTAAATCGAATTTTGAACTTATTAATTTCCTTGATGGATAAGCTGGCAAAATTTGCAAAAAAAATGAAGATATAGTTTAGGGGTAAATGTACACATGCTGATTCAGTATCTGAAACTTGTTTTTCTCAGATTAGCCTCAGATTAACCTTCTTCTGTTTCTAAATCTTCACAGTAAAAATGCTCAAGGAGTCTGGCGAAGACCGGATATCGACAAGACCCATTTGTCTGGATCAGATATTAAATTTGTGGGATCCCATCGAAACTTTTGGTCTTGTTGAGATTGTAGCATGAAGTTAATCAAATCGTTTCTTTCATGTATACCGATGCTCAGTCAGAGTAGAGCAGGAAAAAGTTAAAAACAGGGACTTTCGACAAAGACTTTCGACATTGAAACTAAATTACTGGCCTTTGATAGCCACTTTGAGCCATCAAATTGCAGGATCGTTAATCTGGCTCCTTCTTGTTGGAATAATATAACTTTTGTAAGTGAGTTTCTGTCTGATCAGAGTTTGAAGTCGTTAAAGTTTGTAAAGCAAAGACGGAGTCTCGTCCTGTTGGTCAATTATGACTCATTTTTTCAAATCCCCGTCATCGCCGACCAGTAAGATTCGAGACTCATTTTTTGTGTTCAAACCTTGAAGCCTTCAAGCTCTTACTTTACTTGGAAACTCTTTTACAAAATAGAACTATACGATTAAGGAATAGCCCAATTAACATTCCTGCAAGTCCCTGGCTCAGAATGATGGTCAGACGCCGGTAATTTAATTTCAAAGTTGAAAGTCCTATACCTCCCAATGTTAAATTTTTTGTTTAGGTTCCCGTGATGATGGTGTAGGGATATCCGTTTTCATCGGGTAGGGTGCTCACAAGCCAGAACGTCTTCTCAGGCATAAAGTTTGAAAAAACCGAGCAATGAGGTTTTACAGCTCCACCTCTTCTTCAGACGAGTATATCAACTTTCGGTCATCTGTACCGCTTAGGAAAATTTCCGTTGATTACGATTCTTCTAAGGTATGTATTTATTAGTTTAAGAACAAAAAGATTCATAACAAGACAAGAACCTGATCCAAGGCGTACAGAGGTATCCATTCCACGAAATTCATTTGTGGCCTCAAAACACTGCCTTATGAACAACAGGCAGGAATTAAAACTTCCAACAGTAACTTACTGACAGAAGAGGGGAGACATGCTACTTGTCTTCAAACTACTCAGCTCTAATTGTCTCCCTTCCCGCTTCCCTGACAGCAATTTGGGATTCATCAGCATTCAACATCGTTATTGCTTGCAAGAGCAATTTAAGATATTTAAGGAATAGGCTGGCCTATTTTTTTGCAGGATGGGTGATTCCTATTTTCACAGTTGGCTGGAGCTGTGGAGCCGCAGATTCGGTATTGCTGAGCCCATGCTGAGCCCACTTATAAGCAAATGGGAAATAATCTAGCCCAGACAACCATGGTCATCCACAAACTCATGATTTTCTTGTATCCTATAGACATTTTTCTGTACTCGCATAAACAGTATGTGCTGTTGTGGGTTGATTGTGGCTTAAAAAGAGTGTTTCTGCAGCCTTTTGTGCAGCCCACAGGGGCTCGCTTCTGGTGGGAAATTCAAGTTTAGCATCAAAATAATGTCAAAACAATAAAGTATAAAATTTTCTCAAGCATCAGACGTAAAACTGAAGATCCTTTTTTCACAGGATGGTTATGACGAAAGCCTGAATTTCTATTTATTGAGCTTATATCTGAATTAATTTTTCAGACATTTGATATTACCGCCCAAAATAGACAAATGACATTTCTGTGAGTTTCAACTTTTGTCTCGAGTGTATGGCACACAATAGTTTCGTTTTTTATCTCTGTTCTCTCTCTGTTTTATATTTTTCCCATTTTTGTCTTAGGATGGTTATGACCAAAGCCTGAATTTCTATTTGTTGAGCTTATATCTGAATTTATCTTTCAGACTTTTGATATTACCACCCATAAATAGACAAATGACATTTCTATGAGTTTCAACTTTTGGCTCGACTGTGTGGCACACAATAGTTGCATTTTTTGTCTCTGTTCTGTTCGCTGTTTTCTCTCTGTTTTATATTTTTCCCATATTGTCAAAACATGGCACACTCTATTTCTCATTTTCCAGTTTTTGTACGCTGTTCTGTGTTCTCTGTTCCGCTGTCTGTTTTGCAAAACACGGAACTTACTCTCCTAGCACGTTTTATCACAGTTCAGATAGAAAATTGCAGAGGGATTCACAGATAGAAAAGAAAGAATTGCAGAAGTCTGGAGGATAAAGCTGGATCCTAAATTATGGTTGTTTTGGAATTTAATTCAATTTAAAATAAATTTAAAAACAATTTAACAGATTTTCTGTTTAAGACATGCTCAGGATCCTAAATTTGTGTTTACGTCAGAACAGCGACAAAATACTAAACACGGAACAGCGTAAGCAAAATGCCGTTTTTTTTACCCAAACCAGACAACTGTGAACATAGAAGACGGAACAGGAACCAGAGACAAAAAACACAACTAATCATGTTTCTGCAAGACTCACTTAGAGGTGTCTGGCTCAGTCTAGTACACTAGCCCTTTTTCAGTCATGGTGCTCAAACGTCTAGCACCATACCTGAGTGCTAGACGTTTGAGCACTGTACCTTGAAATCCATACATGGTGCATACAGTGCACATATGAAACATGTGAAAAAATACAAATATGAAAAAATACAATTTCTATCGTTACGCACTAAATACCAATATTGTGCTTTTTAATGAGTACACTGTATGCAAAAATCCATGCACCATGCATGAATTTTAAGGTACAGTGCTCTAGCACTCAGGCATGGTGCTAGACGTTTGAGCACCATGACTGAAAAGAGCTAGTGTACTAGACTGGTCTGGCCCACAATTGCGTCGTTGAAAAATACCTTATTCCAAGCCTTGGGTATATCCAGTGGTGAGCATAGCCACTAAGCCTAATGCTGGATGACGCTGAATACGTATGGCAATCGCTGGATACTCAAACCCAATATAATATTGGTGATTTAAGTGAAGCTCAGAAAAATCAACCAATCAGAATTCATCTATGAAAATACCCCAAAGTCACCTAATACGAGTTTATACTTCTTTCACCAGACCCACCGTGGAATCAGGGGCATCACGACTGGGGGGAGAGGGGGATGCCCCCCCCCCCCCAATGTTGTCAGCAAGTCGGTAAAAAATAACCAAGTTCGCGCTAAGCGCTGCGATTTTCGTCAAAACAGTTGAATTTTTCATGAAAACTGTCGTTTTTTCTGAAAATTGGTCGATTTTTCTGAAAATCAGTGGATTTTTTGTTGTTGAAAACAGGCGTTTTTTCTGCAAAAAAAGTCGGTAAAAATTACCAGCCACTCGGTAAATGCCTCGTCCCCCCAAAAATATTTTGGCTAGTAACGCCTCTGCCTGGAATACGCAGCACCCGTTTGGCATTTTTAATTATCGCAGGAACAAAGAGATAAACTAGAAGGAATACAGAAGCAGGCTCTTCTTTTTATTCATAGTAGACCGAAGCTTCCATACTCGTACCTTTTAAAACATTTTAACCTAAAAACTCTGCAGGATCGCAGGAAGGAGCTAAGTGCTGACTTCGGTTCAGCCATGGTGTCTCATCCTCTCCACTCCCAAATCCTCCCTCCCCCATCAAATAGTTAGAAGTCGACCAGAACGAGTGGAAAGTTCTAGGGTTCCCAATCTCCGTCCCGTACCTACAAAACACGATAGATGTGCAAAAAGTTTTATTCCAGAGTTCTTGAAATATTTTAATGAAGCGTGGATTCTTTTAAGCGTACTGACATTAGATACTACATATATTGTAATTTTTCTGTTTTTTTGACAATAATTTTCAAATTTGGTTTATAACCACGATGATCGATTTTTACAATAAACTTTCTATCTATCTATCTAAAGTGGGGTAGGTCAAGGTTAGGGTACCAACAGGCATCCAACGTTTTGTATAGGATGTCCAACATTAGGCATAGGGTATGCCAACTGTTAGATGTGGCCAAACTTGGCTAAGTAGCTAATTAAGGGCCTGTGAGAACACCGGAATGGGTGATCTTCATTCTATGATCATTATTCTGCGAAGTAACTGTTCAAATAAAAATACATCTACCATATATTAAAGCAATGGGTAAAAAAAGGAAGTCAGCTACAATGTTTGACAGCATATTATAGCTGACTTTGTTTTTAGCCATTTATTTAACATATAGTTTTGTTATCACTTCCATGATGATCCAGGTATCCCAGCAGAGGAAAAAGAATGTTAAAAAAGGAACAACGAATCACAGGAAAAGAATTTGTATTATTCCTGTACCATTATCATTTACGTCTAAGAAAGCT
Organism: Branchinecta lynchi; assembly: GCA_023053575.1. Lineage (NCBI taxonomy): Eukaryota > Metazoa > Arthropoda > Branchiopoda > Anostraca > Branchinectidae > Branchinecta > Branchinecta lynchi. The sequence continues at coordinate 4,877,909 of JAKZAP010000020.1, read as the reverse complement.
ATTACAGCACTTGTGTCCTAGCTGTCAGTTCTCAATGTTTTACTGCCATTTCTGTTCCATTTGACTGTCTCAGGGACAAAAAATAAAACCAAAGTGGTCTAAAATTTACAGTGCTAAAGAAGTATACGTCCACTGAATTTGACATCAGATGGTTTGAAACAAATGACAAAATTAAAACCAAACCATTGCCATAAGCTAAAAAAGAAGGACTCCTACTGTAGTGTACAGTTTTCAGATTGTGCTGAAAACAGGTTCGGAAGATGCCTAAGGTAGGCTACTGGAAAGTGGCTCCCAAACAAGTTTTCTGCAGTCAAGTAAGCCAATTTTTGCATTCTATTTCAGATTTGGTCTGTCTTTGACTCTGGTCCAAAATCATGTCATTGCCCTCTAATATGCTTACCACCAGTGAGTGGTACTGCCGACGTGTTTTTCCATCAGATCCTTGGTCTCTCTTCAAAAGGAATAAGAGTAATAAGTGTAAGTACAGTGTAGTTTAATACTTACAAACAATAAAGAAAATAAAACAGTTGTTGTTGTTGTTGTTGTTTGAGGTTTGACCCTTTCGACCGAAAGGTCATATGCGTTCGTATCACTCGTTTCTTGCAGAGCTTTATATTCACTAACTTGATTGGGCATCAGTCCAATATTTTCACTGATTTCGTCTTATGTTTATCACTTGTCTTGCTGGTTGGTTGGGAATGGGTTGCTGTGGCAGATCCCTTCGTCATAAAAAGTAATATATCAAAACATGCATTTCTTCGTGACTGTGTCAATTCATAAAACAAAAATTAAAACACTAACACAGCGATGGGCGAATCCGAATCCGGATTCGAATCCTCAGCAATTTATCACGTTATCTGATTACGTTAGATATCAGTGCTTTTTGTCACCTCTGATTTTTAAACTGTAACCTATATACATGGTTTGATTTTTGTTAAATTCGGATTCGAATCCGGATTCGATTCCGGATTCGAATCCTCAGCATGAAACGGAGGATTCGGAATCGGATTCGTACCTAGCCCCGGATTCGGATTCGAATCCTTTCATGATCGGATTCGCCCATCTCTGCACTAACATACAACGAATCACATATTATTGCTCATTTCGTCGTCTTTTCCAGGGTATATTTTTGTTCCCTTAACCTTTTTTATTATAATAGAACAGTTCACAACTGAATGCAGTTGTCTCTGTGTGTCCTCCACCCTTACAGTTTTACTGAAAAGGCGGCTTAATTTTACATCTGATATTTGAACACCGAAATATTTTGACTCATATAAATGGCTTTGTATTTTTTCACCAGTGGCTCTAGTAATAACGGTCAGAATGTGCGCCGCCTGCACGACAACTCAATTCGTCCAAAGGCGGAGGATACCGTTGATGACAAACTCTCCTTGCTGATACAAAATCGCTGGGTACCTAACGGAAGAGCCAGAAGTGGTATCACCTCGGGTATCACAGCTGCTCCCGAAGATCGCCGTGATTGTTTGACACGGTATTTGAGTTGTTGATTGGGAGTCGTTAGTGAGACGTTTACTCGTTCGTCCTGAGGATCTTTGGCGTGTTTTTGTCTTAGTCATAGAGTAGAGTAGACGCTAAGCTCGGAAAATTATCGGTGAAGAAAGTACAAAGTTGATGTCAAAACATGTCTTGGAAGGAATCTGGCGTTTATAGTTAATTTTTCAGCAACCGCTTACCCTTATAAATATTCTTTGAGCCCAAGCTGACTTTGAAAGATATATTCGAACAATTTTTACAACGGATATACGTCAGCTACGATTTTTCATCAGCGATATTTCAGACCAGTAATTACAGGTTTGTTTCCCTCCCCGACGTTGAACAAAAAGATTGACAGCCTGACGAGGACCCTTGCCAAGAAGGGCCGAAATATCGCTGATGAAAAACCGTAGCTAACGTATATCCGTTGTAAACATTGTTTGGCTTACCTTTGTTGTTTGTATATACTCCAATCGTAGATGGACAGGCACATAGAGGCTCCCAAACCCCGTAAGAGCTCATTCGATTAAATCGATTATTTGTGAATAGTGGAGAAACAAAGTAACACATTCTTATCTAGCTTTCAGACCTATTTAAGTGATAAATAACTAGACTGTCGGGTCTCACTCCTCTTCGGTTAGACTGTAAAGAATATACCCGTTTTATTTTGTGATATCTATAAAGCGCAGCTTTTCCGTAAACCCTCAAGCGATCCCTTAGTTCCCGTCCAAAGAACAAAGATTTTCCTTGTCAGCCTGTCAAGAAGAAGAAGATGTGCGGTATCACACATAGCACATGTGCATGGTCCGTTTTTGTGATCCCAAAACGTAAGTGATGGGATACCTATGACTTAGTAAAAGGTGTCCGTCTTTTAGCACGTCTCGAAGGGGTACAGATATTTTGTTCAAACTTCGTACGAGGATCCATTGGGTCCAACTTGCGTCCAAGTATAGGTCAACTTTATAGATGAGCCCTTCAGCCTTATATTTAGGGGTGGGGAAAGAGTTTCAGATTAAGAGATGAAGTAAAAGTATATTTTGAAGGTAATGAGATAGTCGTTGAAGGGGTAAGGTGACATGCTGAATCCATATCTGCACTTTTTCTTCCTGCTGGACAGATAGTTACACCCGGAACCTGGCAAAAATACGTAAATTTTGTGGAAGTTAAAAGTTGTTTCCGTTGTCGATTGGATATTCAGCATCGGGGTAAGGTAATCCAGTTTGAACATTATTTTCTTGCCGTACAAATATTTATTTCCTTGACGGGTAGGCAGTTCGCCTGGAACCCGGCCAAAACCGGAATTTACTTAAATTCTCGCACTATTGACTCTTCAACTTACAGTATTTTTTGAATACTTTAAACTAGGCTGTGCTTTCGACAAATAACCCACAGTTTTGGCTGTTTTAAGCCTTTCCTGAGGGAAAAACTTCCTACAGACAACTGTCGACAGCGTGATACACATCGAAGTTAGCAAAATACGGCAAGGGAGAATATTTGCGTGGTTTTGTTAGAGGGGTTAGAATGTACCGTACGAATTGGGGTTTCCTGGTCTAGAAATGTAGGGAGTGATTATGGAAGTAGGTTGCGTTAGCATTATAGGTAAGACATGTCCTTTAAGTAAAAGTTTTTTTTTTCTGAAGTCGATAAAAATGATTCGAGTTAGGAGTGAAAATAAATGATGAATCCGTATCTACTTGCTTCGTCATACTACCGGGTAAATGATCGGAATTGAACAGTCAGTGGGGTAACAAACTCCTCCTATAAAATTTACAAGGTGGTGTATATATAAAGAACATATTGGATCGGAATAGTTAATGCCTCTCGACTAGCATTGGTATTCCGGTCGTAATCTGCCCCCAGTCTGGGTAATCTGGACTGGGGAAAAACAACATTTTTACGGGATCTGGCGAAGACCGGAAATCTACAAAACCCGATTGTCTCGATCAAGAAGTCGAATAAATATTAAAATTTTAAGATCCCATCGAAACCTTTGGTCTTGTGGTCCTTCTCAACAGGGACTGGAGATTTTTGGAACCTGTGAGCCCTAGCCTTTTCTATGACTTCATATGGTTAAATTAGCCTATTAATGATGCTAAATCCCCCCCCCCCCTCCTCATCCCATACATGAATATGGGATGTTGGTAGCTAAAATTTACATCATTTGTCTCTTTAGGTATCATATCCTGTCTGCTGGAGTGTTGAGGAGTGGTGCGATGGGTTCTTGAAGTTATTGAACTTTCTGCAGCTTGAAAATGTGCATCTATTTGGAGCCTCGTTAGGTGTGTTTATTTTTCTTTCTAGAAATCCTACAGTAAAGTGACAACGTTTTATCCAGGAAGTATGGTAAGGGTGAGGTGAGTAGATGGAAGTATTGCTCTATGTGACCGCGAAAGATATTCGGTTGTTAAAAGCTGCCAACATCCTGTGGTATGTTTTTACTAGGATTACCCGATGAAAAATTTGTAGCCTGCGTAGCAGTATGGTATTAGTACGAAAACGTTGCATGTAATACTATGTAATAGCAAAGAATACTATCATTTAATGTCCCTCAGACTGGTTCAATCTTATGTAGTAGTATCCAGTAGCATCCTGTCTTGCCATAGTGGCATCCAGTCTTGCTAATAGTAGTATATAGTAGTATGCAGTAACACGGTAATCTTGAAGTAGAAGCATGTAGTAGCATCGTTAGTACTGCATGCTACTTTTTCGTACTACTTTGTAGTACTATTTTGAGATAAATTTTTCATCGGGTAGCGACGGGTTTCCTTTGTTTATCCGCAAATACCGAACAGTATTCGGACAGCGATAGTAACGTTACACGCGAAATAATAAGATATCAGAATAACGCTAAATGTGTTCCTGTTTTACTGTGCCCTGTCTAGCAAAGAACTATTTCTCACACCTGTCATAATATTTAATAATTTTCGTGGAACCGTATGTAACAAATTGTTCTCATGTCAGTACCAAAATGGAATTTCCCGCCAGATTCTCGGAGCTGCCACTGTCTACCCGAGGAAAAATTCGAAGCCTGTCTTAAAGTTGCATGTATTGATATGTAATAGTACGAAATACTATCATTTAATATGCCACTGAGCAGTAGTATCCAGTAGCATCCTGTATTGCTATAGTAGCATCCAGTCTTAATAATAGTAGCATCCAGAGGTAAGAGTTACTATTGTATGCTATTAAAACTTACAGCTCTATATAACTAGTTGACAATTTTCATTGGGTACCAGGCTCCAGAGCAAGTACAGTAAAGGTTACGAATGGTAAGTAGACTATATTCCCGCAGTAAGGTTGTCGCATGTTGTAACGATGGTTATAGCTTTTAGGGACTACGGGCTGAACGTTAGAACAATCCTTATTTTTATATTTTTCAGGCGGATTTTTAGCCCAAAAGTTTACTGAATATACATTCCGCTCCAATCGCGTGAGAAGTTTGATCCTGTGCAACTCCTTCGTTGATACAACAGTTTTTGGATTTGGAGATACGGCATCAGTGTGAGTAAGACTTCAGGTTACAGAAAGGACCCATCGTATCTATGATCAAGAACAAATAATCAAGAACGTCCATCTGTGATACGACCATGCGGAGTCGAATATATTCTGATACCGTACCTGATGCAAACGATCGAAGGAGGAGCTACGTAGAACATCATAATTTGTTACCTCTACAAATAGCTATATCATAGTCGAACCCCGCAGAAGAATACGAACGCCGCCTGAGTCGTCCTTTGTACAGCTGATCGGCTGTCTACCATTGTGACGTCACGTTTAAGTCGCTGCGTTTCGGAGATTTATTCTTTTACCCATGTTGGCATTACACAGATTTAAGGCTTGCCGGGTTTATCTGTTTACGCGACGCATCAGGCCCCGATCGTTGTTTTCGAGAAGCCCTATTGGTTAGAAGACTGGTGCTGCACATATTTGCCGCGTTTGTCATCCGAGGCAGTAGCCTAAGCCGGAAGAGGGTCTAAAAACAGCTTAAGCTTTGTCTAATCTGCTGTAGGCACAGCTGAGTTTTAAAATAGTCAGTTATCTGACAACATCTTGCAGAAATACTACTTGATGCGAGGTGCTCTGTTAGGTCAGCTTCACCTATCGCCACAACGATATACTTCCGGAAAAGACAAGAGGTGCCATCCGAGCGTGTGGGGGGGGGGGGGCGCATTTTCAATATGAGGGGAGGCAAGTATATAAGAGCACCGAGAACGGGATTTTCACATATATCCTGCCGTTCCTCTGTGGGACATTGCGATTTTGAAGAAAATCAGGGAAACACATTTTGTGGTCCAAAAGCTGGTGTAAATTCCGACCCAAAAGAAAGCCTGGCCAGATATTTGAAAAAATCTGGGCAGTCTTAATTAGGCTCAGTGAACTTTCCTTCATTTGTAATATCGAGCGTGCTCCACCCTTCTAACAGTAGTAACTATTAGTTACCTATTTCCGTTCCAACCTCACCAAAAGTTACTACGCTGACCGGTCCAACCTTCTCGAAATAGTAACTATTTGCTTACCACGCTCGGGAGCGTAGTAACTGCGGATCTCTGTAACGTGATTGGTCGGACTCGCCTGTGGCATGATATTCTGCTTGAAAATAGAAAAATCGTCCCAGCCTTGACGGAAAAAAGGCCAGAATTCGTAACTATGGTAAGTAGGATGGAATACGGTCATCATCTTCCCTTTTCTCCTCTGATTTTTTTCCCGCGTTATCCTGGACATTATTTAGTGGATCTTTCAGGGGATGTTTGATCGATTGATTGAAATACTGTGTAAATACTAGAATAGTAGTGACACTTACGACGAATTATTTTTGTACTTGTCATTTTCATTCGCGTTCGTATTTTGATGAATCGTATTTTAAACCGTGAATTGTATATATAAATCGTAGGTTACCATTGTAAATATATCCCTTGGTTGATCTTTTTATTGTAAAGACATGTCCAGCACTATTTTTTTTTTGTAAAGGATATTTATGGATAAATAAACCGAATTGTAATTGTAAACCGTCTATATTTGCAGGCTATGGATAATGCCATCAGTTATTCTGAAGAAGATGGTACTCGGAAACTTTTTGCGCCAGAAAATGGAACCGGCGATAGTGAAGTCCGTCGACTTTATGGTGGAAAAACTTGAGTCTCTCTCTCAATCGGAACTAGCGTCGCGGCTGACCTTGAACTGCAGCGGCTGTAGGGTCGACATTGCCAAGATCAGGTCACAGCAACTGCCGATCACCATCATCGATGTGTTTGATTTGTCCGCGTTATCGAATAAAGTGAAAGATGATGTGTCCCGCTGTTTTCCTGGAGCCAAGCTTGCGCATTTGAAATCCGGCGGGAACTTTCCATATCTGAGTCACCCGGAGGAAGTGAACTTGTTTGTAGAGGTAATGTTCGCTCTTTCTCTCTGTGCTATCAGAATCTTCGCCAAATCCCTCCCTACTGAGATACTCGGCGGACAAAAGTGATTGATTTCGATTTACTAACTGCCCAAACTTTAAATGCGATTATCTCAACTAGCAAAAAGTAAGTTATCACCTCTGTGCGCTCAGCTCTTCAATTATTGGCCAGCCAGGGGATGGGCTGAATCCGGTAATATGTTGGCTGGCGTTAGAATTTTGCAGAAAGGCAAATAGTCATGTTTCAACAACTCTAACTGAGACAATACTGATTTTTTTTTAAACTCTTGACGTGTTTACCTCTTGACGGGTTTCTTGAAAAAGATCACAAGCCCGGCCCACCATTTTCCTCACTCGCTCGGCCCTCTTGGCTGTGATATAGAAACACTTAAAAACTTGAATAACTCTTTTTTCACACCAATGAGCTGTTCGGAAACAGCAAGTAGGAGCCTGATCCGCCTCGAAAAGAGCCACACCTGGCAAATGCATAAATCAGCATAGTGTCGTTGGGCTGGGGGGGGGGCTCATCCGGGAATATTGTTAAAGGACACCTGAATGAAGATTACCAAGTATCATCCCTATCTGTATGACTTCCGTTAGCACTGCCTGCTGAAAACCCAATCAAAATACGAAATAGTGTTTCCAAGCTATGATTTTTGCTCCATTTTGTATCTGTCCTTATTTCAGTAGCGAACAATTTTAGAAATGAACAATGTCTCCAATCAACTCTTCTTCTGGAATATTTTCAAACCAATTAAGCCCAAACGTATATCTAGAAGAAATTCCAATACGATCCGGCCAGCGCTGTACAAGATTTGAATGAATTGCGCTTTTTGTCTTGGAGTCTGCATGTGCAAACTTCCAGAAACGAACATCCCTATTTTGAAAACGTCACGCTCAAGAGAAGAATGCTCTCCGTGGCCATGTCTGTAAATGGATTCTCCATGGTGTGCTCAAGTATGGTTTCATTGTTCAGGTGTCCTTTAAGTTTCCTGAAGGCTCGAAAACAGCCTAAACCCTTTAACAGCCTTACCTGTTAGTCTCGAAATCACGGTTATCCGTGTTGACTAGAGAGATTGCACCTTACCCGATGAAAACGGATATCGCTACATCATCATCACGGGAACATAACAAACAAATTTAACATTGGAAGGTATAGGACTTTCAACTTTGAAATTAAATTACCGGCGTTTGACCATCATCCTGAGCCAGGGACTTGCAGGAATGTTAATTTTATTTATTTATTTATGACCCGCTTTTTGCGTAACAGCGGAGTATGATTGGGCTATTCCAGGGGGGGACTGGTATGAAATCTGAGGACCCCTAGCCTAAAATCTGGCCTTTTTCGGAAAAAAGACCCACCCACCCCCGCCTAGCTGGTATGAAATCTGAGACCGCTAGGGGTACCCCAATACCTGCCGCAAAAATCGGCATAAAAAAAATAAATATTGCACACACCACCCCCAATAGCAGGGTGTATAGCACATCGTTCGATTCCAAATCACAAGGTTAAAATTATGCTGTACTCCTTTTATTATTATCACGAAGACTATCCACTTAAAAAGCTTATTCCAGCAGACCTGAAGGAATTTTTTAAGTTTTCGGGATCCCAAAACGTAAGTGGAGGTATACCTGTGACATCGCAAAAATATCCGTCTGTCTGTGAGCACGATAACTCTCGAAGGGAATGAGATATTTTGATGAACTTGGTATAAGGGTTCTTTGGGTCAAGGGTAAGGTCAAGTTCATAGATGGGCTTTGTAGCCCTACATTTAGGGGTGGGGGAGGGGGTTCAAATTAAGGGGCAAACAAAATCTTTTTAAACAGCTAATATCATAGCCGATTATGGGGTAAGAAGACATGCTGAACACGATGGTGAAAACCATTTTGTCATCGGAAAACTAGTTTGCCCGGAATCCGGCCAAAACCGGAAAAATTGTTAAAAGTAAAAGTTGTATTTGAAGTTCGATTTAGGAATAAGAAGACATGCTGAACGGGATGGTGAAAACCATTTTATCGCCGGACATGTAGTTCGTGCGGATCCGGCAAAACCCGGAAAGTTGGTTAAAAGTAAAAGTGTTAGTTGAAGGTGATTAAATGTTCCGGAATCTGGTTGTAACCGGATTTTTTTTATAATTTAAAGTTTTATTTGAAGTTGATTAGATGTTCTTTTTATAGAGATAAGGATATACGTTGACAATTAGTTCACTCAGAATTCGGCCACAACCGGAAATTTGACAGAAGTAAAGCAGGAAGCTTCGGTCAGTGTCGTCAAAATAGATATTGCTTATAGAGGTATAATTGAACCTGGTTTTCTCTGATGATTAGCCTGGCGAAGACTGGATCTGGCGCAGACAAGACTCAATTGTCTGAATCTTTGACTGACTTACTTGACTTATGTCTTCTGCCGGGCCTCGCTCAGCGTCGAGAGTGATGTCAGCCTCCTCCATGTGATGCGATCAGCAGCTAGCGCTGGTGCGTCGTGGGTGTCGATGTTTGCCAGCTTCAAGTATTTGGAAAGACTATCGGACCAGTGAGTTTCGGTCTGCCACGCGGTCGTTTCCAGCCGGCTTCTGCGGGGTTGAGTCTAGCACGATTTTGCATGTAGGTGTGAAGGCATTCTGAGGACGTGACCGTACCATCGTAGAGTGCGCTGTGCAATTTGAATGGAGAACAGTGTCTGCTGCGTTGTCTGCAATAGCTTCTCGTTGCTGACGAAGTCGAACCATCTCAGGCCCTCTATCCTCCTAAGGCTTTTCGTCTGGAAAACGTCTACAGTCTTGAGAGCTGTGATTGTATCCGGCCAAGTCTCTGTTCCATAAAGAATTACAGACCCGACCAGGGCGTTGAAGATTCGCAGCTTCGTGTTCCGACTAATACTTGGTTTCCGCCAAAGGTGACGGTTTAACCTTCCCATTGCAGCAGATGCCTTGGCTATTCTTGCTTGTAGTTCAGGGAGAAGTGAGCCGTCTGCAGCAATGACAGAGCCCAAGTAGGTGAACTGCTGAACCACGTCGACAGTAGTTGTTTGGTCCAGGGCCACAGGAGGATTGGTGTTGCTAGAAGATGGATCTACGACCATAATTTTGGTTTTGTCCCAATTGACATGTAGTCCTACTTTCGCAGCTTCTTCTTGAACGATGTGAAGTGCTTCCACCAGTTGGTCCATGGATTGCGCCATGAGCGCCAGGTCGTCGGCAAAGTCGGCGTCCGAGAGGATGCGATCACCCAATTTGAGTCCAAATCGAAGCCTTGAGGTCGTCTTGGCCATGTTGTGGTCAATGATGATGTTGAACAGTTCTGGCGCAACGGCACAACCTTGCCGAGTCCCTGTAGAAATTCGGAAGAACGGGCTTCGTCGGCTGTTAACTTGGACGCAGCTCTCGGTCTCGTGATGGAGGGCTTCGAAAAGTCTGTAGTACTTGTCTGGCAGGCCGATGGACTTCAAGATGCTCCACAGGACATCCCGGTCGATTGAATCGAAGGCAGCTCGGAAGTCGACAAAGGCGATGAATGCTTTCTGTCGAAACTCTCTGGTTTTCTCCACTACTTGACGGACTGTGAATATTTACTCTGTGGTCGATCGCTCTGACATAAAACCCGCTTGTTCTGGTCGCCGGATTCGGCGGATAATGTTTTGGCAACGATCCAGAAGCACCATAGAGAAGAGCTTGCCAGGTACTGAGAGAAGGGTTACTCCCTGATAATTGGCACAGTCACTTCGCCTGCCTTTTCTCTTCCATAAGGGGATGATGATTCATCTTCGCCAGTCTTCCGGAATGACCTCCGTTTCCCGCACAACAGAGAAGAGAGTCTGCAGAAGAACGAGCACGACTGGGCCCGCATATTCAGCAACTCCGAACTTATGCCGCATACACCAGATGCCTTGTTGTTCTTCAGCCTATGCATCGCGCTTCTTATTTCTACGGTGCTAAATGGTTCAGTGGGAGATCGCCAAGTTCGATGGCTGGGCTGGAAGACTGACGGAGTCTTTCGTCTACTGCTACAGGGGGAGTAGTTCTGTTCAGGTGCGAGCAGAAATGTTTCTTCCAGCGAACGAGGCACGAGCTTTCATCCGAAAGAAGAGTCCCGTCTCTTGAAAAGTAGGGTCCCAGTGTAGGAGCCTTGCTTTCTGTGAGATCTCGAAGATGCTTGAAGAGACTGCCTATGTCTTTCTTCCTTGCCGCTTCCTCGATTTCGTCAGCTTTATTTTGGACGATCTTCGCTCGGTCTCGGTGGATGAGTTTGTTACGGATACCATTTAGCTTCCTGTAAGACGCCATTTGATCATGTAGTCTGGCCTTCCGCCTCAGTTCTATGACATGCGAAGTTTCTTCTGAAACCCAAGCTTTTTTGGGGCGCCTCTTCTTGCCTGGAAATAGTTGTGCGGCTTCGTTCGTTTGAGACGTTCGTTCCAGGCATCTTCGCTGTTGGTGAGTGTGTGAAGTAGCTCAAACCGGTTAGATGCCCCGACGGCATACTTTCGCTTGGCATCCGACTCCTTCAGTTTCAAGACATCAATGACGGTTGGCCTCGTTTCTGACCGTTGGGCTTTCAGGCGAAGCTGAACTTCCGCGCAGAGAAGTCTGTGGTCAGCGTTTCCGAGCTCGGCTGATATGTACGATCTGCAATTCCTCAGCGAGGACCTCCAGCGCTTCGAGATGATGACATAGTCGATAATTTTTGTCGTGCGGCCATCGTTGCTGTGCCACGTATGTTGGTGGATGATTTGTGCTGGAAGTAGGTGGTTGCAACAACAAGGTCGTGAGATCTGCTGAGCTCGAGTAGGCGCAGACCATTGTCATTGAGGGGGTCTGGCGTTATGGGTCCTATGGTGCCTCTCCATACGCCGGCGTCGTCTCTTACTGTCGCGTTGAAGTCCACAAGCAGAACGCTGATGTCGTGGGGGGATACGCTTGTGAGTGTTCTGGAGAGCTCAGCATAAAAATTTCTGTTTTGATGTCGTCGTCGGAATCGTTCGTCGGAGCATAACACACTAGAACTGTAATTTTGCCATGTTTGTGTTGGAAACGTGCTTTCATAAGACTGTCTGAAATCACTTCGTGAGACAACAGGCACTTTCTTGCAAGACTGTTAAGCGCAAGGCCGACAGATTTTTGGTATCCCATCGAAACCTTTGGTCTTGTTAAACCCGGATCCTGGTAACCTTTTTTTTTTCATGTTTCCGTTCAAGAGATGGGTGAAGTAAAAACTAATAACGTCAATTTAATTTTTTCAAGAAAAGTGTGTATCTTGTGTTGTGTAACCCTGTATCTTATTCTTTGAAGGGCACCCATATAAACCACTACAGTAAGTTTTTGGAATCCCAAAACGTAAGTGGAGGGATATCTATGACATCGCAAAAATGTCCGTCTGTCTATGAGCACGATAACTCTCGAAGGGAATAAGATATTTTGAAGAAACCTGGTGTAAGGGTTCTTTGGGTCAAGGGTAAGGTCAAGTTCGTAGATGGCTTTGTAGCCCAACATTTAGGGGTGGGGGGAGGGGATTCAAATTAAGGGACAAACAAAATATTTTTAAACAGATAATGTGATGGCCGATTATGGGCTAACAAGACATGCTGAACGCGATGGTAGAAGCTATTTTGTCATCGGAAGTAGTTCGCCCGGAATCCGGCCAAAACCGGAAAGTTTGTTAAAAGTTAAAGTTAAAGCAGGAAGTTTCGGTCAGTGTCGTCAAAATGGATACGGCTCATAGAGATATATCTGAACTTGGTTTTCTCTGATGATTAGCCTGGCGAAGACAAGTCTCAATTGTCTGGATCCAATATTAGATTTTTGAGATCCCATCGAAACCTTTGGTTTTGTTGACCTCGGAAACGAAGCACAGTCTGCGTCTTGGTGTAAGGAGGCACTAGAAATTGATCACCAGCACTCTGTGGCATCAAAAGACATGCGAAAGAAGTCCGTGCTTTACTACTATTACCTGACTACTTTTTAAACTGTATGCTTATAATCGTAATGTTAAATTAATTGGAATAAAGTTAGTACAATTGTTTCCAATTCAGTTTGCTTCGACGGGAAAGTGAATAGGCTTCTTGTACTTACACTAGTTCGATGTTCAGAACAAGACATCTATAGGTCTCTTTGTCCCAGCTGTTTCGGCCGTGTGATTTGCTGCTAAATGATATGTTGCTTGGGTCAGTGTACAAAAATAAAAAAACAAGAGGACCACCCAAATAAAATCTGCTAAATCGCGGCAAAAATGACCCACCCCACCCGGCTAGGGTCCTCAGATTTCATACCAGTCCCCCCCTGGGCTATTCCTTAATCGTGTAGTTCAATTTTTGCAAAAGAGTTTCCAAGGAAGTACGAGCTTGAAGGGTCTAAAGTTTGAACACAAAAAAGGAGTCTCGAATCCTATTGGTCGGCGATGACGCGGATTTGAAAAAATGCGTCATAATTGACCAATAGGACGAGACTTCGTCTTTGTTTATAAACTTTGACATTCATTTACAAAAGTTGTATTATTCCAACAAGAAGATGCCAGGTTAACGATCCTGCAATTTTCTGGCTCAAAGTGGCTATCAAAGGCCGGTAATTTAGTTTCAAAGTCGAAAGTCCTACACTTCCTAATGTTAATTTTTTTCGTTAGGATCCCGTCCGTTTTCGTATGGTGCAATCTCTCTGTAGGCAGTTGACTATCAACCAAAGACGCTTTTAACGGTGTACTTTAACCTTCCGCCAGTAGTTACTAAACGATACTATCGTTATTCCACCCTGCGAGATTGTCACAACAGAAATTTTTTCAACACTTTGCATATAGTTACCACTGGTAACTTTTTCGTACCCTAAAACTTTTCCGCTAACATGCTCTCGATCATTCGAGAGGCTCCAAACCCTTGGCTTTATTGCCGGTATTGATTCCTGAACAACGGGACTCCTCGAAGCTGGGATTCTTAAAGGACAGCTGAACAATGAAACCATACTTGAACACACCATGGAGAATGCATTTACAGACATGGCCACGGAGAGCATTCTTCTCCAGAGCGCGACGTTTTCAAAATGGGAATGTTCGTTTCTGGAGGTTTGCACATTCAGACTCCAAGACAAAAAGCGCAATTCATTGAAATCTTGTACAGCGCTGGCCGGATCGTATTGGAATTTCTTCTAGATATACGTTTGGAGTTAACCAGTTTAAAATATTCCAGAAGAACTGTTGATTGGAGACATTTGTTCATTTCTAAAATTGTTCAGTACTGAAACAGATGCAAAATGGAGCAAAAATCATAGCTTGGAAACACTATTTCGTATTTGGGTTGGGTTTTCTGCAGGCAATGTTAACGGAAGTCATACAGATAGGGATGATAATTGGTACTCTTCACTCAGGTGTCCTTTAAACCCCTTCGAAGAACACAATGATTCGTCAGTGCGAGTGGCATATTTGTGACTTTATATTCAACGTGTAAATTTATAGGAATATTTTTAAGATAAGAATGGAAAAGTCCCTAATATTAGGTAGGATATGATGAAAAAAGGTTTATATAGGATGCAGGGTAGTACCCTTGGAGAAAAAAAGTAAAAAAAAAAAAAAAGTATGTTAGGTTAGATGAGAATGTTTCATGGGAAATGAAAAGTTCGAAAATAGAAGGTATTTTTTTTATTAGAGTTTGGAAAGTATAAAAATAAAGTATTTCTCTTATGATGAAAGTGTAAGTGACGTTAAAGCAGGGTAACTGTTCCGTAATTTGGTATTAATGTCACTGAGTTGGAGGGGGAGACGTAGCCACTGTTTTAGTTCAGTGTAAAACAGGAAAAAATGGAAAAAAGCTACGCAGAATAAAAAAAATTGAAATATTTGGAACATCATCTTTCATCTTTACTTCTTTTCTTGCTCGAAATTCGTGGACCCTAGGATAGAATGTTTCATTCCCGAACTCTAGTCCGGGGTTGACAGTGACCCACGAGGCAGCATATCTGTGAAGCAGAAGCTGTTGCGCTCGACATTCACGCGAAAATGTCACTGAATGCCATCTACGAAACGAGTTGAGACAGAGCAAGATGCCGTCTTCCTCTACCCATTCAACAGAGCTCGAGGAGCGTGGTTGAACGGAAGAGACACATTCAGCTGGATCACACGTCGAGCTTTTCACGCGAAAATGACCATCAAGGTGGATGGCATCGACGCGGAAACACCCATCATGATGATGATAGAGCCGTTAGGCTTAGACCGGCGCGAATGGTTTCGCAGCCCATTCCTAAGTTACATCCTGTTTCCGCATCTCATGGCCGATACAAAAAAAAGCTTCGTACAGTCTTTCGTCGAAATGTATAACTCATCGTAATTCTTGCTTATTTTATAGCTGTTTTAATCTTAGTTCTGATATACGTGTCATGTGACTTCATTCGTCGAAATGCATAATTTGTCGTAACTCTTGTTTATGTTATAGTTATTTGATTTTTAGTTCTGATATAAGTTTAATTGTGAATGATAACTTGCAGTGATTCGAATTGTATACAGGTTTATTATTTATGACAAAATTATGACAAAGATGTTGATGTTATTATATTTATGACGAAGAATGCAATGTTAGGCTTGCCCGTGAAGGAATTTTGAAAATAAATTGAAATTGAAAATTGATGATATGGAACATCCAACGGAGCCATCCACGTGAAATAGTTCCCTAGGATGGATTTGGGATTAAAGAGTCCAGGTTTGGGCAACGAGTTAGTCTTTAAATGTGATTTCGCTGGGTCTGAAGACTTATTCGAACTTCCTCTGTTACAGATACATCTACGAAAGTTTGTTGGGACAGCTGATAATCCATTTACCCAATCTGGCAAGCAATAAAAAAGTGATTTTCTAAGCGTGGATATTATGTACCTGAAGTTGCTCTACCCTTCCCTTGGCGTGTTGTTTGATTTTACTTTCGAATCTCGTTTATTAATATTTTGTATTTCTGTAAAGTCGGAAATAAACTTTGCAACGTTGTGTGTGTTGGTTAAATTTCTGTTATTTATTAACAGAATAAGGACAACAAAATAGATTTCCAAGCCCAGCCAAAACAAGAGCTGTAAGCTCATATGGCACTTGTATGGGTTGTCCTAACACATCTGGAAGTACCTTAACTCGCGATCACCGGAATCCCAGACCAGACCCCCCCCCCCTCCAACTCCACCCACAATACCCGGAGCCAATCCGGCTCTGTAAATGATTAATCCAGAGCATCTGTTTGTTATTCCCACGAAGTTCGATCCCGATCACACCAGTCTAAGCGGGTCAAGTCCCTCTCTCCCCCCCCCAATAATTGTCGGATTCGGTCCGGAAATGAAAAAGATCACCAGAAGAAATGTCCTCTGTTCAATTATTAAATTTCACTCAAATCCGAACACCCGTTCCAAAGCTACGCATGACTCAATATTCCAGATTCCCCTCCCTCAACTCCCCCCCGGCCAAGATTATCATATCGAGGATTTTTTTTTTTATTCCAAGTCAGTTTGACCGGGTCCCTGATATGCCTGCCAAGTTTCGTCGTGAAAATCCCCCAAAAACGGAATTCCGGGAAATCCCCTCCCCCCTCAAGTGTCCGGATCTAGTCAAATTGTGTAAAAGATTTATGGAGCATCTGTTTGTTCTTCCCAGCAAGTTTCACTCTGATCCCTCCATTCTAACCATTTCTCGAGATTTCCGGCCCCTTCCCCCCCCCCCCCAACTCCACCTCGGTGCCCGTAGCCAATCCGATTCAGTAAATGATTTACCTAGAGCATCTGTTTGTTCTTCCCACAAAGTTCCATCCCGATCTCTCCATTCTAAGCGGGTCACGTATCCCCCCCCCCCTCAATAGTTGCCAGATCCGGTCCGGATATGAAAAAGACACATGAGAAATGTCAGTTCTTCAGTTCTTAAATTTCACTCGAATCCGACCACCCGTTCCAAAGTTACGAATGACTGAATATTCCAGATTCCACTCCCCCACCATCATCAGATCGACAATGTTTTTTTATTTTGAAGTCAGTTTGATCGGGTCCGTGATATGCCTGCAAAGTTTCATCGTGAAAATCCCCCAAACTGCCATCACCGCAATTCCGGGAAACCCCCTCCCCCCCCCCCCCTTCAGTGACGGGATCCAGCACAATTGTCTAAATGATTTATCTAGAGCAGATGCTTCTTCTTCCCAACAAGTTTCACTCCGACCCCTCCATTCTAACCTTTTCTTGAAATTTCAGGTCTCCCCTCTGGCTACCGAATCCGGTCAAGACTTTAAATGGGACATCACAGATATATAATCTATTCAGTTATGAAGTTTCATTACAATCCGATCACCCGTTCGAAAGTTACACAACACTCAATTTCCCCGATTCCCCTGCCCTCCACCCCCCCCCCCCCCCAAAAAAAAAATGGTCGGATCGGAATACTGATTATTTCTAAGTTAGTTTGGTGGGGTCCCTCATATGCCTGCCAATTTTCATGGTCCTAGCACATCTGGAAGTACCCTAACTCGAAAAAGTTGACAAAATGTCCTCGAGTTTCCAGCGCCCTCCACTCCCCCGAATATGGTCGGATCGGGAAACTGATAATTTCCAGGTTAGTTTGGTCGAGTCCCTGATATGCCTGCCAAGTTTCATTGTCCTAGCACATCTGGAAGTACTAACTCGAAAAAGTGCGACAAAAAACTCGCACCGACTGGCAGACAGAATTGTGATCGGTATATGGCACTTGAGCCAGACGTAATGGGTAAGTCTTAACTTTCATTCAACATGGCAAGTTGGAAAAATTTTTGTAAAAAAAAAAGCGTCGATCTGGACAAGTTTTCTTATGTAGTTCGATTTCTGTCGAGTGCTACATGTATGTAAGTTCTTGTTGAATGGAGCTTTTTTCTGCGACAGGTTAGGTTGTTGACCGTTTTCCCGTTAGTTTTGTTTACCCTCAAATAGTAACCACTGTTCGGATAGGTTTAGAGGTAAGCTACCTTGATTATAGCTTTTATGCACGTTAACGGTATGGCAATTTCGACAATTCATTGAAGCAAAAATGAAAGTATGGGAAATAGATAATTAGCTTGCATTTCATGACGGCGGCAGTTCCGGGGCAACATCTCAGGGGAAGGGGATCGTCACAAACTTGTCCGACGTGTCGACAAGATTTTCGTGATGGGACAGGCAGCATCTCTGAATAGGCTTATCTATACGTTTGCAAAGAAACTTGGGTCTCCTTAGCCACTCACATATGAAGTGGTTGCGATACTTTTCGGGATTTTTGCTGAGAAGGTCACACTCTAGGTTAGATTAAGAGAAGTGCTGTGTTCGTTTATAGAGCGCGGGCGATATTCCTAAGATCGGGGAAGCTTCGGTAAAATTTCCTATAAATTTTGGAACCTGAACAGGTTTTGTTCGACGCTCTAAGCTATAAGAGAAATGTTCGCGTTCTCTCTTGTGCGGTACTCCACACACGCCTGAAGCTGGTTAATGTTTGTCTGTTCAATGTTATGTTAGTTTAAGTTTGTATTGTAGAGTGTAGATTATGGTCTTTAGCCGGAATAAAGCTATTACATTACATTATAAGCTGTATCAACCACTATCCAGAAAGTGCTTCGACACTGAACAAACCTAGCCCAGTCGCCATCACGCTGTTTGTTCTGTCAGCTGTTTTCAGAAAGTCCTGAAAATTCCTTTCACAAAAAATAAATCAATTCCGTTATAATCCAATACTTCATTTCACAAAAACAAAACAAAAATCTTATTTGGAATTTTCCAACTTTATACCAAATTCAGATCACCAGGAAATCACAGCATTATCTTTCTTTCTTCCACTTAGCCAGAATTTCTTCCGCCTTTTCCAGGTTCGCATCTTGCTTAATAAAGCAGAATCTGATATAATCTTCTCCCAACGTCTTGTGTTCGTTGGCGTAAAAGGCAGTCGGTGGGATTCCCTGAAGCTTCTTTGTTTTGCTGAGCCACTTGACAAAACGGTAGTCCTTCTGGGCGTCCTTCTCCTGGCTTAGGTCAGCGTACTTTTCGAGATCACTCCAGTTCGCTATCATGAAATATCCACCCTGAAAGAATCGAATCTCAGAAAGAACGATATCAGCATGCGGATACCGTACGTTCCATCCTAAAAGTCCCAAAATAAAATAAAAGTCCTTGATCGTTCATCAAGTCGTTGGTGTTAATTAAAAAAAGAGCGCTAATGAGTTTGTTCATTTTGATCTTTGTTTTTCCCTTTGTATTTCATTGCAGTTTTAGTAGGCTAATTTGCTTTAAACGGTCAGCTGTTTATTTTTATGCACACTGTAAAAAAAAATCTTATAGTATTTGCTACTGGGATTAATTTTGTCTCTAAAAAGATAATCTTATCTCTAATTCGGATTAACCTTATCCTAGTAGATATACCCAGTAGCAAATGCTGCAGTTAACTTTATCCTAACTCGGAGAAACTTTTTACAATGTAGGTGTGAGTGAATCTGATTGACATAGTTGTTGTTTCTCTTTATATATTACTCTTAAGCTGCTCTAAAGTTTTGAAGGATTCAAATAAATAATAATAATGAATGAGGCTAACCCTGCTAAAACAAGGCTCCGACGTCGACATTTGAAAGGAAGGAGCAAAATTACACCACAACAGTGAACTCTTAAGGAGTAAGAAGAAGAAGAAAATTAACAGGGCAAACCGAGCCGGCACCAAATTACTTAGGTAGCGTTCCAGCGACCCATTATTTAGTAGTAGACTAATTTTATTAACAAAACAATCGAGGGTCTCATAAATAGCACAGCAAAAGCACTGCTTGCGAGGATTAAAGGATGTGCTATTAAACATATTAGCTACGATTGTTACTATTCTTGTTATTATTTCCGTACTAGAGACCGCCGTAATAAGTAAATTAGCTCCTCTCTCTTATTGTTTTTGTTCCACGACTGGGAAAAGAAGAAGATCCATTTAAATGACTGTTACGATCGTTACAATTTACTAATAATGGTCATAATAACTATCGGATCTACATGAACTCCCGTAACAGAAGGCCTAATGACGAAGGTCCGCGTCGTTATTATTTTCGGTCGAAGAGCGTTATAACCACCAAAATACGGCACTCGATGATGATGATGATGATTTTATTAACGCACTTAAGGAGAGGAAATAGTGCAGTATAAACAAGAAAAAAGGGAAAAAGTACCCTGAGCTTTCAATAATGTAGTAAATGCACAAGATCAAAAAATAAACATTTAAAAGAAGAAAAAAAGGGACTAATCGGGTCTAAAAAATCTTCTTCCTAGATGGAGTGCGGAGAAATGGTCAAGGGCAGAAACGTGAAGGTCAGAAACTCGCCCCTCCTCTTGTCATCATAGCTTATCATAACTCACTGGAACGCTACCTTAATTTAGGTGATTTTCACAAGAAATGTCACAAAAATCGCCGAATTACGAGAAAATCATCAAAATTACCGCGTGGCTTCGCAGCGGTTTGTTCTGTCAGTTGTCTGGCTTGGCAACCCTGGTGAATCAAGACGCACAGCAGTATGGACCGCGTAGAAGAGAGGCCCCAAAACGGTCGCCGTAGTTAAATGGCAATTATTCAATTCAATTTTAGTTTACTTTATTCGAAAAATATGCGACGGACAGAGCCGATTATTAGTTTTGGGATCCCAAAACATTAGTGGAGAGATACCTATGACATCGCAAAAGTTGTCTTTCTGTAAGCACGATAGCTCCCGAAAGGAACGAGACATTTTGATGAAACTTGGTGCGAGGACTCTTTGGGTGAAGGGAGAGGTCGAGTTCGTAGATGGGCTCTGTTGATCAAGATTTAGGGGTGGGGGGAGGGGTTTTAAATTAAGGGCGAACAAATTGTCTTTAGACAGCTAAAGAGACAGTCGATTTAGGGGCAAGAAGACATGCTGAACATGAATATGAAAATCATTTTCTTGTCGGAAAATTAGTTCGCCCAGAATCCGTCCGAAATAGGAAAATTTGTTTAAAGTGAAAGTTTTATCTGAAGTTGGTAAGATGTGCTGAACCCGATTTTGACAATCATTTTCTACCCGGACATATAGTTCGCCAGGAATCCGGCTGAAACCGGAAAATTTGTTAAAAGTTAAAGTTCTATCTTAAGTTGATTAGATGTTCGATTGGGGTAAGGTGATACGCTGAATTCGTCTTTGAGCTTTAGTTTTTGCCGGACAAGTAGTTCGCTCGGAATCCGGTCGATCACACAAATTTGGTATAAATAAGGCAGGAAGATTTGACCAGTCTCGTCAAAGTAGATGTTACGCATAGCCTAGGGGTAAACACACGCACGGTGAATCCATATCTGAACTTGGTTTTCTCAGATGATTAGCCATTGACCTTCTTCTGTTTCTAAATATTAATAGTAGAAATGTTCAAGGAGTCTGGCAAAGACTGGATATCTACAAAACCAAATTGTCTGGATCAAATTAAATTTTTGGGATCCCATCGAAACCTTTGGTCTTGTTGTAAAAGAAATTAAAAGTAAAAGAAAGATATCTCCTAGCTTACCTGCGGCACAACTGGTTTCATCCCACCTTCTGCTAGGAATTTAGCCATGTATTCCCTCTTTGGTAGTAGCTCTGCAGCTAGTGACTGGAAGTAGCATTCTGGCGTTCCGAAACGGGAAATCTCCAACTCAAAGCCACGGGCACAGGCTTCCTGTAAACAAGTCGATTTCAAATCTCAACTCTTAGGATTCACAAAAACAGCGCATGGGTGGCAACAAGCCGAACTGATGTTTTCTTTTCAAACAATAAACACTCACTGTGTAGGCCTACCACTAATTTGGAGTTTTTAAGGGTTGGGTGAAGGTAGAAAGACCGGTTTCTAGACGAAGGTGGGGTATCCTCCATATCTAACCCCCCTGGCCGGGTTGACCTGGATTCGGATTATATTACTAAGCCGGGTACTGGGAGGCCAGGTCCCGTTAGTCGCTCGGCGAAGCATGGCGTAGGCTAGCGTGAACGATAAAGGGTAAGACGTACAGTTAAAAAAATAAAAGAAAAACGAAGACAAGAAACTTCGGTCGCATTGCTTGTTCAGATTCTCCTCTAAGGGCGGGCATGTCGAACTGAACGAAGGAACAAATCTGTTATCCATCAAACTTTTTATTATCTGCTCTTGGTGATGTACGCATGTATGTGTATAACACTCCAAACACTTCCATTCACTCAGCTCGGCACGTTCACACATAAACTGACTCATACTTTCATCTGCGCGGGTTCCGGCGTCAAAACCTTGGCGACCCCCCCCCCCCCCCCCCCCTCGGTACCAAAACCTCACGACCAAAATCCAACAGGCAACTGTATCCAAATAAGATATGTTATCAGATATTTAATTGACTTCCCGCGATCTTGGTATTAACTCAAGGGGAAATCAGAGGCTCCCCCCCCCCCCCCTCAACTCCATAAAGAGATAAAAAAACGAGAATCCCAACAATATAAGAGGGCAGGTGTATGTCCACAGAGGGAAGGTGTATGTTCCGTCTTCCGTGCGTCGGTCCGAGAGGAATACTGGCAATCAATTTTTTCACTATCCTGCCAATTCTTCTGCCCAATTTTTACGTAGTTTCATCCTATCATTTATTTCTGGCAAAGTCTTGTAAGTGTATTAGTTAATTTGTTTCGTGTCTGTGTGTATGTTGTAAATTTGTATTCCACTTATAGCTTTTAGCTATTTGGAATAAACTTGATCGATTGGTTCAGCAAAGAGCATGGTTATCAAAAGAGCTCCTAGACTGAGATGAATACGAGGAAATTGATAGTAGTTATTAGTTTAATAATAATAAAAATATTCCTTGAGCACAAGCTGCCTGTGAAACATATATTCAAATAACACATAAAACGGATACGTCAGCTATGATGCATTGGCATCTTTTCACAACAGTAATAATTTGTACGACGGTGAATAACATATGAATAGTTTAAAAGATGAAGTACAACCACAGACGATACATAGTTATACTGAAAAATATTCTGACGTCATAAATAATAAGCTATCTTACACCTAAAAATACTTTTTAAGCCTTCCGTCGCGGGCCTGCTGGTTGGAAGTGGGACATGTTCTTAGCCCAGGTATCCACGCAGAGAAACGAACCGACTTGATCTTAACTTTCCCACAGATTTCTTTTTTCCTCTCCGTAGCAGCCCCCCCCCCCCCCCCACACACAGACACTTAGACTAACAAACCCGCCTTCAGAAGAACGCGGGAATTCCCGACCAGGAGGATACAATTAAAATTCATTTATTCACAAAATTCTGATAATACAACATTCATGGGATTGTCAAATTACAATTTGGTTAATTGACTTTAAGATTTTGAATAAAACAAGGCACGAATGAGGCATAAATAAAGGTAAAGACCGGTCCGCTTACCTGCAATGGGGTCGCGCATGTATAGAGACAATTCTGGTGAGCAATTCCAAGACTGCGAATGAGGTAATCCGGCCCATAGGCCCACCCCAGCTTCCATCCGGTAACGCTGAACGTCTTGCCTGCTGAACCGACGGTTAAGGTGCGTTCCCACATATCGGGCAGGGAGGCGATACGTATGTGTTCGTTGGGGGCGTAGACCATCCATTCATACACTTCGTCGCTGATACAAAGGACGTTGTTCTTGATGCAAAGGTCGGCGATGGTCTGAAGCTCAGCACGATTGAATACCTGCAAGTTCATGGAACTAGAGCTGCGAAAAAAAAAACAACCAAATGATGTGAAATGCGGGAAGTTGACAGTCTGAAGTGGACAGACTAAAATGGACAGACTTACGTAGTCTGACTAAAGTGGCTGCTCTGAAGACCGCTGAAGCTTTCCCGGAAAGTATTTCCACAAGGCGCGTGCCCAGGCATCGGTGCTTGGTTAGGCGGCGTGCTTGTGGACACGGCTTTAACCACACAAAACCAGAATCGTTACATACCTTTCCTAACGGGTTGTGCGGTGTGTTGAGAATAATCGCTTTGGTCTTGCTTGTGAATTTGGATTTCAGCTCTTCTTCGTCAAGAACCCAGTTCTCCGAAGTAGATTCGTCACCTTTCTGAAAACAAAAATTATTCATTTAAAGGACCAAGGACACAATTATTTATTCTTCTTTTTGCAACAGCAAGGCTCTAAAACCCTGTTTTCACCGTTCGAAAACCCGTACACTGCGCAAATCTTTTAATCCTAAGCAGTAAAGCCTCCTTCGCATCTATCTTCGGTAAATCTGAGCGTGGAATAGTGCGAGCCCGCGCTAGATAAACTGCGTGACGTCAGCAAGAGTTTGTTCAAGGACACCTCTACATCCGGTAAAAAGATCCAAACTATTTTGAATTCGGAACTCAAAAAGGCTGGTAAAGCAACTTCAAAGAAAAGTCTGGGGTGAAAGCTGGGATTCCAAGGGCTTACAAAACTATCAGGAAAGCGCCACTGATGCCGCTGAAGCTTTAAGCTGCTTTCACATTGACGCGTAGGGCCTTTCACACTACGCTACGCAATCGCTGCATCACTGTTGCGGCGACACAACGCTGAGCTTGCGCAGATAAATAAAAGGCAACACAAAAATAGAACTAAGTTCTATTCTTGCTTTGCGTCAACGCGTTACGCATCAGATTTTTCAGTGAAAAATCGTAGTTTTTGAAGAGAAACTGGAGAATAACCTACTAATGACGAAGAAAAACTTACTAATTGATGAAAGAAATGAAAACTTGGCAGAAGAAACCGAAAAAGGAAAACGTAAATACGCATCCATGAATGCTCTCGCGAAGGTCTGAAAGATACGACGCAACCCATACGCAACGCAAGATAAACGCATACGCAAGGCATCGCAACGACGCGTCAATGTGAAAGGGGCTTTAAATTGTATGGGTCGCTCTTGAGCCAAAACACGAAACTTTCCAGATATTCAACATAAGGGGGGTCGTGTCGGTAATACATCATCAGACCTGCATTCCGCAGTGTCTATATCATAACCAGGAAGAAGGCAGTAAATTAAAGAGAGATTCCTTTAGTTTTAAAAGTAGTAGAGAGCGGTAGAGAGATTAAATGTGCAAGTGACTACTCCCGTCCTCTCTTTAAGATCTTCTATGGAGGCTATAGCCAGATTCCAGTGAGGATCTACGTTGACCATTACAAGAACTTTCGACCACGTCAGTGGGCTAATAAAGAACCTACAACACACACATACATAATACTTACTGGTCTAAGAGGTATGAAAACTGGTGTCCCACCAGCCAGTCGGACCATTGGCTCGTAGCAGTCAAAGAATGGCTCAATAATGATGACCTGAAAGCAGAGTATATGCAATGAGAGAGCTATGTAAGGACGAACAAGACCAAACACTTCGGTCGGATCCCAAATACGCAAATAACCTACGTTGGGCTGGACAGAACTTTGCGTCTCTTGCTAGACTTCTTCGTTTATCAGACATAGTATTCCTTATCGATAAATACTTTTCGCCGTATTCCCGTCACGTTCTTCCATAGAGGGTATCTAAGCATTATGGTCTGGCTTAGCATGCTTTGTTCCCCACATGCAGTTCTGCTTTATCTGAAATAAATTAGAGAAAACAGAAGCCTGGACGAACTTTCCACTTCGTGTATTAACTTTTCTAAACATTTTATTTATCCATTGTCGACCGTTTTCAGCCCCACTGAGAAATCGTACTGCTTTCGTAAGAAATTTCTCAGTTCCACAATTTTCGGTGTCCTATGTACAGGATCCTGGCTGATACTGCGGGATCAAATTACAGTTCTCACAATGGAACACCGAAAAAGATAGGGTCGACGATAGCCCCATAATTGTCTGAAAAAACAAACAGGCTCGCCCACAACAGACACCTTCCCAAGCACAAAACTGTTCACAGCCAAACACTAAAGGCAGCATCGAAGGATCAAGCCTTCATACCTCGTCGTCCTGATTTACAGTCGACATAATGGCACAGAAAAGAGCCTCGTCCGCACCGACGGTAATCAGAACATTTGTATACGGGTCTACCTTTCGGTTCAAAACCCTACTGTACAATTCCGCTAGTGCCTCCACCAGTCTTGGGTGGCCCTGGAAGAAAATTACGATTAGCCTACTACTAAATAAAGACCAGGCGCGCGAGCGAAACGATTTCAGCAATCCTTTGATCTTTTTTATACCATACTATAAAAGCTTACTATACTTCCCCTTGCATTAGCTGTCGACGGTTGTCTGCGAGAAGTTTTTCCATCAGAAAAACCGGTTATGTAAATTGGTTCCCTGTTTTCGCAATAAGTCAACAGGTCTCGGAAAAGGCTCAAAACAGCCAAAACCGTGGTTATTTGTTGAAAGCACAGCCTAGGTTTAAAGTATTCAAATATTTTAAAATACTGTAAGTTGAAGAGTAAATAGTGCGAGGTGTCCTTTAAGGAAAATTACTTTCAGTTTTCAATTTTTCTCCAATATATAGTCTTTAGATGGTACCGCTTGTTGTCGAGCTTCTTTAGTACTTTGTCTTAAGGTAATTTTCTTTTCTCACTTTTGTTCTTTATTTCTTTTTCTTCCATTTACTCCGTTCTTGTTCAGTTTAAATGTAACGGGTAATAAAGAATATACATACATACATACTAATAATCTATGCGGCATGATGCTCATGTGTCCCTATAAGCTACTAACAGATGGTTCACCCCCCCCCCCCCGGAGGAAAAACACACACCAAGCGATTGCTGAAATGTTCGTCACGCACGACTGGCCCCCATTGGCTGAGATTCCTACCTCATCCCCTGGATTGACCATTCCCATGACAGCGCAGAACAAGGCTTCATAGGCTCCTTGCGTGACTATGACATTCGTGTTGGGGTTCAGGGTCTGACCAACAAGTGGACCGTAAAGTTTCGCCAGAGCTTGAACTAACCTTGGGTGTCCCTGTAAAAATAATCACAAAATCGCTGCCGGTGAAAGCTCATAACTAAACAGACCAGTTTATGATATGATACCTTATTGCAAAAGAAACATTCCATAGCAGCAACAAACACACAACAAAAATAGAAAAGAACCAGGTTCCCAATTATTTCTTGAATATGTTTATTTCTGGAGGTGCGGTACATAATTATCCAAAGCGTAACGCTATTGTCATACGAATGCCACAGGTTGTTAGCACAAGGTCAATATTTTCATTACGTCATGCTGGGCCGATTGTATGGAATAAATTGCCAGAATCATTTCGAAGGTCAGAGAATCGAGATCTTAAAACCCTTTGTCTCCACAAATATGAGTTTTAAACTGTCGTTATTTTAATTTGAGTCGTTCTCAGGCTGGCCCAGATTTCGTTATATTTATTTATTCATCTATATTTTAGTTATTTGTTTGTTTTTGGAGACACCATTTTGGAGTGTATAGTTTTTGTTGTTGTTGGGTGTTTGACCAGGAACTGAGTAAGTGCAAAGATTTTTTTTTCTCTTCCTCTCTTTTTCCTTATTGCTTTCCCTACTATAGTGTTATGTAGGTTAGTCTGTCCAAGGGGGTCTGCTAAACCTCTTAACAAGTGTTAACTTCTGGAGGGTTTTGTAGTTCTTAGTATTTTTCCAACAAACCCCATATAATCTAAAAACAAATCATAGATCACATGTAATAAAACTGTATATGACTAATGAACCATTTGGAACGACGCATTTCAGACTTAGAATTCAAGGTCATTGACGGCTCTGGCAAGATGCTAGAAGCTGCGTCAGCTTTCACCTCGCCAACCTCGGGCTGTACACCGATTCCGACGTGTTAACAGTTTCTGCATTCTCGGCAAGCAGATATCTCCAAATGAGGTTAGCACCGTAAGCAGTTCCGGGGTATGAACTCGAAGCTAACGTGCGCTCCGGAAGCTGGAGCCAGACCCCGATGAAAGATTATATAAGTGCATTTCGCGGTGTTGCGAAAAGAGATTGAGTTCAGAAAGAAGTTAGTAATCATAGATTTATATGCAAGTGCTCCCACTCCGTTGTTGCTGATTATTGACGTCCCGCAAATCAGTTATGTAAGTGTGATCACGAATACACTCTTTTACATCGAACGTACTCTGTCGATTTGTCTTATGTCTTACCCGTTTGGTTCTACCCTACAAGCTCTTCGCTCCCCTGCTCGCGTTTCGCTATAGTACAGCCCATGGTCGGCGCAGCCTTGGAGTTCGATCCCCGCGGCAACTTCGGATTCCCCTTTAAAAGTAAGGTTGATCATACCAGGCCTCGGTACTATTCCCGGAATCGGACCTCGTGGTATAGACTCCGGACTCGCGGCAATCGGTAGACTTTATCCCGGAGTCACAAGTATGATCAGACCTGCCTCTTTTCTCGATTCCCAGACCACTCCCTTGAAGACCGAAAAAGATCGAACTCCAACCAACTATTCTCATATCATAGAAGAGCATAGCCATCAACTCTTTTATCATAAAATGGCGCGGCCTGTAGGATGTTCTTGTGAGCGATAATCAGTCCAGTTTTTTGGCAGAAATTACGCAAGGTTTATTTAATTTCCTGAAGGTTAAACATTGGAAAATATCAGCTTACCATGCCATGTCAAATAAACTTGCAAGAATACACAGGGAATTCCAGAACATATTGTTCATAGCCACCAAAAAATGACATTTAAATAGGATGAATATTTGCCCTATTTATGCCGCGTTCTGAACAACAGTATTAGCGGTACGACGAAGGAAACCTCCCACTTCTTAATGTTTTTAAGAGACGGATCGATGCCGTTCGAGCAAATCCTAGAATCGAGACTGTATTATAATAATTCTGAAGATTATACGCAGGAAATGGTAAACAAAATGAGGCGCGTCTATCAAGTTGTCAAAGAAAATGTAGAACAAGCCAGGTTGAAGCAAAAACAGAATTATGATACAAAAGCGAAGGGAAAGTACGATTATAAGATCGGTGACGTAGTATACTTGAAAGTCGAACATTTTGACAAAATTAAAAAGCTTTCAATGCGGTATGACGGTCCATACAGAGTAGTCGAAATTTTAAGCAACGGTCTGACTTACGAAATCGAACACTGCAAAACACGTAAAACAGTTGTAAGTCACGCAAACAGATTAAAAATAACATACGCAACTCCAATATGGCAATACGACCCGACTGACGATGACTCGAGTACGGACAAAGACACACCAATCAGTACACCGTATCCTCATTTAAGACCCTTGAGACTTAATCACAGAGAACCAAGTACACGAGACGAAGAAAGCGAATATATCGATTTCTTATCGCAGACAGTAATTACACGTCCCCAGGTGAACTTAGCGAATACGAAGTGACGCCACCTGGCAAACAGATATTTTTTTTTTCGATCGAATTTCTACTCCCTTCCCACCACGGGTCAACCCAACGAGTGATTTTCCACCGGAAAGTCCGATCGAAAGGCCATTGTCATTATGGCAGGAGCTGAACCAGCCCATAGATACACCAGGTCCATCAGACGAGGGACGTCGTCGACCCCTACGAGAAGATATGGACACCAGGCAACCAAAACAACGAGAAGATTTTGGATACATCTCGGTATCGAAGGAGAAGAAGAAAACGCAGCAGCCTTGGAGACACTTCATGGATTCCCTATTTGACTTCCTGCCCGATCCGATTACTGACCTCAGCTTCAGCTCCAAAAGAAGAAGCCCAAAGAAGAACATCAGCAGCGATTACGAAGAAGAAGAACCAGTTGTCCTCACCGAAGAAATCGATTACGGCCCATCCAGAGCACCGCGCAAGGTGGAAGCAGCTGAGTTCGCCAGCGACGCCTATTCACCCTCACGAGATGTCCAAATGAGGCACGACGACGATAGCGACAGCAACACCGCTGGATACATCGGACGCAGAGTAGCTGACTCCTCACCAGAAAGAGTGGCTCGTCCAAGAGTTGACACGCCCGAAACTTCTGCTGCCACCGAAGCTCGTCGCATAGCCATATTGGGAAGAGAACAAGCCGAACGAGCAATGAAACTTTTTGACGCAGCAACGAGTCAGCCAACGGAAGAAAGGACGCAGAAACCCCCGACGGCAGCAGATACAGGTACCACGGCACGATCAGGCAGGCAGTAATAAAACCTAGTAGACTACAGTACACCAAACCAGGTAAACAAAAATAAATACATCTTCACAGATACGGAGTCATAAAACAAGGTTATTTAATTCGGTCCAAAAAAAACCAAAAACAAAACAAGAGCTACGAGCTCATATGGCACTTGTTACGAGAAGGTGGTACACGAAAGTAGATGAGAACGTCTCGAAGTAAACCCGCCATCCAAAAATGCGGTTCGGAAAGAGAAATAGGATATTTAGTTTCACTCACTTCTGAGCAGTTCCGCCATAATCTCGTATTATCTGCAGCATATGCGCACGACTATATGTACAAATCTGTGATTATTTACAATTCTGAGCTCTGTGTATATTTACAATTTACCATCCGTCTGGGAAAGAGCAGAAGCTTTCACCCAAGAATTGTAAATAATCACAGATTTGTACATATACATTTTTAACACGCACATTTTATCTTTCGTTATTTTATTTTTATCTGCATCCGCACCGTTTTCTTCTGGTTTTTAGTTACATCTCGTCTTATTGTCTGTTGGTTCCGCATCGTTGTCCTGTTGTGGTTGTGGTGGATTTTATGATTTAGTTTTGTTTTTCGCTGAGGACGGTTTGCCGGAAGTGCAACCGAAATATCCGAATTTATATTTATCCCTCGCACATCATCCTAGAGGGATAATTAGCTGATAAAAAAAACCCCGAAAATCACGGTTTTCTATTTCTTTCTTACTTTATTTATTCCTTTAGTACAACTTGCTTCGGTTAACACGTAAGGTAGTCTAATAAAACAGACATATGTCTCGCTACAGTCAACTATCAGAATCCTCTGCCCTCTTTGAGCTTCACATCGAATTCCTATCTCGCTTACCTAACCGCAAAGTTCACCTAACCGCAGCCACTAACGTCTGCGAGCTAAGGTGATAACACAAGATAACACAAGTTTGGAGACGCAACAACACGACATTTGAAAACCACGAAAGATTATGCTTACTAATGCAGATCCCGAAAGCTCTAATTATTCCGATTACTGTTATTGTTTTTGTTTGTATTTCTGTATTAGGCTAGTCAATATGGAATTTCTTTTTCCGGATTAAAGAGTATGTATGTATGTATGTTCTAACGGGAGGGCTAATTTTGATATTCTAATTCTAAAATACTATTCGTAACACTCTAAGATTAACATACTGGACCAGGCAGCTTAAAGAAAAAACAACACGTCAGTCGCACCGATGTAAGACAACATAACGAAAAGACACATCCTTCAATATTTATCTTTAAAGAATGCATTGGATTACGATTTTACTTTTGGGAATACTTTCATCTGGAACTGTTTACGCCGATGATATTGTTCGGAATGGAGTATTTTTAAGCAAGAAAATTCCCTTTTGGCATCCACCCGCAGCTGGAACATTTTCTGGAAACTAGACGCCGAACCATTCGACACATTGATCAAGCAACTGGAGCGCCTCCATCGACAAACTGAAGAATTAAAGGAAGTACTATTCAAATACTTAAAAAACTCATAAAGCCGCGTATGTAGCTTCTAACATTCAACAGAAATTACCCCCCTACGGCTGGACCACAAAACTAATTTCCCCCCTAGCTGGAGAAGGCGAGTTGGATAATCCAGCTACAGAACAACCCCCAGTTAACTACACGGACGATAATGAAGATTCCCAAAGTAACACTGCAGCATTAAGACAGAAAAGAGAAATAGTAATGAATGATACACTCGCTCATAATAGTGCTAACCATAACGCCAGCGAAAATGCCCCCGACTATAGCTCTTGGTATATGAACATAACAGATATTTCTGAGGAAGCAGGACCTTATTCGGGAGAATACTTAGAAGGAGAAACCTTTATGGGTTATGAATATGCTGTAGATCTATAAGGCGACTGAGTCGAAATCTCAATGAAAGACGAAGCAAAAGCAGAACAAATAATCCCGAAACCGATAAAGAAACAAATAATAGAACAAGAGCTACGAGCTCATATGGCACTTGTTACGAGTAGGCAGTACAAGAAAGTAGATGAGAACGTGACAAAATACACCCGCCATCCAAAAATGCGGTACGGAAATAGAAGTAGGATATTTTGTTTCACTCACTTCTGAGCAGTTCCGGTATCGTCTCGATTATCAAATGCACATGACTGTTCAAACTTCCAAGTTTCAGCCTAATAAATCCACTAGTTTGATCCCTAGACGTGCTACAATATTTCCGGTACTCCCTCTATCTCCCCCTACCGTCGCCGAATCTGGCTCGGACTAAAAAAATGGATCATCTAAAGTATCTTCTTTTATACCACCTATCAAGTTTCGGTCGAATCTGAGCATTTTTGGAAAATTCTGGTACCCCCTCCCCCCACCAACGTTGTCGGATCCGGATCCTTACCCAAAATATGTCATCTAGGGTATATGCTCTCTCTAAGTTCTATGTTTCATTTAAACTGATGCACTCGTTTGACTCCTATGCGAGCCTCAAAGTTTACCGGTAATCTCCCTCCAATTCCCGCCACTGTGGCCAAACAGGACTTCAAAACATAAACGTCATATCTCCTAATTCCCTCTTCCTGTCCATCAAGTTTCACTGAAATTGGAGCATAGCCTATCTGCAAGTTTCCAGTACCCCCCCCCCCCCCCCCCTACCTTGGCCGCATCCGGCCCGGACGCCAAATAACAAATCTAGGCCGCATAAACTCGGCACTGTCTCATTCGGGCCATTCGTTTGGTTTTTGTGCAAAAGTCCCCCCCCCCCAATTCCCCCAACCGTGGTCGCATTTGTTCGAACGCATCTTTTACATGTCGAGGCCATCGATTCTTATCACCCATTTGTTTGACCCTAGTTGGTCGTATCCTAGTTTAAATAAATAAGTCAATTAAGTCGGGTTGCTAATATGCCTGCAAAGTTTCATTGTCTTAGTACTTCTGGAACTATTCTAACCCCCGACTACCGGTATTCCAGGAAATCCCCTCTACCCCCCCCCCCCCCAGAGCCCCGAAACCATCTGGCTCCGTCAAATTCGGATCTAGGCCTAATGCTTGTTCTCTCCATTAAATTCCGTCCCAATCCCTCTGCTTTAAGCGTTTCTTGAGTTTTCCGGTCCCCCCCCCATCCCCACAGGTATAACCCGACCCGACCCGGACTTAACACTGAACATCCGAGGCGATAGCTCTTTCCACCATACAAGTTTCATTCAAATCCGATGACCCGTTCAAAAGTTATACATGCCACTAGATTCCGGACTCCCCAACCATCCACTCCCCCCACTATGGTCGGACCGGGGAAACGGCTGTTCTCAAGTGAACCTGTTCGGGTCCCTGACATACCTGCCAAGTTTCATCGCCCTAGCACATCAGGAAGTATGCCGAACTCGCGGGATCGCTAGAAATCCGGACCCCCCCCCCCAACTCCCCCAGAGTGCCCGGATCTGGTCCGCTTATATCAATGTCGTATCTAGGACTTGTGCTTGTTCTTCCCACCAAGATTCATCCCGATCCCTCCACTCCAAGCGTTTCTCAAGATTTCCGGTTCCCTCCTCCAACTCCTACCAGTGTCATCGGATCCGGTCCGGATTTATAGTGGGACGTCTGAGACACGAGGTCATCCTAAATATAAATTTCATCAAGATCCGATCACCCGTTCAAAAGTCATACACGCCACTAGATTCCGGACTCCCCATCCATCCACTCCCCCCAGTATGGCTGGACTGGGTAAACGGCTGCTCTCAAGTGAACCTGTTCGGGTCCCTGACATATACTGCCAAGTTTCATCGCCCTAGCACATAAGGAAGTATGCCGAACTCGCGGGATCGCTAGAAATCCGCCCCCCCCCCAACTCCCCCAGAGTGCCCGGATCTGGTCCGCTTACATCAATGACGTATCTAGGACTTGTGCTTGTTCTTCCCACCAAGTTTCATCCCGATCCCTCCATTCTAAGCGTTTCTCAAGATTTCCGGTTCCCTCCTCCAACTCCCCCCAGTGTCATCGGATCCGGTCTGGATTTATAGTGAGACGTCTGAGACACGAGGTCATCCTAAATATAAAATTTCATCAAGATCCGATGACTCGTTCGCAAGATAAAAGTACCTCAAATTTTGGCTTCCCCCTCCCTCCACTCCCCGTCCCAGATGGTCGGATCGGGGAAATGACTATTTCCTATTTAATCTGGTCGGGTCCCTGACATGCCTGCCAATTTTCAGCGTCCCAGCACATCAGGAAGCACCAAACTCGCGGGATCACTAGAAATTCGGAATTCTCCCCCCCCCCCCCACCAACTCCCCCAAAGTGAGCGGATCCATTCCGGTTATATCCGTCACATATCTAGGACTTCTGCTTGTTCTTTCCACCAAGTTTCACCCGGATCCCTTCACTCTAAGTCTTTTCCAAGATTTCCGGTTTCCCCCTCCAACTCCCCCCAAATGTCACCGGATCCGGTCTGGATTTAAAATGGAGCGTCTGAGACATGACGTCCGTCCATATATCAAGTTTCATTAAGATCCGATTACCCGTTCGTAAGCTAAAAATATTTAAGTTTTCCTAATTTTTCCGGATTCCCCCTCCCTCCACTCCCCTCCAGATGGTCGGATCAGGGAAGCAACTATTTCTTATTTAATCTGGTCCAGTCCCTGATATGCCTGCCAAGTTTCATCGTCCTAGCTTATCTGGAAGTGCCCGAACTAGCAAAACCGGGACCGACAGACCGACTGACGGACAGAAATTACAATCGCTATATGGCACTCGGCCGAAGGGCAAGTGCCATAAAAACCGCGAGTAGATGCAGACATTTTTAATAAGGAAAAACCCTCGGAAGATTTTTTAACCCCTTTCCGTGCTCGGCTAGAAACATTATTCGAATTCTTTGAACTTGAAACTTATAAACTTAAATCGATTGCAAATAGAATCTTTGAGGTATTCTATAGAAAGCGAAGAGGAAAACGTAACGCAAAATCATTAATCCCCGTGGTCGGTGACATATTAGCTTCATTGTTTGGAGTAACCTCAGAAGAAGAATTAGATTTGGTCAGAAGTTCCATTAAGAACTTAGAAAAGGCTACTAACACAACATTGGATGTACAGCGCATGCAAGCTTCTATCGCCAGTTCGCATCAAGAAAAAATAGAGATGCTATCTAAGAAAATAAGCAGAGCAGTTTTTACGATGGACACGCTTAAAAGGGACATAGACAGATATATCAGCTACGCCATTGTGACTATGAGCTTGATGAATATTGGCACAGAAATTACTAAACCAGAAACAGCGTTTTTCAGCCTGACTGGTAACCAACTAACACCCGACCTTGTTGACACCGTTTCACTTTCAACTAGGCTAGGAGAAATAAGAGCACATTTAGTTTTTGGAACGCATTTACCACTTGAAATTGAAGTGGCTAACATGTTTTATTACTACAATAGACTAAAAGTACATTAAACTGATATAAACGACCAGTTGTACGCAGTTTTAAGTATCCCACTCATAGAACAGCATTCGTCATACCATTTGTACAGCATTCGAGCAATACCAGTTAACATAAATAATAGCGCCTCGCCCGTTAGGATTAAGATAGACAGCGATTACTTGATGATAGACCAAGACAGACGGAAGTATGCTCTTCTCAGCAAGTCAGACTTGGAATCGTGCATAGACTTAAGGAACTTAGTTTACCAGATAACAGTGCCAATATATAATTCGAGAATAGGAAGTTGTGTGATTGATTTATTCCTTCGGAACAAGGAAACAAATGTTATTCCGCAATCGTGTGACGCGTCGATAGGAATTAGAAAAAGAGAGACATTTGTACACTTGAGAAATGATTTATGGGTATATTCGGTACCCCAAGGTACTAACGGTGTTCTTTCGTGTTTTAACTCGAATCAAAAGATAGATCCCGTTTTCAGAAATGACGCGTATTCAAAGGAAGTTGGGATAATAACGATTAACCAAGGATGTAGATTAGTTACTAAAGATAGTACAATCAGGACGCCCTTAATATCAACAATAATGAAAAAAATCAAAACAGAGATCGCTCCGCTTCCCACATTCGACTTGGCAAAAGATTTCCCCTCAGGGAATCTCGTTACCCAACGGCTTGATAACTCACTGGTACTATCCAACGAACATACGGAAGTACTGTTAAGCGAAATGAAGGAAGCCATAGATAACGAAATACCGATATTTACTACAGAGGCAGAAAGGTTAAACTACCTACAAGATAACTTTGGTTATTTCTTGTGGACCTCCCTGTATAATATCGGCACGACCATAATGATAGTAATTTCGATCTCGTTCATTATCCGTATGCTCATATTGATGGAGTGTAAACAACGTATATTCGGAAGAAGGCGCGTTCGGCGAAATAGGCACGCCGAACAACCACCGGAAGAGCTAAAAACTCTTAGATCGACAGCGCCAGTGTTTAATGAATAGAAAAAAGGCCATACTGCAGTTCAGTTTATGTAATCATGATTAAGGTAGAAAAGGATAGATCGATATTTCCGGAGCGTAGACACTAAGGTCAACAGGGATGTACAGAAGCTAAAGCACTGTTTACTTTAGGTCAGAAAGCCGAAGCACCACGGACCAGCATACAGACGAGCGTCCCCAAAAGTTCGGTTCAGTAAGTAAAAAGACGCGTCGAACCCTAAAACCAAACAAAAAACGTAGTTCTTTGACCGATGTAAACACTAAATCCTTAGTTGTTAGTAAAACTAAATCCGAAACAAATCAAGTCGGTATAAGACCAACCCCCGAGATTAACCTCCTTAAGGTTTCGACAAACCAGAAATTGTGTAAGTCCTTCCAAAATACCACCATGGGTGAACCTATGGAAGTGGACGGAGAAATAAATACGCAAAGGGTCGCCAATCCAGACTACCAAGGTGGCGTGGTCACCGCTCCTAACTCGGCTGACGAGTCATGGGACCAGTTTGTTAGAAAACAACTGAGTTTACAAGTCTGATATACTGTTGAAAGCCAAGGAAATTATCTGGCCTCTGGCCGGTAAGACTACTCGTGTGTCAGACCGTGTCAAGGCGTCGGATATTGTGACTGATCTACTAGGAGCTATTCGGCACTGTGACGAAAAGAAAATAGCTATTCCCAAGTTTGTCATCTATGAGCCCGATGAAGTGCCAATGGTTCCTGGTGAGGTTACTGCTACGCTCACCAGGAAATTGAACGAAGTCTGCAGTAGTTTCGAAGACCTTAAAAAACATGTAACCTCGCTGACATCTCAGTATAGCTTCGTGCCCCAGATCCCCAGTGTCACTCCCCAGCCGAAACCTACATACTCGGTTATTCTGAAACAACCAGCGAAAGGTCTTGCAAAACCGGATGACCGCAAGCGATATGTTAAGAGCCTCGCGGATGCTGCTTGTTGTTCTCATATTTTGGACCTGAAACCTCTGCAGAAAGAGTGGCGGATTGTGCTTGACGATAAGAAAGCAGCTACTAACCTTGCTAATGCAGTTAAGGATGCAAAACTGAAGTCCCCTTCTTACTTTGGAATTATACGCCATATCCCTGATGATATCGAGGACGCTGATCTGTGCAGTTTGATTCAGAACTGTGTTAAAGCAGAAAGGATTCGAAATACTCGATCGTTCAAGTTGCTTTTTGACAGCAAGATGGACTTCCTTAAAGCTGTGGAAAACCCTGTGATCTTTGGCTACGAGAAACACCGGATTCAAGAGTATAAATTCCTGCCCATGCGTTGTTATAACTGTCAACAGTTTGGACATGCAGCTCAATCATGTAAACATGATACCAAATGTTCTCGCTGTGCTGGTGATCATAAAAATTCGAAAGATGGTCCTTGCAACAATGATGTGACCATCCTTGCTATAGTATTAAACGTCCAGTAGCAGTGAAAATCTTGGCTAGTAAATGACTGCTCCCCAATTAAAGGTATGTTCGTGGAACATTAACGGCAACATTACTGAAAAGCTACCCTTCCTCGAAAGCGCGTTATGTTGCAACGATGTGCTCTGCTTGCAGGAGCACTTCCTATCAACATCCTCGGCGTCTCTTCTAAAGTTCAGCGACAATATTCAGGTATTTTCGGTGCCTGCTGTGACTTCGGGTCGAGGAAGACCTTCAGACGGCGTTGCCATACTCGTTAATTCTCGCCTATCTGTCCAGCTGTTTAGTGAAAACGAACATTTTGTGGCTGTGAAAATAGGCGAAACTTATGTATTCTCTGTTTATCTCCCAACCGATTACCGTGACATTGCTTCTGAGGAGAGATTTAGCACTGCATGCTCCCAACTAGTCCGCTCTGTCCAGGACTGTCAGGATAAGCATGGGCAGGTCATTGTTGTGGGAGACCTCAACTGTGATCTCACCGATAGTAATAGCGCAAGGACTCAAATTCTACTGCCCGCTCTTGCCGACCTGGAACCTGTACCAAACGACTGCTGTTACACTTATGTGCACAATTCAGGCTCAACTAGCTCTCTGGATTTCTTTGTCTGCTCAAACAGTGTGAAATCACTTAGTGCTAGCCATGTCGATACTGGCGTATCGGTGTCTGATCATTTCCCTATTACCTGCTCATTTGAAATCGCTGTGCCTGTTAATAGTTTCCCAAGAAAAAGGAAGTGGTATTATAAGTCGGAATGGAATAAAGTCGACGCTAATGCATATTCTAGTGTTCTTGATAGTGTGTTGGCAAAAATTAAAATACCATTCCAGTTACTACAGCAGAACGCGAAAATACCAGTCAGTGAAAAGCAGATTCTCCTAAATATATATTGCTCCGAGCTTACCCATGGGATGCGATGTGCAGAAACAGATGCTGTGCAAAAAACGTAAAGTGCGCGTAGGGTCTGAAGTTTCTAAGTGGTATCTAAATCCACAGCTGGCTCACGCGTGTGAGTCTTCCAAATTTTGGTATCGATTGTGGAATAGCTGTGGTAGACCCCGATCTAGCGCTGTGAATGATGTAAGGCTATATACCAAGCGTCAGTTCTCTAAAATTCTCAGTAAACATAAAGCAGCGGTGATTGATAGATATAGTGAGAGGCTGACAAAAAACCCCAATGAAATATGGAAGTTCATTGGAAGGAAGAATGGTGATTGTGAGTCAAATGACCAAAAGATACCGTCAGAGCAAGAATGGGTTAAATACTATAGTAGTGAATTTTCACCCCCCGATACCGATCTGGAAGATGAGTTCTGTTCACAGCTTGATGCGGCACTGGGTGATTGTGATTCGGGTCCCAGCTTCACGGTTAGTCTGGAAAAAATTAAAAAGTGCATTCTAAAATTGAAAAAGAAATTGTCATGTGGAATTGATCAGATATGTGGTATGCACCTTATTCACGGAAGTATAAATCTGTTACACCATTTGGGTCTACTGTTCCAAATGTTATTTAACTGTGGGCTAGTCCCGGATGTTTTTTGTGCCGGTGTTGTGACCCCGGTGGTTAAGAAAGGAAAAGATAAAAGCAAATGTAGTTCATATCGGCCAATCACGGTTTCGCCAGTAATGTGCAAATTGCTAGAGCTGATAGTTATTGATGAGATAACTGAAGTTTGTTCGACATCAGAAAATCAGTTTGGCTTTAAAAAAGGTTACAGTCGTGAACATGTACACAGAGTTATTGCGAATGTTTTAGTCGATGTTGAAGAGAAAGATGATATTGTGATTATGGCCGGTCACGATGTATCTCGTGCGTTTGACGCTGGAATACATCCTCAGCTCCTAATCAGTGCTAAGGATCGTGGTCTGGATCGTTCAATTTTACGTGTCTATAGGCATATGTACAGCAAACTGTATGTTCCTATTAAAGTGCCCACGCGGGACGGTTTTATAATATCACAGATTGTAATACATGTTTGGAAAGGTATTAGGCAGGGTGGTGTGTCTTCACCTCCATTATATAACAACAGTGTGCTGGAGGCCCAGAAGAAAGTTCGCACGACATTTATTTACCGAGGCCTTGACCTGTCGCTTCTGAATTATGCTGACGATGTATTGAATCTAAGCAGGACTGTTTCTGGTGTCGAAGAAAATTTTGGTATTCTATGTTTAGAGTATAGGAAGATTGGATTGAAGTTTAATGCTGAGAAGAGTGAAGTTGTTTCAATTGGTAAAAGACGTAATCGGCCCTCCCCCGATAATATTTGTCTTGATGGTCATCCGGTACCGCTATCGCCAAGCATCAATGGGACTTCCCATTGGGAGTGATTTGAGACATACCCGAACGCTTTTGTTAGAATTTGTAGGTTCAAAGCTTCGTAAGACATACGGTGTGCTTGTTCCATGTAAAGCTCGGTATAAGAGAAGTATATTATCAAAAATCTACAATGCATTTGCTGTGCCCCATTTGCTTGCTATGTCTCCTTTTTGGAATTTATTTCGCATCTCTGATAAGAGGACGCTGCGATCGTTGTTCTTTCGGTATGCCAAGTTCTTGCTTGGTATACCTCTGTGGGCCAGAAACCGGCGCCTGGTTTCTCTGTATGGAATCACAGATCCGAACAAAGCCATCGCGGAACGGAGATTGCGTTTTGAGAAGTCGTTAGATTCGACGAATAGCTTTTTCAGCGCTTTTCTATAAATCGATACCTGAAGTTGTTAAGTGTGTTTCTTTTTTGCATTTGTTTTGATCAGAAAGGTGTTTTCACGAACACACGAACACACTCTTTTACATCGATCGTACTCTGTCGATTTGTCTTATGTCTTACCCCTTTGGTTCTACCCTACAAGCTCTTCGCTCCCCTGCTCGCGTTTCGCTATAGAACAGCCCATGATCGGCGCAGCCTTGGAGTTCGATCCCCGCGGCAACTTCAGATTCCCCCTTAAGAGTAAGGTTGATCATACCAGACCTCGGTACTATTCCCGGAATCGGACCTCGTTCTCCGGAGACTCCAGACTCGCGGCAATCGGTAGACTTTACCCCCGGAGTCACAAGTATGATCAGACCTGCCTCTTATCTCGATTCCCAGACCACTCCCTTGAAGACCGAATAAGATCGAACTCCAACCAACTATTCTCATATCATAGAAGAGCATAGCCATCAAATCTTTTATCATAAAATGGCGCGGCCTGTAGGATGTTCTTGTGAGCGATAATCAGTCCAGTTTTTTGGCAGAAATTACGCAAGGTTTATTTAATTTCCTGAAGGTGAAACATTGGAAAATATCAGCTTACCATGCCATGTCAAATAAAATTGAAAGAATACACAGGGAATTCCAGAAGATATTGTTCATAGCCACCAAAAATGACATTTATAAATGGGATGAATATTTGCCCTATTTATGCCACGTTCTGAACAACAGTATTAGCGGTACGACGAAGGAAACCCCCACTTCTTAATGTTTTTAAGAGACGGATCGATACCGTTCGAGCAAATCCTAGAATCGAGACTGTATTATAAAATACTGAAGATTATACGCAGGAAATGGTAAACAAAATGAGGCGCGTCTATCAAGTTGTCAAAGAAAATGTAGAACAAGCCAGGTTGAAGCAAAAACAGCATTATGATACAAAAGCGAAGGGAAAGTACGATTATAAGATCGGTGACGTAGTAAACTTGAAAGTCGAACATTTTGACAAAATTAAAAAGCTTTCAATGCGGTATGACGGTCCATACAGAGTAGTCGGAATTTTAAGCAACTTACGAAATCGAACACTGCAAAACACGTAAAACAGTTGTAAGTCACGCAAACAGATTAAAAAGAACACACGCAACTCCAATATGGCAATACGACCCGACTGACGATGACTCGAGTACGGACGAAGACACACCAATTAGTACACTGTATCCTCATTTAAGACCCTTGAGACTTAATCACAGAGAACAAAGTACACGAGACGAAGAAAGCGAATATTTCTTATATAACAGTAATCAAGCTAGCGACCATGAGGCATCACCCAGAAAGGTAGGTTCGCAGACAGTAATTACAGGTCCCCAGGTGAACTTAGATTATATTTGCATGTTGGGTGCATTTCGCGGTGTTGCGAAAAGAGATTGAGTTCAGAAAGAAGTTAGTAAGCATAGATTTACATGCAAGTGCTCCCACTCCGTTGTTGTTGATTATTGACGTCCCGCATGTCAGCCATGTAAGTGTGATCACGAATACACTCTTTTAGATCGATCGTACTCTGTCGATTTGTCTTATGTCTTACCCCTTTGGTTCTACCCTACAAGCTCTTCGCTCCCCTGCTCGCGT
Source organism: Branchinecta lynchi (assembly GCA_023053575.1). NCBI lineage: Eukaryota > Metazoa > Arthropoda > Branchiopoda > Anostraca > Branchinectidae > Branchinecta > Branchinecta lynchi. The sequence continues at coordinate 4,835,869 of JAKZAP010000020.1, read as the reverse complement.
TTCGCTATAGAACAGCCCATGATCGGCGCAGCCTTGGAGTTCGATCCCCGCGGCAACTTCGGATTCCCCCTTAAGAGTAAGGTTGATCATACCAGGCCTCGGTACTATTCCCGGAATCCGACCTCGTGGTATAGACTTCGGACTCGCGGCAGTCGGTAGACTTTATCCCGGAGTCACAAGTATGATCAGACCTGCCTCTTATCTCGATTCCCAGACCACTCCCTTGAAGACCGAATAAGATCGAACTCGAACCAACTATTCTCATATCATAGAAGAGCATAGCCATCGAATCTATTATCATACACATAGGCCTACTCATCACAACAAATATATTTGTTTACATAATGTCTCCTCGATGTTTTGCTGCTATCTCGATGAACCTCGCTAATTTTGTAATTACGCCGAAACATGTATTCTCATTTAACTTAGTGTTCATTCTCTTCACTCCTTCCCTCTATCCGTACGTGCGTCGGTCTGAGAGGAATATTTGAGCCGTTCTTCCACGATCTCACAAAAAAAATGCGGCTCGACAAGTGTTTCCGCGACCAACAAGGCTTTTGTTGCTTGTGGCTCGAATTTTAAAAAGAACTGTCAAGGCGGTTTTCGGTTTTATGGCTCGAAATTTGGCGGAAAGTTCAAATTTATCGGGAAGTTTGACGAATAATAAAATGAGGAATTCTACTAAATAATCCTGCTAAGAATACTGGCAATAAGTTTTCCCCATATCCCGCTAATTCTTCTACCCAATTTTTACGTAGTTTCATTCCATCATTTATTTCTGGTAATTTCTTGTAAGTGTATTAGTTAATTTGTTTCTTGTGTGTCTGTGTATTTTGTAAATTTGTTCCTTTTCTAGCTTTTAGCTATTCGGATTAAACTTGATTGATTGATTGAAAAAAAAAGTATAGACAGACAAAAAACTGAGGATCTCTCTAGAAAAGAATAGTAAGTACGTAAGCCTGATCTTCTATTGACTGCAACTTTATCTGGGTTTTATTTTAAAAACATATTTACCCCCCCCCCCCCAACAAAAAAAAGAAAAACCGAATAAAATTTAGGAATCCTGTAGATCGACTGCGTCGAACACACTTCTGTTTCCGTGACGTATGCCGCACAACATAAATCGCCGTAGTAAAAAAACATTTGGTAGTCAATTTTTATTGGACTTCAAAGTCGTCCGAGTTTGGATTAACCTTTGGTGTCAGTGCAAAATAGTCATTTAAAACCGCTTCAGGTCAAGGCTGTTTGCTCTTCGAAAGAGAACTAGTTGGTCGCTAATCGCCTCGCGTCGAACGTGCGTAGCCTAGGTGCGTCATGTATGCCCCCCCCCCCCTCAATGTTGTCGGCCAGTCGGTAAGCACCGCAATTTTTAGTAAAATCAGTTGATTTGTTTCTTAGAAACATTCGCTTTTCCTTAACAAACGGTCGTTATTTTCTTACATCAGCTGATTTTTTGTCAAAACAGTCGTTTATAATAACAGTCGGTAAAAATGATCAGCCAGTTGATAAATACCTTGCCTCCCTCCCCAAACATTTTGGCTAGTAAAGCATTTGTAAGCAAAACCCTTTAGGCAGAAATGATCATCGGCTCATGGGGATCATGAAATGTATATTTTGCTTAAGAGTATATCTTTCAGTATCGATCAAAAGAAGTACTTTAAGGGATGGTTACACCTGGGAAGTGAAAATTTCTAAGCCAAATCTTTACAAGTCCTTAATGTTCAAGCCAAGTTTCATCTTCTTAAGACATCTGGAAGTACCTTAAATCGCGATCGCCGGAATCCCCCCCCCCCCAACGGGACCGAATCCGGTCTGGTTCTGTAAATGATATATCTAGAGCTTATGCTTGTTCTTCCTACCCAGTGTCAGCCCAATCGCTGCAGTCAAAGCGTGTTACAAAATTCCCCCCCCCCTCCCCGACTCCCCCCACATCGATCGGGTCCTGTCTACAGTTGAAGCGTGAGGCAAGAGTTCTTTCCGAATATCAAGTTTCGTCAAGATCCGATCACTCGTTCAAAAGTTGGACATACTTCAAGCCCCTCCTCCCCCCACAATCGTCGAATCGGAGAAACGACTGTTCTCAAGTTAAAATGGTCGAGTAGATGATATGCCTGCCAAGTTTCGTCGTCCTAGCACATGTGGAAGCATTTTAACTCGGAATCACCGTAAGTTTGGAACCCTCCCTCCAACTCCCCACACACTGCTCGGATCCGGTCCGGTCTTGTCAACTATGTATCTAGTGCTTGTGTTTATTCTTCCCAGCAAGTCTCGTCTCGATCCATCCACTCTGAACATGTCACACGATTTCCAGTTCACCCCATTCCAACTCCTCCCAAACTCACCGGATCCGCTCCGGACTTGAAGTGTGACATGAGACATAAGGTCTTTCCCAATATCAAGTTTCACTAAGATCCGATTCCCCGCTCAAAAGTTATACATACGTCAATAATCCGGTTCCCCCTCCCTCCACTCCTCCCATGGTGGTCGGATCGGGAAGTGACTATTTCCTAGCTAGTTTGGTCGGGCCCTAGTACTCGTGCCAAGTTTCATCGTTCTAGCAAATCTGGAAGTACCCAAACTCGAGAAGAGTTGACAGACCGACCGACCGAAAAATGATCGGTATATAGCACTTGAGCGAAGCTGCAAGTGCCATAGAAAATAATACTCGGATTCAGCACGTCTTCTTAGACAACCCCTAAATCGACTATCTCACTAGCTTTCAAACAAACGTTTGTTTTCCACCCGATCAACTTTACGAAGTCATAAGTATCCCGTCACTTACGTTCTGGGATCCCCAAAACCCACCCCTCACCCCCTCGGCTTAAAGCCCAGATACAGGGCCATGGTTCAGATGCACTTGGAGCTTTCATAGCTTTCGATCCCCAAAATTACTGTAATAAAAATCAGGGGCACGACCAAAGACACTTATCACTTGGGAAGAAATCAAAGTTGGGTGTGGTTGGTTATGGGGTTGAGGGTGTGACCTAAGTGCAGCGCTTTGCACTGCCCCCCCCCCCCCCCCCCCACCCGCCCCCCCCCCCCCACTTTAGCAAAAGATTGCCAGCGATAAAATGTTAATTTAACTCGACAACTTACAAATCCACGTGTATACTGATTCATCAAGACATTTTCTCCTGTAGTAACTTCAGCCAGGCTCTTCGTAACATGTTCCGGAGCGGCAAAATCCGGGAAGCCTTGTCCAAGGTTAAGTGGCTTCTGCTCAAGTGCCAACTGAATAAATTCAACCCTGAAAAAAGGTGATCAGCAGTGTCGTCTTTTTCCAAAAGTACGGACCCTTTCAATTTAACTGTTATAAACCTTGTGCTTCCAGTAAATACCCTGAAAATCTCTGAAACCTTGACAAAAATTCATTACTTTGTAAAAAAGAAAAAGAAAAAGCATTGTCATCTTTTTTGAGGTAGTGCGCAAAAGATTGTGGACCCTTTTTTATAGGGATAAATCCCTTAAAAAAAAAATGTTTGAAGCTCGCAGCGGTAGATCACAATTCAGTTGCTTCATGCTGGCATAATCAGTGTCACATTTTATTAAGTGTATTATTATTATTATTACATTTGGCGTTAAGCTTTTCCCTTGTCGCCATTACCACATAAGTACAAACGGATTACATACACACATGTATGAATGTTTGCCAGTTGGCAATCCATTCCATATATGCCAAATTGACTTTTTGGTGTATTACCGAGATTTATATTCACAAAAGCTGTAAGCTCGTAACTTGCAAGGATATGCAGTAGGTGCATCACCTAAGGTTTGTTCTGTCAAGGTCATGGATTCAGTTGGATTTATTTACATACGGTCAATACAACGGTCAAGCCGATTTGGTGGTTCTCGTCCATATTAAAACTAGTTTGGATATAACAGAAAGGTAATGGAAGAAGAACAATCTCACAACCCCATCCAACTCGGGCCCCCGCAGCATGTCTTAGTCTTGGCCAACTTCCGTCCAGACATCTCCACGCAAGTGTGACAGAAGCTCTCTAAGAAAGCTATGAAAGCCACAATAATCTGGATCCCTCCCTCCACTATCCCCACGATGGCCCAATCTAGGAATTGTCTTTTTTCCAAGGCAACCTTGTCAGATCCCTGATATGCAGGGTTCCCGGGTGGCTAAAATACCAGCCGGTTAATACCGGCTAAAAGGTGACTTCTGCCGGTATGGTTAAAATGAAGTGGCATGGATAAAATCAAATAACTGGCTAAAATCAAATTTCTAACTGCTACTATATGATTTTGGTAGCACTCCGCTATTCCAAGACTGTCATACTTCTTTCAGGTATTAAAGATTGTAGTCGGATTGTAGTTCATGTTAGCCTAGAGAGGACGGAAGGATGCAAAAATGTCAACACTGAATAGGTGTAAGTCATATCTGCCATTATAAATGGCACTGCAGTTAGGTTCCTTCATTTATATGCACAAGTTTCTGCAGAGAATCCCTACAAAGCTCTCGTGTAACATACTATCAACAAAACAAGAAGGAAAAGCCATAAAATTACAAGCTCAGTTCATGAAGTAGCCTATTTACTAAACCGCGTACCGGTATGGTAAAAATCAATTTTAGCCGGCGAAAACGGAACCCTGCTGATATGCCTGCCAAGTTTCATCGTCCTAGAACATCTGGAAGTACCTTAAATCGCAATCAATGAATCCAAGAGCCTCCCTCACCCCCCCCCCCCCCCCGCCCCCAGTGCACAAATCCAGTCAGGTCCTGTCGGTGTTCTATCCAAGGGTTTGTGCTTGTCCTTCCCAGCATCTTTCATCCTGACCCCGATCCCTCTGCTCTGAGAGGCCTCGAGTCCCCACCCCCATCTTATCGGATCCGGACCAGACTTGAAGTGGGTCATCTGAGACACGAGGTCTTTCCAACTATCAAGTGTCATTAAGAGAGGGTGAGTAGTTCGAAAGTTATAGATGCCTCAAAATTCTGGCTTCAACCTCCCACCATTTCCCCCACGATGATCGGATCGTGGAAGTGAGTGTTTCCAAGTCAACCTAGTCTAGTCCCTGATGGTTGTTGCGCCTCCTAACTCGCGGAAATCACACCGATCGACAGACCACGGACAGAAAGAGCGGCGGACAGACAGATGGAAAGGTGATCGGTACATGGCACTTGAGTCGAATGCTAGATGGCTTGGAAGTCAAATGAGAAAATCGCTGAAATCGCGGGGGCACTTACCACACGTTTGTTTCCAGTCCTGTGTACTTGTCAGCTAACTTGAACCTTTCTGCAGCCATTGTACTATTCCTTTTCAACTGTCCTTGCGTATTTAGAGCACAGGCTAACAAGCTTCTACAATCACTACTTCTACTCAGTTGTACAAATTTCCTTAGCATATGTGCAGATAATCAAACCTAGAAGAAAAGAGGAGTCATTTCCGTGATTTTATCATGGTCTCAGGGTGAGATACAAACTGGCCATGCAAACTGAAACGCATGAACGGGTGGTTCCCAAAATCACCACGACTTTTTTGCCCATGCTCAGAATGCCCGCGATCAAAATGCCCATGACTTAAAATGCCCACGACTCAAAATGCCCACAATTGAGGTCGAAGACCCCGAAACCGTCCAAAATGCCGACGGCTCAAAATCCATCCAACCCCTAATTCCAGTTTACCACCCACTGAGCACCTCAAACAATTCAACCGTGGGTGTTTTGAGTCGTGGGTATTTTGAGCCGTAGGCATTTTGATTCGTGGGCACTGTGATCGTCGGCATTAAGAGTGTTGTCGGCATTGCGGATCGCACATAGTTAATACACGAAAGAGATTATCTTTGTACAGAAGCATTGCAGGGAAATTCTGTTATGAGGTGTTTTTTCACGACAGAATTTTGGACCAAACACTTCTGAGTGTTTGTCGCGGAAACACGATTCTGTGCCACACAGTCGAGCAATAAGTTAAAAATCGCGGAAACGCCGGTTCGTCTATTTTTGGGCGGTAGTTCCAAATGTCTGAAAATTAAAGTAAAACTGATACAAAATCTGTACAAATGTAACTAAGGCTTTCGTCATTACCATTCCGTGCAAAAACGATCGTCGGTTTTATGTCTACATTAATTTATTATTTTGACATTATTTTGCTAGTAAATTTGAATTCCCGCCAGAACTGAGCCACAAAATCGACTATCACCTCGGCAGTTGTTTGTCGAATTCGAGCCACAAAGCGAGCCACACAAATCTTTTTGTTTGCGGAAACACACTTGAGGGCCGCAGAAAAGACCACCGAAACACTCTTTAGATCCACAATCGACCCTCAAACTGTTTGTGGGAGCATGGAAAAACGTTTATGGTTTAAGAATTTTGCTTACTCATTTTGGTTGTAAATACGTTGTTTTTTGAAGGAGCAAAATTCCATTGGCCATGCCAGCACTAAGGAGCAAACTAGACTCCCTAGCACTATTATGAGCGTGTTCCACCCTACTTACCGTAGTTACTACGCATGAAGTCACGAATTCCGGATTTTTGCCGTCAAGGCTGGAACGATTTTTCTATTTTCCAGCAGGATTTCACGCCAGGGGTGAATCAGACCAATCACGTTACAGAGATGCGTAGTTACTACGCTCCCGAGCATGGTAAGCAAATAGTAACTATTAGTTACTATTCCAACAAGGTTGGAACGGTCAGCGTAGTAACTTTTCGTGAGGATGGAACGGAAATAGTAACTAATAGTAACTATTGTTAGAAGGGTGGAACACGCTCTATATGTCTCAGTGGCGATTCGAGGGGTTCAGGCGAAGCAGAACTAGAACACACTTCACTGCACTTTCCAGTCTGTTTCTCAGTACTTGACCGCGTCCAATCAGAATGAGAAATTATTTTGCAAGCCGCCAAGGCAAAGACGGCTGGCATGTACTTCCAACTGAACCCCAAAGGACATCAGGGAAGAGGAGGAAAGTAGGCTCAATCATACAGAAATGCAAGTTTTAAATGAGGCATAAAGCTGTAGCATAACGGAAGCAAAGGCTGTTAAAAAGTAAGGACAGCAAACACAGACAAGTTAGACAATTAGGCTAGAAAAAATAGCACAAAACATTCCCGGCCAATGTTTCAAACAACTATCACAAAATAAGTACAAGCATAACCTTTCCTATCTATGTAGCAAGCTGTTTCCACCATGCGAAGTTTCCAAAAAATAAAGCCCCCCTCAAATAAACATTAACAACGCCCACAGCTTACGGTCGGCTAGGCTACTGAAAAATTTAGGGATCTTACCACGAAATGATTTCTTAATGGTTATGGGGAGCAGTGACGCCTTCAGGCTTCTTCCTTTGTGCCACAATTATGGGTTTCCAAACGTAAACGCCACCGATAACACCCAAGCCAATTGCCAGTAATATCGACCCTCTGCTAGCTCCACGAAGCTTCTTCAAAAGCATTTCATCTGTTCCAGGACTGTCACAAAAACTTATTACTGGATTATAGGCACTGTAAATACTCTTTGAGCCATATATTCAAATAATGCATAAAATGTACTGTTCCCCAGTTAGAGACCAAGCAAAAAAGAACCTCTTTTAATTTTTTATCAGGTATTAAGATCTCTATGTGTAAGCTAACAACTACACAGTAGAGGTATGTTTCTTTAAACACTTCTCTAACTGTTTCAGTACCCTAGTTTTGTTACTTGTAGCCAAATGGCAAGAAATATAACAAACTTGACATCAGCTAGTAGTCAACTTGTGCTAATTTTTCTATCTGATGTATCTGTTTATCTGGACCACCATCTTCTCTGTTGAAAGTAACTTCAGATTCAAATTGTCAAAAGGACACCAGGAACATATTCCAGCCTTCTAACAATAGTAACTATTAGTTACTATTTTCGTTCCAACCTCGTAAAAAGTTACTTTAATATGCTGACCTTCCAACCTTCTCGAAATAGTAACTATTTGCACACCATGCTCGGGTGCGTAATAAGCATGGTAACTACGAATCTCTGTAATGTGATCTGTGGCATGATATCTTCATCGAAAATAGAAAAATGCGTTTCAGCTTTGACGCAGAGAAGCCAAAATTGTGACATCATGCGTAATAACTATGGTAAGACGCATGGAACACACTCCAAGTGGCAATTAACAGACAGCAAAATTTTCAAAAAAAGATGAACATGGCTGAAATGGATGTGAAATTAATGTTTTTGGCAAGTATTTTGTAGTAAAAGTTGACTGGTCTATGTTTTAGTTTTTTCTTCTGCTATCATTCACTGTTAGTAAACGTTCACATAAGCACACCTCTACTGAACTGTACATAAGAAGTGTCAGACCACCATTAGTAATTTTAACATCCCCCACATATCCCTCTACTTTTTGGGATCCCAAAACAAAGTGCGGGGACACCTATGAGTTCGTAAAAATTGTCTGTCTGTCAGCACAATAGCTCTCAAAGGGGTTGTGATGTTTTACTCAAACTTGGTGTGAGCAGGGGCGTCACGGCTGGGGGGGAGGGGGGGACGCCCCCCCCCTCCCCAATGCTGTCGGCCAGTCGGTAACAAATAATCGAGTGGGCGCGAAGCGCCGTGATTTTTCGTCGTAACAGTTGATTTTTTTCAGGAAAATAGTCTTTTTTTCTGAAAATCAGTTGATTTTTCTGAAAATCAGTCGATTTTTCTTAAAACTGGCATTTTTGTTGCTGATAACAGTCGTTTTTTCTGCAGAAACAGTCGGTAAAAGTTACCAGCCAGTCGGTAAATGCCTCGTCCCCCCCCCCAAACATTTTGCCTAGTGATTCTATGGGTGTGAGGACCCATCTGGTCAAAGTACAGGTCAAATTTGTAGATGGGTTAAGTATCTCGAGTGGGAGAGGTGTTCCAAACTAAGGGTAAGGAAACATGCTGAATCCATAAATGAAACTTGTTTTTTTGCCAGACAAGTAGTTAGCTTGGAATCCGGCCAACACCAGAAAAACTGTAAAACATAAAGGTTTTACGTAAAGTTTTAAAAGGTTTGATTTATGGAAACACACTGAAATCGCATTTACTTCATTGTATTTTTCTTTAAACGCTTAGTCTGCTTTGTATAGCCAAAATAGTAGGCTACTTAGATTTGGACAAAGTCCAGGTTTGTTTCTGTGCTTCGAACAGGGTGGCTTGGTTATTTCTCATTCTGCTGACATTTAGCTAAGGTGCAGCTATAGTGCTTGGCTGGGAAGCAGAAGGTTTATGGTTTGTTCCCAGTCAGCTCCTCTTTGTGTTGAGATTTTTGTTTTCGAAGAGGGGTGCCTCTGTCAAAACTCGGAATTTCATTAGTTCTTAATTGATTGATGAAGCTGTTTATAGTATGGTATCAATAATGGGTTACTTTAGCATTTTCAATCCATCTATCGACCATGGTACGACTGATGGAATCTGGTGAATACTTGAAATTTGGTACAGTATGCATTCTGTTATTTTCATCAGGTGTCTGGAGCTTCGATTCAATCCAGTGATAAGAAGACATCGAAAATTTATCTTTTTCTCAGTTTTCCTACAAGTCGCTAAGTTCTAGCTAAGTTGTCCAAGTTCCATGAAATAGCCTACACCAAAATAGACTTTGTAAGATTTTCCTTTAGCCTAAAAGAATTATAAGATGGCATTTTACCGGAGACTGGAAATTTTAGAAAGAACAGAATCATCAAAAGAAAAGAAAAGCCAGAGACAGGCCTGAGTGATGCTAATGTTAATCTAATCTATATGCCTAATTGCCTATTTGCTCAGTGCAAATTATTGTAAGCTTCCTTTCCAAGAAAAGCAGCCAGTCAAGCATCCTTATAATTTTTACACACACTTTTCATGAAGGCACTGTCTAGGGAACCAGGAGCCGTACTTTATGTCCTAGGGACTACAGAACCGGTAGTTCTCACGAAAACCAAACTATATGAGCTGCAATCCCAGGATCTGACGTCATTGACTAATAGAAACTTGTATGTGCTGGCTCCGGTAGTAATTCGAAATAGCTCACAGAAACATCATCGCACCAGCTTCCTGTCCGGTAGTCCACATATTGTATGCTCAGAAGCTAGGGAGCCGGTAGTTGATATTGGATACTGTACAAATGGAGCTTGTGTTCCGGTATTGTCTACATACAATATAGAACTCACGGAATAGTTTGGATGAGAGCTAGGATGCCTGGATTATCATTAGCTTAGAGAAAATAACATGGGAAAAAATCTACTACTGGAACCCATATGTTGAGAGCTAAGGTACCGGCAGCAACGATTATTTGGTTGAAAATGACCAGCTCACAGACACAGATGGCTATGGACTGGGGTTCCAGTAGTGCCAAAAAATTAAAAAAATTTGAACTAACAGACCCATGTCAGTGCAGACTAGGGAACCAGAAGTGAAAATTTTTAACTCAATATTTTTAACTTGTGAGTTCAAAAAAATAATTGGCACTACCAGAACACTAGCCCATTGGAGACAGGTTCTGTGAGTTAATAATATTTGCTACCTGAATCCAAGTTCATACTGTCAAGTGTCTGTGAGTTCGTAATTTTCAGTTTCGATACTACCATAACCCTAGCCAATAGCCATCTGCCTCTGTGAGCTGGTCATTTTCAACCAAATAGTTGTTGCTACCGGTACCTTAGCTCTCAACATGTGGGTACCGGTAGTGAATTTTTTCCCATGTTATTTTTCATTGACACTTGTCAATATGAACTTGGACTCAGGTAGCAAATATTACTAACTCACAGTAACCCATCTCCGATTGTCTCCAATGGTCTAGTGTTCCGGTTTCATTTCCGGTTTCCTAGTCTGCACTGACATGGGTCTGTGAGTTCAATTCTTTTTTATTTTTTGGCTCTACCGGAACCCCAGTCCATAGCCATCTTCGTCCGTGAGCTGGTAATTTTCAACCAAACATTTGTTGCCACCGGTGCTTTGCTCAACATGTGGGTACCGGTAGTGGATTTTATCCCATGTTATTTTGTCTAAGTCAGTGAAAAACCCAGCATCCTAGCTCTCGTCCAAACTATTCTGTGGGTTCTATATTTCACATAGACAGTACCGGAACAGAAGCTCTAATTATACAGTTTCCAGTATCAACTATCGACTCCCTACCTTCGAGTACACAATTCCATCAGACTACCGGACGAGAAGCTAATGCGATGAAGTTTCTGTGAGCAATTCCCATTTACTATCGGAAGGGGAACCAGCACTAAGAAGTTTCTGTTAGTCAATGACTTCAGATCCTGGAATCGCGGCTCGTAGGTATGGTTTGATTTCCATGAGAACCACAGGTTCTGTAGCCCTTAGGACTTTAAGTATGACTCCCGATTCCCTAGACAATGCCTTTCATGGAACTCTAGATGACAACTGTAAGCTGGGGCCAGGCAGAGGCCAGGCAGAAGCATCATGACTGAGGGGGGGGGCAATGCTGTCGACCAGTCCTTAAAAAATAACTGAGTTGGCGCGAAGCATGGCGATTTTCCTTCAAAACAGTTGAGACTTTTCATTAAACAGTCATTTTTTCCTGAAAATCAGTTGATTTTTTTTCAAAAATGTCATTCCTGGTGTTGAAAAAGTAATTTTTCCTGCAGAAAAGGTCGGTAAAAATTACCAGCTAGTCGGTAAATGCCTCACCCCCCCCCCCCACAAACATTTTGGATAGTAAAGCCTCTGGCAGGGTATTCTCTTTTCTTTCTGCTGATTAATTCTTGGCTGTTTATCTTCACATTAAAGTCACTGATTAACAAATTACAGTAATGAAGCAAGGCTTGGCTAGCCAAATTTCTGAACCCACTCCTAAGCTACCAATAGCTCCTGAAGTCTCACAGCAAAGCTCTCACAGCAAAGCTTTAACCTAAAAGGGACAGATAAATTCAAACATTTTTCACAGTTTTACCAAATATTCTACCTCTTCTTCTCACAAGGGATGACGTACGACATCTTCTGATCTTGACTTATACTGAAGCGGAACAGCGGGAAACTACAAAGTTTTGCTTAACTAACGGACAGATGGTAGACGCTCCGCTTTCTTACTATGTACTATTTAATATGCGGGGATCTGGCGGGGATCCAACAAACTTCGACCCATGTATTTATAACAAGCAAGTTTCAAGATGCGGAGTAGCAAAAAGGAAAACTGAAACAGCAAACAAGCGTTGTCTACTCCAGTCGAACTACCGACTCCGGTCGAACTATCAATCCGGTAAGAAAAAGATCAGAAGGGAAGACTGAGCATGTCCCTATGGCCTATGTGCAAATCCAGCAACTTGATCAAGAAATGTGTTCTTTGACTTCTTTGCCACATTTCCGGTTTAATCCAGATTCTTCACCGAACTATCCAACAAATGAAACTAACAACATATCCTAGTTCAGCATGCTTCTCCACCGCCATACCTACCTTCTAGTCAGTTTTGGCATCGGCAAGTTTTCAAGTTCCCGGTTTTGCCGGATTCTTGCAGACTTGAAGAAATAGCATGTTCTTTTACTTTAATCTAGACCATTTGCTGAATTCAGGGGGTCAATTATCCCAGTATCAACCTTCCAATTTGTTGCGTTTATGTCAACAAACACTAGCGGCCTTAGATCTTGTGACACAGTTAGGGTGGAGCGATTGGGATGAAACTTGGTGAGAAGAACGATCACAAGAATCAGACAAATCAGTCATAGAATCGGATCGGATTTGGGCACTGTGGGGGGAGTTAGAGGGAAGGGGGTCCGGAATCCGGTGATCGCGAGTTATATAAGGTGTGCTAGAACGATGAAACTTGGCTTGAACATTAAAATTGACATGATTGGCTTAGAAATAGTCAGAACCCGACCCGACCATCTTGGAGGGAGGGGGAATCGCGAATCTTGAGGCTTGTATAACTTTTACGGGTGATCGGATCTTGACGAAACTTGATATTTGGAAAGACCTCTCGGATGTCCCATTTCAAGTCCCGACGGGATCCGATGAATGTGGGGGGGGGGGGATTCGGAGGGGGTTAAAGCACTAATCCTAAGAGCAAAGTACAAAAAATACTTTTAGGCAAAGTATAAACTTTCATCCTCCTCATGAACCCATGATCATTTTTGCCTTAAGGATTTTGTTTACAAGTGAATTCCTTAAAGTACAAACAATAATTTTGAGCAAAATATACAATTTCATGATCCAGATAAGCTTATCATCATTTATGCTTCAGATGTTCATTACAGATGAATCTCTAGAGCCCTTAAATGTGCATCAGCACAGCCAATATAAAAATAAAAAAGTTTTTATGAACGATACATACTCGTGATTTCCAAGGGCCCATGATCATTCTTATCTCAAGGGTTTTGCCTACAAATGATCACAACAAACCCACGAATTGACCAATTCCTACTTTCATCCTCCAACCCAGCCTTGCAAGTGCGATATGAGCTTCCAGCTCTTGTTTAATGAGATTATGCGCCGACTATTTGGAATCTACTACCGTTAGATATCCCGAATATGATTAACCTCATTTCATTCAAGCGAGCAGCGAAAGGTCATTTCAGGAAAATTGTTTAGTGTTCTCCTCCTCTAGACCCCTCCCCCCGTTTTTTGCTTTCTTTCTTTCTCGTTCCTTATTTCTATTTTTTTCTCTCTCTCTTCCATCCGCAGTTGAAACGTAGTTTTTTCTCCTCCTCTCCTCCTTTTCGGGATCCCAAAACGTAAGTGGAGGGATACCTATGACATCGCAAAAGTTTCCGTCTGCCTGTCCGTCCGTCTGTCAGCACGATAGCTGAAACATGGTGTGAGGACTCTTCGGGTCAAGGGAAAGTTCGAGTTCGTAGATTGGCTCTGTAGCCAATGGGTTCAAATTGAGGGGCAACCAAAATATTTTTAAACAGCTAATGAGATAGTCAATTAAGGGGTAAGACGACATGCTGAAAACTATCATCAAAACTATTTTCTCGCCGGACAACTAGTTCGCACGGAATCCAGCCAAACCCGGAAAGTTCGTTAAAAGTAAAAGTTGTATCTGAAGCTGATTTTATGTTCGATTAAGGGGGAAGAAGACATGCTGAACATTTATGTGAAAATCATTTTCTACCAGGAAAAGTAGTTCGCCCGGAACTCGGCCAAAACCGGAAAGTTTGTTAAAAGTAAAAGTTGTATTTGAAGTTGATTAGGTGTCCGATTTAGGGGTAAGAAAAGATGCAAATCCGGATCTGACATTAAGTTTTACCCGGATATATAGTTCGCCCGGAATCCGGGTGAAACCGGAAAATTTGTTGTACGTTAAAGTTGATTAGATGACCGATATAGGGCTAAGGATGATTCGTTTTTTAGCTTTATGTTTTTGCCGGACAAGCAGTTCGCTCGGAATTCGACCGAAATCGGAAATTTGGCAGAAGTAAGGCAGGAACTTTCGATGAGTTTCGTCAAAATAGATATGTATTTCATTATCTGGGTAAATACACATGGTGAATCCATAACCACGCATGCTGAATCCATATCTGAACTTGGTTTTCTTAGATGATTAGCTATTTGGCCATAATCTATTCCTAAATTTTAATAGCAAGAGTCTGGCGAAGGCAAGACCCAATTGTCTGTACCAATGGTGGCGCGCACCAGAACCAGACCAGAACGGCAAATAAATTAACGCTACAAAACCCACCTAGTCACTCTTCTGATAGATTCCTTAAGTCATTTGTGCCATATTTTGTGAAGTTTTTTAACAAGTGAAGACACGTATAATGCTTTGACAATTAATCTAGTACCTATTACTATTTTACATTTTTTATGTTGACATACCGTTTAATTTTGTTACAAGTTATGAAGTCGTACAAGTTTTAAAATGAACTGTATATATCAATTATATTTTGTTTAAGTTGACAGTCTTATGTTATCATGTTGTAAAACAGATATTCAGGAATAAATACGATGACTGATTGATTGATTGAAATGTTAAGTTGTTGGGATCCCATCGAAACCTTTGGTATTGTTCTTTACGTAGGATATTCAGTTAGTAAATCCTGTTTGTTGTTTAATAGGTTATTTCCCTGCCACAGCCAAGCACTCCTCTTGTGCTTTCCTGGCAGGAATATTAAATATGTATTTTTTTCTTCAAATATAGTCCAATGAAACTGAAGCAATGAAACTGAAAATATGTCAAAAAAGTATGTTTTCAAAGTTTATTTTATTTTGTATAGTGTTTTAATTCCTGCCTTTTACTTTGTTTTCATTACTCCTATATAACGAAAAACGAAAAAAATACATTTTCCATCAAACTAAAGTAAAAAGCCCATTTACGAGCTTGACCTCACTCTTGGCCTTAAGAGTATACGCACAAATGTCACTTGGACTCGGTCCTTTGGGGAGTTCTCAGTGTCACAGAGATGCACGGACAGGCAGATGAAAGGAAGGATCTCATAGGTTCCTATATACTCTTTCATTTTGGATAATAGGGATGATAGTGGGGAGTGGGGATGATCGATGATAGCGGGAATTCCGGGACAACAAAAAATGTCGAACTGGCCGATGATTTCCTCTTCCGACATATTTGAATGTTCTCGTGGTGATATATTTAGTTGTATTAATCCTCTTACTCACCACCCGATCTTCTCGAAGGTTCAGTACTCCTTTTAACCTCTGGCGGGAGATCACTGAATAATTAATGAGCAATCGATTTTGAAGAAAACAAAGGTAATAGTGTGTTCGTAAAAGTCTGACCCATCGAAAGATAACTGTGTCTCCCACCTTCTACGCCAAGATGAATCAAATTCTTTACATGATAAAAAAAATAAGTTGGCTTTTCAGTTAAACTTTAAATAACTTCCATGTGGCATCCATATTCGCTTCCATGGAGCGATTGCAACTTATCTGGGAGAGGGGAAGCGCAGGCATTTCGAAACAGACATTCGGATTACGTACTACCCCTAGGTAAGGTAGCTAAGTTAGTGAAAGAACGGCTAAGAGATCAAGAGATTCAGAGGTGGCATGTGGGTGTATCAGAGCACCAATCTCTGAAGTTGTATGGTATAGCCAAAGAGACATGGGGAGAAGAATTATATTTTAAGTTGGGATTGGGGGGGGGGGCGGGCAGAATTGAAGTGGATGGTGAGTCTTAGGGCGGACGATCTTCCAGTGGGGATGCGCAGAAATTATATTGGTAGAGATAGGAAAGGTACTGGTCCTTATTTTTGTCCAATGTGTGGTATTGAAGGAGAGGGTGCGGTACATTTGATATGTTATTGCGAGGAGTTAAAAGAATTAAGAAAGGAAGTGTTTGGTCGGGAGGCTTGGGAGGAACGGGATTTGGTTTCAAGTATGGGAAGTAAGTCTTTTGGTGAGATCCGAAGGCTGGGTAGATTCCTGAAGCTATCTATGGCCCACCGTGAACTATTTTTATAGAAGTTGATTTTTTGGTTTGTTGTTGGAGTGTATGATATTTTGATTTTGTTATTGTGTTATTTTTCCCGCCATAGCCCTTGGACTTTATTGGGAATAAATTCATCCATTCATTCATTCATAAGAGGCAGATAAAAGGTCATCTCGTTGTTCCTCGATTGAGTACCACGCGTTTTGGTTTACGGTCTTGCACCGATATTCGAAGTTGGAATGGGCTGAGGGTGGGAGTGATCCAGGGTGAAGCGAGCTGGAAACTTGAAGAAAAAAAACGTTAAAGGCGATTTTATCTCAATAAAATGAATTTTAACATATTCAGCTTGCGTTTTGGGTGGACGCTGGGTGATCTGATCTAGTGTATTTTGTTGGTGTTCTCCATGCCGATTCTTTTGTTTGTTGTGGTACGTTTCACTCGACTTAACTGTGGGTCCCCCTCTTGGACAAGTGAAAACTTTATGGGGCGGCTCTGGTGTTACGGTGGTGCCATACGCACCCCGCACTGGTAGTCCCTTTCCGTTCAGTATCTTTAATCTTCTATATCGTCGTATTTTATTACCTCATGTTCGCGATTCATCCCGTGAACATGAGTCATCTTCTTCCACACTTCTTTTCCGGGGTCTCGACCGGGAACTTAAAACCTTTTGTTTATTTACGGACCTTAGGTCATTGTTGAGTCTTGTTTAAAGCTCCTTACAGTGGGCTGGCCTGTAAGGCCTAGTGTATGATGGGTGGTTTATAGCCTTTTGTGGTTCGGTACGCAAACCTTAGTGCGAATCAACCTGGGGAATCTACAATGAACCCGTGAAGTCTGCACGTGTAGTAGGCCACCAGACGCCCTAAGCTATCCTGACTCCGATGACTGTATCCAAGGACATTTACCATCCATGTCCGGCCTACTACACCCCTCGCCATAACATCAGGTTGAGAGTACTTCTTCACATACAAATACAGTCGTCGTAAGACTGGTTCCAATCTCTTCACTTTTTCCGTCAATCAAAAATAAATGAGAGGTTGCAATATTTCGGCGAGACGTTGGGATAGACCCTCTGCTCTTCGTAAATTTCAACTGAATGGGGTTGGGGGGGCCGGAGGGGTGGTACAAAGAAAGTGAACTAAAATGGTAAGAAGAGATCTCTCACCTTCCCGCCCCGACGGAATGGACTTCAACTTCCTTCACTATTCCTTTCGCAAGTACTGATTCTCTGCTTCGAACTTCCGCTACTTCTTCTTCTTCTTCACGCGACCGCAGGACTTCTGTCCATCCCGGCTTTTTTCATGTTCGTTTTCCTAGATCGCGTCGTCGAGTTTGGCCCCTCTTAGCAGGCATATACACGGTTCTGTAAATTTTCCTTTCCACTTCTTCGGAAATGGGTTCTTTTGATAATGATTTGGTGTTGAGGGATTCTGTTGACTCGGGAGTTTGGTTCGGAGTCAGATCCATTGGGACCTAGCTGTGTCGGGGAAGCGTCTTGTATGCTATCTGGCAGAATCGGTCTTCAACTTCCTTCATTACTCCTTTCGATATTACTCCTCCTCAACTTCAATCTTCCCGCCTGAGAATCTTTTCGTTTTTCTTGTTTTTCTTTTAACAAGCGTGGTTGAGAAGTCACTCGAAAAAGTACTATCCCTCCCTGTAAAAGCGACAGCTGATTCTCGTCCTTAAAGCAAGTACTGCAAAGTGTCTAGGACGTAGTGTCATCTCCAATTTCTCCCCCTTAGGTTTTCAACATCAATATTTTCACTAGTCTACTATTAATCCTCTAGAAATTCAGTCTCTTTTCTTCTCCTCTTTTCGTCTTTCTTCTTCTTCTTCTTCTTTTTACGATGTCTTGCTGACAAATCACTTGACGGTGTGCGAGGTCTAATTCTTGAATTCACAGCAGAGTCGTCCCTACTTTGACGCAAGTCATCACTAGCAAGTGTAAGCCGCCTAGGACTAGGTGTTTCGCTTCGGTTTTTCCTACTCTCCGTTTTGTCACTAGGTGTCACTGATTCATGTTTGGTCTTTTGTCTCTCTTTCGATCGTTTTCTATGCTTTTCGATTTTCTTTCGTTCTTTGTCTATTGGCGTGTAAGATCGCTCACGCTTCTTACGTCTCGAATCCTCATCTCTGCCTCTAGAAGAATGATTATGTGAACTTTCACTATTCTTTTCTTTACTTCTTGATCTGCTCTTTGATCGACTCGTGCGTCGGATATCTGATGTACGAGATCTATGATGGCTTCTGTTGCTTTCCCTTCCTCTGTCCTGGTCTTCGAGCAAGCTTCTACTTCTGCTCTTTGACCGACTCGTGCGTCGGATATCTGATATGCGAGATCTATGATGGCTTCTGTTGCTTTCGCTTCCTCTGTCCTGATCTTCGGAAAAGCTTCTACTTCTACGTCTACCTCTATCAACTTCACTAACTCTGCTTTCTCTACTATACTGTCGCGGACTGCGTTCTCGATATCCTGTCACATCTTTTACACTGTCGGTTCCTCTTTGCTTAATCAGAGCAAAAGCCTGCCGGAACGGCCTATCTCTTCCTCCAAAACGGAGCTGGCCTGATTCCTTTCGGCCACCGAGTCCGCCACCTGGAACAGAAGAACTGTGGTAAGACCTCGGGAGTGCATCGACACCAAATCAACAGGGGTGGCCCGAAGGGGGGGTGAGGGGGGCGACTCACCCCCCCCTGCCTTCTGCTAAGTCGTATCAGTCGTTTATTTTGGCCTTTTGCTAAGTTGTATCAGTCGTTTATTTTGGCCTCGCCGAGGTCCCGGACATTCATTTTAATAGAAAATAATCCGAGTCGTTTAATTTTTTTTTTTAATTTTGTCTCTGCGCAGCTTCAGTGGTAAGCCAGTCCCCGAAGAAGTCGTTTAAACCAGGTTTTGTAACACGATAGGTCGCAGACATGACTCATGGGGGCAGCAATGCCGTTACCTGTTCTACTCCCATGGGATTTGGATCTGCCTAACTTCGGTCTTTCAGATTTTAGCCTGTCAAAATTACAATAGGTTAGTTGTTAAAGTGAAGTCTGACTGGTAACAAGGTTATGTGCATTGATTTTTGGTCATCTTTGGCTATAAGTGAAAAAAGAAGGAATAGAATTTTTAAACAGAATGGAAAAACCATCAGAATAGTCAGAAATCAAATGACAGGAGACCCGCGAAAGAAGTGTGCCCGAACAAATCGAAAAATGTCGATTACAAAGAGAGTTTGAGGTAGGAACAACGCTTGAAAAGGACAAGGAGGATTTTAATATACACCCGAAATTCTTTTCTCAGGACAGGAGGGGTTCTGCAGACGCTGGAATAGCTCATTCTAGGTCGGGAGGTAAATTTTTGGCCTCTATGCTAGCAGAGGCGTTACTATCAAAATGTTTGGGGGGGGGGGGGGGAAGGGGAGCAAAAATATCCCTTCAGCCAAAGCTGACTGCGAATCGTATGTATCACTGCTGACTGCGAATCATAGCACTATCAAATATGGGAGGAGCAAGGTATTTACCGACTGGCTGGTAATTTTTACCGTCTTTTTTTGCGGGAAAATCGACTGATTTAAAGAAAACCGACCGTTTTTAAGAAAAATCGAACTGTTTCCCAAAAAAATCGATAATTTTTACGAAAAATCGTGAAAAATCTATTTTTTACCGGCTAGCCGACAACATCGGGGGATGGGGGGGGGTGCATCCCCCCCCCCTACGTGACACCCCTGTATGCTAGTGTTGAAGCACATCTGAAAAGACTTCGTAAAATTCAGGACACTCATACAACTCCAAAATGATCTCTTTTATGTTTAAGATATTCTAAAAGCGAACTTCTCGTCTTCGTTTGGCTGTGTATATAGCATCTTCTGTCGCGTAGACTCAAATTCTGCAAACCAGTTTTAAGTTGCAATTCTTCAGATTTAGCTCACTGTAGCTTTACCTGCTTTAGTTTTCGGCATGAAAGTACAGTGTGTCGAGTGACAAATAAAACGGTACACGGTACTTTCATTATGAAACAAAAGTACATCAAATCACCGGGAAAAAAACGCAACTCAAGTCTTGTCGGCGAACCTGGCGTCTTTTTCTATATCTGTAAACTCCTGCCAGGCCAAGACCAAAAGCTCGTTACGTCCGTAAATCCGGATTTTTTTTTAACGCACTGCCAAATCTGTTTTCCTCGTTTCGTTTCTGAGGAAGTGTGTTCTGAACGTGAAAATTACTTTTTTTGCTATTAGTTCGGAGCAAATCTACTTTCTTTTCTATGGGCTTTATTTTGTCACTTTTTCGATGGACAGAGGCGTGATTTCATAGCTATTCTTAATTTTTCATTGGGATCGCAAAAGGACGCTCTGCTCCTCGGGTTACGTCCATAAATCAGGATTTTTTTTTCAGGAATTATTTTTTTGCTTTAATGCGGAACAAATCTACTTTGTTTTCTGTGGCCACTATTTTGTCACTTTTTTCGACGGTCAGATTTGTTATTTCAAAGCTGTTTTTTCCTTTTCAATGGGATTGCAAAAAGATGGTCTCCTCGGCATTTCACAAAATTTCGCCTGTCGCACATTTCATAGTATTCTCTACTTAGAGGAACGGTGTGTCATTTACTTGGCGATTAGGCTTGGAACTTTTTAGATTTGAAACACATTAAAGGCTGGCTAGAACCTTTCTAGACAGAGGCAGATTAAAAAAAATTCGCCTGCGGCGCTTGCTTTAATTTGTCCCGGGTACAGGCGTTGACAGCTTGTCTCTTATGCGAAAGTTGACATGTAAAGCTGAGGCTATGAAGGTATGTATACACAAATTTTTATTACAAGAATAATTTCAGCTGATGCATTGCAGCTAGTTTTACACCGGCTCTATTATTTGTTGGTGGGGTATGTGCGCCATTGCCGCATAGTCGCAACAGTTCATTTTTGTTGGTACCTGCGAGTCGTATATTACGATCCATGAGTCGTTGAAATGAGGGGTCTCACCCCCCCTCGCCTGAGTGCTTCGGGCCACCCCTGCAAATCAAACTAAAAACACGAACCTGCGGGAGCTAGAATAAAGACGCTTTCACATTGACTCGTCGTTGCGACGCGTTTATCTTGCATCGCGTACAGAGCCTCGTTTTTGTTGCAACAGCGCTGCCGCATCGCTGCCGCATCGCTGCCGCATCGCTGCTGCAGCACTTCTTTGCTTTTGCACAATATGCGTTTTGGATTCACTTTCTTCTTGGTTGAAGCGGCAGCGCTGCAGCATCTTGCAGGGAAGCACGGACTTGGTCGGTGAGCAAGTCCGCGATTCTCGAGATGCGCTGCCATCTTCCTCGGAAGCACTGCAGTGCAAAAACGGATGTAGAAAGAATCAGTCCGGAAGTGGCCGAGAAGCGGACCTGAAGCGTGCAAAAAAACGAGGCTCAGGTTGCGTAGCGTATCTTTCACGCCTACGCGAGAACATGTGACGCTGGAATTTTTAATGATCCGAACCGCCTTATTTTGAATAATCTGCAGCGGTTATGTTTCTGTTATAAGGCTGTTCCATACGTACTATGGCTGCGGAGTCCCTGTCTTATTGCTTGTCCTAGAGACCAGGGATTCGCTTCCGATTTTTCAGGGGTCACCAAGGACGGCGGTTGCTCATATTATCATTACCCTTTCGGATTCGGTGTGAAGTTACGGAGTTGCTGGTGCCGTTGGTTTACGAAAAAAACAAGTGCGCAAGCGCTCCGACGTGTACTGTAAAAGTAAAATGTTTATCACGTTTATGTACAAACAGCTTTAGAACCAAGAGATTTCTCTTCCCCAATAACCAAGCAGGTATTGAAATAACCTTGTAATCACCCCCCTTTAAAAGCTATAAATATAAACAAACCGCCAGTATAAATCCAAAAAAATGTAGGAGATCTTGCACGAATAGCATTTGTTCGAACACTGAATGGTTTGCCTGCCAATCCCACCCTTTAAAGCTCTTGTTCATTAGCAAAGTAATAACAAGTGCAATAAACCAATTCGTAGAGACTAATGCCCCTTTGTCACAATTCATTAAGTAAGGCATATCATCGATCATATGACAAAACAGTCCAGTTTCCATCTGTTCATTAAAGATTAAAGTACGTCGCGTCGTCTTATTTGTTGATGTGACACCAAATCCCCATCCATAGATATATCTCCCCAAATATACAAGAGTCATAGACGACTTTAACACATGGGAAATCTGGCCCCAGCTGCCCATGAACGGGAGGGAGGGGGGGGGGGGGGGGTCGGGACCCATCAAAATGCGTATTTACACCTTTTTTCCTCAAGTATACCAGCTTAGAGTTTGATTCCAGTCACGGGTCAAAAACTTTTTTCTTCGTGGGCAATTTTGGGCCCACTTGCCTATGAACGGGGAGGGTGGCAGTGGTTCAACTCTCCCCGGTCCCTATGATCCTAAAGTACAAAGGAATCATCGCCTTATCTCCACTTATTGTCAAATTAAGACATTAAAAAATGGGCAATCTGGGCCCAATTGCCCCTGAACCAAGTGGGGGGTGGGGTTTGGGACCCGCAACAAGTAAAAAGAGACCCCAATGCTCACAATCCTACCAAGTTGCAACTTGATAACTGTTGATTCCTGGCAAGGGTAACGAATAATATAGATGGCACTTTACACAAGGGACTTGTACCGTGACCAATACCATAAAGACTTTTTCGAATATAATTTAGAAGTCTAGGACTCCCTTGTCGGAGCCACGCAGACAAACCAGGACCCACAAGACGGGGTCTCATGGTGAAAACCAAATAAAACCAAATACGGTCTATAATTTTTAATGGGGAAAAACGCCCTTGAGATGGAAACATTGAGATAGAAGGCCCGACATTGAGATCGTGCCCCGTGGTTCATGGTACCCCGCTCTCCCTACTCTATACTGGTACTCTATACTGGTAAACTTAGATGTGAATACCATGGTCACTCCTGAAAGCTGCTACAGCGCTCGTAATAGTGGATTGTTCCAAGGAATACTCCACTAAAAACGGGTTTTAGGAATGGGTCAACATAAATCAACAACAACGAAGGTCAACAATAAGGACTAATTCTTAGATAATAATGAAATTCTATTTTGTGCAGTTGTAAAATTGAGTAGCCTATGCAAACCAAATCAAAGAAAAGTGAAAATAAAGTGTACCATAGCTTTTTACAAACTAATTTTGTTCCGTCACCTAATTGAGTTTGCCAAGGAAATAGATCAGCAAATTTTCGAACAAAAGCGATATGGATACATCCAGGCCCGTATCCAGGAATTTATTTCGGGGGGGGGGGTTTGCCTGCTGGTCGGACAAAAAAGTAAAAAAAACACATGGATCAGAGGGAAAAGCCTATAAAATGACTATTTTTGTACGTTTCGGGGGAGTTTCAACCCCCTACCCCCCCCCCCCCCCCTGGATACGGCCTTGGATACATCCATGTGTTCTCGCTACCTTCCATCTGGTTAATTCCCAGGACGTGACTCCCACTGTTCTCGTGGTTCCCCTCGGATCCCCGAGAAACAGCGAGAATACTAATAACAAATAAGGCAATTAAAAATTAGGTTGTTAGGCCTATAATAACACTTATAACACTTTTCAGATGTCTAGACAAATTGAAAGAGACAGAAATAAAGTTCATCGGACGATCTAAATGGGACGGCTTTTATGGATCGATTGCTTATAAACAAAACAATCTTTCTCAAACCCGATTACTACCTGAAACTATAGCAGAAAATACCCACATCCCCGCCGATGTTGGGATCCTGGAATGAAGGTGTCAGCATTTTTTCGTATCCTTTCTGTGCATGCCAAGTATCATTGCCTAGCTTATCTGGAAGTGCCCAAACTAGCGAAAGTCTTTGGTACGAGTGATTTATGGCGGCAACACATGGGATCTAGCTCTCACATTTTGTTGAGAATACAAGACACCAGTCAGAAACATTAACGGTATCTGAATGTCTTTCTAATTGATTTTTGACTGTCAAAAGACACAGTAGAAATAATGGAATTTACTCCCGCGGAAAAAGAACGAAGGCACGCCGCCGCCATTTAAACGGCGTTAGCTATGGCGCGCAATTTGAAAGCCGTGGCGGCGTGCCGATAAACGGTGTGGCTTCGGGGTCTATTCACAGGTACCATGGTGGTAGTTTCAAACCATTAGATATTTCATTAAAAGCCGCAAATGTCGTAGGTAATGGAGTGTACAAACTTCAAAGCAATTCTACTTTTAATACGAAACATTCGGCTTAAAAGTTACCACAAATGTCGAAGCCTGTTCTGTCTTTGTTGTCAAACACATTCAATCACATGGTTAGTGCTGACACAGAGCTGGAACACACTCCAAGTCCCCGACTGACTTGTGAGAGAATGACGAAGACAAGATACTTGTCTTCGAATCAACGAAGGGAAAACCAAAATCCTTCGCTTTAATCGCCTGAAAAGGGATTTTGTGTGCCCTCCGCCACCGTATCCTAGTGTGTCTTCGGCTGTTATTCTCGGTGTCACGCTTAGCGTTGATTGCTCGTTTAGTCTTCACGTTGATACAATAGTAAGAAAAGCCAACTGTGCGATGCGTACCCTTATCTTAATGCGTCGATTCGGTTTTTCAGTGTCGCAAATAAAGCTAGCTTACCTGACATATATCCGACCAATTGTAGAGTATGCTTGCCCTGTTTGGGGGCCTCAAGTCAATAACACAGGATACTTAAGTGATCAACTTGAGTCAATACAGAAAAGAGCCGCTAAAGTAATATTGTGTGAAGCATTTACTGATTATGAATCAGCATTATCCACCTTACAACTACCGTCCCTTTACGAGCGTCGGTTCAGTTTGATATGCAAATTTGGTCAATTCCTTCTACGAAGTGACAAACATTGGGCCATACTACCACCGGTCATGCCGAATCGAGTTGACACTAGGTCCAAAAACAAAGAAAAACTGGTACCGCCTACCACACGAACAAATAGGTTTTCAAACACGTTCGTTCCGTATTACACGTCAGTGTTTAATAAGTGCTGAAGTTTCTGTTCTTATTTGTGTCCTCTTTTAATTTGTAAGCCCAAGCGCCATTTAGTTGAGTCTCGTCTTGACTACGATAGCTTGTGTAAAATAAACGATTCTGATTCTGATTCTGATTCTTACTACTTTGGCAATCTTGTGCCAAATTCGATCACTTTTTCAGGTAGCTGGCCACCATTGCTAATCTCAACATCTAGTGTACATAATACGGCACCGGTAACCTTATTCACCTCGTTGGTTCTCATCCAAGCTAGTTGTAGAAGTTAATCTCTTTCTTACCTAGTCTCCTTGGTATCCATCCAACCATTTTCCTTTCTGCTTCAAATTCGACAATGATTTCCTTCCCGTCCAAAGTTTGACTGTTGCCTTCTCTGTGAGCCCGTTTTGCTGAACTTGTATCAATATACTCAACAAATGCGTATCCTCTGGGAAACCCGGTGACGACGTCTCTCACAAAACGGAAGCTTTTTATTTTTCCCCACTTTCTGAAAAGCTGGAAAGAAAATTCAGAAGTCAAATACCTTTTTTTGCTTCCTAGCCGTAGATTGAAAATTAAGTGTCTTTTTCTGTGTGTTTGTGTGTTTTATTATTTTATTTCATTTAATCCGCTTTTCCAAAATGGCGGATTATAAATAAATTACTTACTTACTTTAATAGTTATAACTTTTTATCGCTTATATGATCAGTTAAAACCTGTCACCAGTGGCAAAGAGGTGGTATGGAATATGGCTTCATCAACTTATTTTTCTATTTATTATCTAACTCTAGAGATGTGATCCGAAGCCCTAAGAGCCAGGTTTGTTCAAGTCCACCAGAAATCCCTGATTTTTTTTTACAGACTATTCTGTTTTTTTCCATTGCCAATCGCAAGGATTTGATGTACACTGGTTCGGTCAGGCTTTGGTCTCACATAGGGAAGACCTGGCTACATATTACTGGATGCATGAAAAGCAACAAAAAACAACTTTGATTAGGCCAAACACCTTAATTGACTGACAGAAACTGCTGATGGACAAACACTAACAGACCGACAGAAACATCTGATAGATAAATCCTGTTTAGGTATAATTTCCTCTGCTAATTATATAGTATATCCTAAGACTATCTTTATAGTGACGTTACAGCATACGTTACTTATTCCAGTGCCATTCTTCGTCCTGTACATATATAGGCTATATATATCATTCATTCTGTTATTAGTTCAGTCAATAAACCAACTTCCGAGGAGACTGTTATCAGTTACGTAGGTCACACCACTGTTAGTATATTCTTAGTACACTCTCTCTATTTACTCAATGCTGGTCACAAAACCCTTTATAAAATTAGGCTACTATCCGGTCACTCGAGTTCGTATCAACAAGGTTCAACTTGTATTTCAACTCCGCTGAATGGTAAAAACTCAAGCTCCACTATGATCATTGTCTCATTCCTTCAAATACAACTGATTGCGAACTATTACTCTGCACACAATTACTGAAACTAGCACTCTTCATCACACTTCTCACTGTGCTCTTCTGGATTTAAAATTTGTGCAGGCTTCTTGTCAGCGGAAGGAACTTGGACAGCTCCTTCAAACAAGCCTTTGAACAAAGACAATCAAAACTTATATTTGTCTCCTCATTCATTATGCAGTGGATACAGCTAGAGACTGTTTGAACTTTGAATCAAGCATTCTCATCTTCCTTCATGGCAACGAAACCAAAACCAAACATCCTTTCTACTACGTAAAAGCGTGTGGATATTAAGCTTTGTATGCCTTGGCAGTCCATCTGACCTGGATTTGAGTCGATCACTGTAAGGCTTGATGGTATGCCACAAATACCTTCGGTCCTAGTGACATAAGTTCACTTGGACCTAAGTTTTCTGGTGCAACAATAAAAAAAGTAAGAAAAAAGCTATGATTTCTTTCCAAGAAAGTGAGTATCCAGAGTGAATATTATACTATTTTATGTTAGACATATTGGGAATCAAATTTATAGGTCGGTTAAAATTGCACTATGCAAAAAGGATGCTTAGATCAAATCAAACCGCAAAAATAAAAAAACAACACGGCAGTTCCAGAAAACCAAGACGCGCTTATTTTGCTGGAGTTCACTCAACATGGATACTCACTCCCAATTTAATGTAATATCATAATCAACAACATCCTGGATACATGAGAAAGCCCTAAGATAACATTTTATTAATTCATGTCCGGGAGGCCTTGTGGTAATTTGCTTGATTAGGTACAGAATCCAGCCTCAGACTAGATTTCAAATTTTCAGAGAAGTCTTTCCTTCGAATAATCTATCTGGCTTAAAGAGGAACAAACAAATATGACAAACATACTAGATAGTATTGATCCAGCCTCAGACTAGATTTCAAATTTTCAGAGAAGTCTTTCCTTCGAATAATCTATCTGGCTTAAAGAGGAACAAACAAATATGACAAACATACTAGATAGTATTGACGAAACCTGTTTGGCTCAATATTTCTTTGACTTGTATATGTTTGAAGGACTAAAGTATTGTACAATACTTACATAAGATCACGCATAACCAGTGGTACGAGCGTGTATGAGCTGAAGCTCTATAAACGTCAACCTACAAACAACAACATACTAGATTGAAGCTAATTGAATGGTTTACATATTGGATAAATAAACATTGCTTCAATATTTCTGGTTAAATATATTTGTCTTTTCAGACAAGATCACTTCATATAAACATTACCTCGATTGACTTACAAAATGACGAAAAAGGTAGTTACCAAAGTCAATAGCCAGAAAATCCCTTTTCAAAGCAGCTTCAAAACAAAGAAAATGCACAAAATCTGAATACTTTAGGACACATAAATGTTGAATATTTCCATATTGTACAGCACATACATTTCATTTTAAAATTTTTGCAGCAAGTTCAAGTTCAAGTTTTTTTAATTTTACACAAAAATACAAATAGATGACACAAGCACTCTGGAGAAAAACAATTCGAACATGTAGAGCAACAATCGAAGTAGAGTAAAAACATGGTCAGGTACCCCTCCTGTCCTCTAAAATAGGGCCCAATCAGGCCCAATGCCTTGCCAATGCTGCACCATATCCCAAATCAAGGAAAACTTTCTTGTTACAGGGTTTTACTTTCAACTTAAGCCCAGCTTACCATTTGCATCCCTAAGACTGCATGTCAGGCTCAAAGCCAGCTTAAAGCCAAGACAGGCACAGAGCTGAGCCGAGACAGACACAGAGCTGAGCCAAGCTATAAATCATTAAAATGCATCAGGTCTCCAGAGGCTTGACTAGCCAAAATGTTTGGGGGGGGGCAAGGCATTTACGGACAGGCTGGTAATTTTTACAGACTGTTATTGCAGAAAAAACAGTTTTGAAAAAAGTCGACTGACTTTCAGAAAAAAAAAATTGTACAAAAATCAACTGATTTTCAGAAAAATTACTGTTTTCCTGAAAAAACCAAATATTTAGAAGAAAAATCCAGGCCCTTTGCGCAGACTCTGTTATTTTTTACCAACAACATTGGGGGGAGGGGCTTCCCCCTCCTCCCAGTCCTGATGCCCCTGCAGGTCTCTACCTCATAAATTTCTTCTTCATCGACTGTCCGAGCAATTCTTCCAACAAACAGTGTGTTCCCCTCTTCGCTTTTTAAGCTCCGATCAGGAACATATTTTGCATTTATAGCCCTGATAATGCCATGGTCGTGGGGTTCCAAGTCTGTTCCATCAATTGAACCAGCCTTCAAAGGATCATAATGATCTGCGAACCGGTTCCTGTCACTCATTTTAGAAATACGTGAACCATGGAATGAAAAGACAAATACACAGCAGAACTAGGTCACATGGACTAAGGAATTTAAAATTCACGCCACTCAAACAGCACAGAGGTAGTATAGTGCCCGTCAAGTGTCATAAGTTGCGTTTTGACGATAACAGGATCTGAAATTAGCCGTTTTGTAGTTCCCGTGGTATCTGATTCATCTGATATATAGCCTGTATATAGCTGATGTGCAAAAACTACAATTGATGGGTTTGAGCTCTTAGATCTCCTTCAAAAAGAAATACAGATATCTAGAGTGATACAGATTTTTTCCCACCAGTTCGACAGAAAAACTAGACTCCTTGAGATGATTTTTTCAGATACCACGATCAGTTATCACGGTCCGACCATGGTATCTTAATATCAGATACCACGATAACTGGCCAGATACCATGATAACTGCAAAAACACTTTTTGACCCTGGTATCAGATACCACAGTAACTGCGAAAATGACTTTAAACCGTGGAATCAGCTATCAGGTACCATGGTATCTGCAAAACGTAACTATAATTAAAGAACTTTTTTCGCGACACAGTTGTGGGCCACACACTTCTGAGTGTTTGTCGCGGAAACACGATTGTATGCCACGCAATCGAGCCACTAGTTGAAACCCGCGGAAACGCCGTTTTGTCTATGTTTTTGCTGTGATTTCAAATATCTGAAAACAAAAATACAATTCATGTAAAATCTCAGTAAATACAACTTCAGGCTTATTTCCTTACCATAACCTCAGTTTCAAGTCTATATGCTTGAAAAAGTAGTTAGCTTTATTGTTTAGACACTATTTTGCTGCTTACTTTGAACATCCCGCCAGTATCGAGCCACAAAATCGACAGCCACCTGTCCAGATGTTTGTCAAATTTGAGCCAGAAAGCGAGCCACGAAAACCTTGGTCGCGGAAACAGACTAGTGGCCGCACAAAAGGCCGCGGAGACGCACTTTTCGAGCCACAATCGACCCACAAACTACGCATTAACTTAATTCGAGTGGAGATGCGCAAAAGTGAAACAGACGGAGCACAATGTAGACCGGTATCTGGTACTTGAACCAACGACTGCAAGTACCGTAACAATGCTGGCGATTTTTGGTGGAGAAGTTGCAAAAAATTGCTGGAAAATTTAAAAATAACAAAAAATGCTATAAAAATAGAGCAAACGCCGCTAAATGCGCCGCCGCTCAATTTTGATTTAGTGCGGCTTGGAGACTACGTTTCAAGGGTCAGACTAAAGCTAATGGTGCCGCAAAATCGTCTTTCTACCTTTCAGATCCTTCGCCAAAGTTGTCAGTGCTCGAGAATGAAACATCGATAGAATAGATCTCTGCTGACTTATCCCGTTATCACTCAACTGCTAAGATGACTGAAATTTGGTGATCTGAACTTTATGATCTGCAACCATGCATATCATTATGACATTCAAATTCAAATTCGTTTATTTCCATGATATCTTTTAACAAAATAGTGGTGGATCGTCATACGTGGCCGACATAGTCATAAATAATCACATATATGTTACATTTTTTAAATGTTAAAACATAATCCAATAACAAACATATTTAAAAAAACATGTCAATTTAAGATTTATAATTCCTTAAATTCATTAATCTGAATTAGTCCCCGAAGCCGCACCGCGGAAAATAACTCAGCGAGCCGTCGAAGAAAATATTTCGGCACGCCGGCACGCTGCCGTTGGGTTTGCGGTGGCGGCCCGCCAGTAAAATTCTGACGCCATATCTTTTCAGGTGATATGTATCAGATTAGGCTTCCATTCAGCTTTATCTCAAGGTTGTTGTTCGGTTTATGCTCATCAGCAAGTGCACTAACAGAAAATATGGCGGCAGTGCAAGAATGACAATTTCTACCAAAAATTGTATGTTGGCTCTAAACCGTGTAAACAAAGTGCCAAATAGTGTTTGTGTTGCCTGTCTGATCGTCACTCTGTCAAACTTTTGCTAGTTCGGACACTTCCGCAAAAGCTAGAGGCGTATTCTCGCCGTTCCCCGAGGACTCTTCGGGGAATCAAGGTGAACGGCGAGATTAGAAGGAGTCACTCCACGCGTGCGGAAAAAAACGAGAACACGGGGAATGCTTCCAAGATGGATTCCTCGTCCGTGGGGACTAGAGAGAATACGGGGATTGAATCCCTGGGACAAAGAGAAACGCAGAGACTCCTCAAAAGGAGTACTCAGGGAACGGCGAGAATACACCTTATGTCCAATTTTGCTAGTCACAGAACTTCTTTATAAGATAAGACTATGAAGGACTATAAAGGACCAGACTGAAAAACGGTCATGAGTCCTAGACAGCCGAGATTTGAATCTAGGACCTTCGGCTTTCAAGGCCACTGCTCCAGGGGCGTCACTAGCCTTTTACCTTTGGGGGGGGGGGACGTCCGGTTTGTGCCGACGGACTAAAAAATGTGCCGACAAAAAAAGCCGTTGCCGCTTCGCGGCAACGGCGTACATTTCCCGCCAGCACAGAGTAGAACCAGGGGAAAACTAACTGTAATGCATCAGTTGAGATTATTCCTTTGATGTAATTTCGTATTTTAAAGTTCACACATTTGGCTTTTCCTTTAAGCCTTCGTTAAAAAGCGGAGCTTCCAACGACTGTACCAAGAACAAGTTAAACTAACCGCCGCAGGCGAAATTTTTTAAATCAGCTTTTTTTCCGGAAAAATTTAGCTATACCTACCATACAAGCTCTAGCTTTTAACGTGTTTCAGCGAATTTCAATCCTAAAACAACAGACTAAATGAAACACTGTTCTTCTAAATAAAGAATACTACAAAATGCGCCGCAGGCGAATTTTTGTGTAAACTAACTGTAACGCATCGATTGAGGTTATTCCTTCGGTATAATTTCGTATTTTAAAGTTCACATACTCGGCTTTTCATTTTAACTTTCGCTGAAAAGCGAAGCTTCCAACGACTGTACCATGAGCAAGGCAAGTTAAACCAAGCGCCGCAGACGAAATTTTTTTAATCTATTTTTTTCCAGAAAATTCAGCTATAGTACCATAGAATCGACTTTTAACGTGTTTCAAACCCCAAGAATTTTTATCCTAAAAGGAAAACTAAATGATACACCGTTCTTCCTTGTGTAAAACTTACTGTAATGCATCAGTTGAGATTGTTCCTTTGATTTAAGTTCATATATTTAATTTCACATACTCGGCTTTTCGTTTAAAGTTTTGCTAAGAAGCGAAGCTTCCAACGACTGTACCTAGAACAAGTTGACCTAAGCAACGCAAGCGAATTTTTTTTAAATCTGAAATGTTTCCGGAAAAACTAACTCCCGACAAATGTTTGCAGAATTTGATTTCTTACGTACAAAAGACCCGGTATGCGGACAAGAATACCGACTCCCGACAAAAGCATTCAGAATTCGATTTCTTCTGTGTTTTGCCCGACAAGATTGTAAAGAACTTTATTTTTACGCATAAATAGAAGCCGATGTACCGACGAGACTTGAACTTTCGTCATGCGCCGACAAAAAATTTACAGAATCTGATTTTTTGTTTGTGTATAAAAAGAACCCGATGTGCCGACGAGAATACCGACGCCCGACAAAACCATCGAGCATTTGATTTGTTCTGTTTTTTTACTCGACTAGACTGTATAGAACATGATTTCAAAATAACCCCTTGTGCCGATGAAACTTAAACTTACCGAGTGCGCCCGACAAAGTTTGCAAAATTTGATTTCTTACGTATAAGTAGAATCCGATGTGCCGAAGAGCCGACCGACGCCCGACAAAAGCATAATTTCTTCTGGATTTTTTATGTATAAAAAGAATCCGATGTGTCGACGAACCGAGGCACGACAAAAGCATGCAGAATTCGATTTCTCCAGTGCTTTGCCTGACAAATGTTTGCAGGATTTCATTCTTGCGTATAAGAAGAACCCGATGTGCCGACGAGTTGACCGACGCCCGACAAAAATTTAATTTTTTTTATTTCTTCTGGATTCCGTCTGTATAAAAAGAACCCGATGTGCCGACGAGAATACCGAGGCACAACAAAAGCATGCAGAATTCGATTTCTTCAGTGTTTTGCCCGACAAATTTATTGCAGGATTTTGTTTCTTGCATATAAAAACACCCGATGTGCCGACGAGTCGATCGATGCCTGACAAAAAGCATACAAAATTTTATTTCTTCTGTGTTTACCGGCACTTCGCGCCGACAAACAAGTGAACTTTCGCCGGGCTTCGCCCGACGAAAGTACTTTCTCAGGACCTTTGGGGGGGGAGTCCTCCCCCCTCCCCCCCATAGTGACGCCCCTGCACTGCTCTACCACTGAGGTAAAGAGGGGCTTTTGAACTTAAGGCGTAGTCTTGTCCTCGGGGAAATCGAAGGGAATGGCGAGAATAGGGGGAATCACTCCACGCGGACTCCGCGTACAGAAAACAGAGAGAACATGGGAAATGCTTCCAAAACGGATTTTGTTCGAAAAATAAATATGCAGTTGACGAAATTAGTCTTGATCCACTTTAATTTTGGTTTTGTTTCTTCTGACTGTTTTCAAATAATTTTATATTGCACCAACACCAGCAAATATTGATTCCCCTCCGACTCTGAAAGGGAGTCCTTTTTAATGATGGTGATGATAATCGGAGCATTCCCCGTCCGTGGGGACTCGCGAGAATAAGGGGAGTGAGTCCCAGGGACAAACAAAAACGCGGGGACTCCTTAAGTGGAGTCCTCCGGGAACGGTGAGAATATGCCTTTAGTTCGCAAACCACTACCACGGTCACGAAGAAGCAGGCCAAAGTAACAGCTATCCCGCCGAAAACAAGTCTATCTAAGCACTTTACATACCTATGCCACGAGATTAGATAGTAGATGGAATTTTACACGAGGGACTTGTCCTGTGACAACTAAACCAGCTGATTTGTCTCGGTAAAGTCACTTGAGTAGTATTCTGTCTACATAGTATCTGGTCACATCCGGTCCAGACCTCAAATGGCACATCCAGGTCCATGGCATGTGGCATGTGTGCCTTCCAAGTCTCCCACTTTCTTTTGGCTCCTATGCGCATCACAAATTTTCCGGAACCTCCCTCAATCCCCACCGTTTCCACATGCGATTCGGACACGTAAATATTATCTCTGGGGAATTTGCTTCTATCACCCACAAGGTCATTCGAATGGAAGCCCTTCCCGGATTTTTGACCCGTTACCTTTGGACAATCGAAGTTTCATCCCAATCCCCCTATCCATTTGGTTCCTACGCATGTTACGGAGCCTCTCCTTCCATCCCACCAACGTAGTCGGAAGCGATGATTCAGACACCCAAATGTTGTATCTACGGCACCTATTATTTAATAATTTGGACTGGAGTCGGATAACATCCGGAAAATTTTCGGTGACACACAACTCACCCCGACGATCCCGGATCCGGTCTCGACCTCAAAATATCAGATGTAGATACCATGACCTTTGGACGCTACGTATGTTAAATTATTTCCGCCCCCCCCCCCCCCAAGTGGAATGTGATTCGAACAATTTACCGTATGTTGCATCTAGAGCAACCGTCAAGTTTCTCCCGAATCGAAGTACTTCCGGAAATTTTAATGTACGCCCCTTCCAGCTCCCCGCACCATTGTCGTATTCAGTCCGGACTACAAAATCACACATCTGAGAACCATAATCTTTGTACCGTCCAAGTTTCATCGCAATCCCTATATTCCTTTGCAACGAATGTTCCAAAATTGTTCGTATGTTCCAAATATGGAAATTCAAATGTTCCACTGCAACGTTCCGAAATTCCCGGAGTCCCCCG
Source organism: Branchinecta lynchi (assembly GCA_023053575.1). Classification (NCBI taxonomy): domain Eukaryota; kingdom Metazoa; phylum Arthropoda; class Branchiopoda; order Anostraca; family Branchinectidae; genus Branchinecta; species Branchinecta lynchi. The sequence goes on along the minus strand of JAKZAP010000020.1, from coordinate 4,801,027 downwards.
TCGCCCCGTGGTCGGATGTGATTCGTCCTAATAAGTGTAATATCACTTTGCTCCTCTGAATCGGGTCACGCGGGTCACTAGCTTCCGTTTCCCCCCTCCCTCCACCGCCACACGAGTGGCTAGATTTAGTCCGAGAAAACACGGTTTCGTTGAGCATTTATAAGCATGAATGAATGAATGAATGAATGAATGAATGAATGAATGAATGAATGAATGTATTCCCAAAAAAGCCCTATGGGCCATAGCGGGGTCAAGTGTCAAGTGTCATCGTCTTTAGCTTACGTGGAATGGATGTACCCAAAAGTGAGACAGATGGATCACCATCACGATCGCTATGGCACTTGAACCGAAAATTGCAAGTACCATAACAACGCTGACGATTTATGGTACAAACATTACAAAAATTTGTTGGAAAATAACCCAAAAATGCTAAAATTAGAGCAAACGCCGATAAATCGGGGGCGCGCCGCCGATAACTTTCCGGCGGCGCGCCGCCAAAAAAATTCGGCGCGACGGCGGCTCCGCCACCGGCGAATTTAGATTCTGCACGGCTTCGGGGACTGATCTGGATCATCATTTACTATGATGATCTGATTCACGCCAGAACTAGACTATGTTTGACATCTGAACTAATCTTTCGCCATAAAGTTTGATGGTAATTTTTAGGCAAAATGATGGTTAGTTGATACCAAATGTAACATATAAAAAGAACTTAATTCATAGAAATGTATTGTACAACGAATATTTACAATATACACTAAACATCCTCATTGGCCGTACTTTTCGAAAAACTCTTTCCTCCAACATTTGCAGGATCCCGGAACCAGAAACCAGTCGTAGTACATTCTCACCTGTTGGAAAGATGAAACTGTTAGAAACTGTTCAAAATCCAACCCAGGAAGGCAGGATATGGGAATGTGGTAAATGTTTCCACACGAGCCTTCAGGATTTGCATTCACCCCCTCTCCCACCGGCATTTACAAGCAAAGACGAGCCGAGATGTTAGGTTAATTTGTCGTTTCGTCTGCCATAAACCAGCGTGATGATTATCCGTCTGGTCTCGATTTTTTCAAACCATTCGTCCCAGTCCACAGCATAGTCAATCCGTTTAGCTGCTTAAGCATTGTCCTAATAGATGTAATAAGGTGAATAGCGCTATACGCGATGTCTACGTCTTAACACACACGCCTGTTCAAATACAACCCAAGAGGTTCTTATCAATGCGGCTTCCGGTGTTGCCAAGGTAATACAATTTTTCGAGCTCTAAAAATATCCGAAAAGGTTCTTGGTACTACTTGAAGTACACGAGTACAATATAACGCAAATTATACTGTAAAAAGCTATTAAAATAACGAATGGACAGCATTGATCCTCGAACTGACGAAAAGCCGTCGTAATAGAACAAAAACGTGTTTTTGTTAAGAAAAGTTGTTTCTTTAGCTTCCAACAAAGCAGAACTGTTGTGCTTTCCTTGGCAACCCTGACGACGCTGCGCCTCTCCTCGGCCCGCTGGCGAACCAACCAAGCGATCTGATTGGCCCTGCATAAGCCAGAATAGAACGCTAGTCTATTCTCCATATTCACCTTATTACAGCGCGCTCCGAGGAAAAGAGGAATCTGTAATAAGTCTTATACGCGGTAATACAACTTATTACACCAATTAGGACAATGCTTTACAGACGATAAGTGACGCGTGAGCCAGTCAGAGTCCATCTACTGAAGTCTCCGACTGGGTTGCCACATCCACATGTCGCACGATAGTGTGAAGTGTCCCTCTACTTTTTTGTCACTCTTGTCCTGCGTATGGCATAACATTCACTCCATTTCAGAAAACGTCCAGATGTGATTCTCGCAGCCGTGAATCCCATCAAAAGTGACCATCTCACGTTTTTCATGAACTCCCAATTCACTCTCTGTTTCGGGCCAAAGGTCACACTAAAAAATGGTATGTGGCAACCATGACTAGTTTGGCTAACTAACGGTTTAGTAGGGTGTGCGATACATGATTACTTGCATGATAATGATATTTACGTGGTACTCGTAAGAAGTCGTTTTTCCTAGAAGAACTGCCTTGAAATTAGCCAAAATGCTTTGGAATCGCAGAATCCGCGACATTTTCGGCATAAGTGCCCAGACTGCACTTTGTCGCTAATTAGAAGGAAAGGATCTGACGGGCAAAGTCAAAATAATACTAGGGAGCAGGGGCGTCACTAGCCTTTTACCTTTCGGGGGGGGGGGGGGGGACGTCCAGTTTCTGTCGACGGACTAAAAAAAAGTGCCGACAAAATATGATTTTTATATGATTAAATAATTACTACGGTATCAATCAGTTGAAATGAATGAATCAATCAATTTATTTGATCAAATAGCTTACAGCCAAACAAGGCAGTTATTACGAAGGAGGCAAGTTTTACAGTAAATCTCCCTTGCTTTATAGCAGCGGACTGACGTCCGTGTTTCAGTGAGTGGGTACGAGAGTGAGAACCATGATTTACCTGATAGCATCCGATTTCGTCTACGCCGTCACAATGTGCATCTTCCCGTTTTTGCCGACTTCTTGCTGCTTCGTCAGAAAAGACCTGAGATACGTCGTAGGGTGGTGTCAGCTTTGATGGAACTGCGAAAAAAATGCTGTTACATGCACGTTTGTACGGAAACAGAATGTATGTCACAAACTCGACCTGTGTTGCCATCTTGGCGGATTTTACGATCGACTGCCGGATTTTTTCTATGCGGGTGTATTAAACTGTTTGGGTTCTCTTGACAATCCTTCTACATTTTTCGACTTTTCTTACAATTTTCGGTAAAAAAAAATGTTTGGCCTATTTTTCGAAGACTGCTGCGTATTTCTTGGATCATGATCTGGCAACACTGCACTCGACCCACAAGGCTAAACTCGGGGGTAACGTTGTTTGTTTATAATTTGGAAGGTAACTACAGACGCCCAAAAACAAAAAAGAATCCAGATAAATCTCAATAAATTGAATATCAGGTACGATTTTAACGTTCTGCACTAGAAGGATCCTCAGTTTTATGCATACCTGCTTGAACCGTTTTGTTTTTGTATTTTCATTCTTGCCAAATTCGAGAAACAAAGAGCGTGTTCCACCCTACTTACCGTAGTTAATACGCATGGCGTCAAAAATTCTGGCTTTTTGCCGTCAAGGCTGGAACGATCTTTCTATTTTCCAGCGGGATATCATACCACGGGCGAATCCGACCAATCACGTTACAGAGATGCGTAGTTACTACGCTTACCACGCTCCCGAGCATGGTAAGCAAATAGTAACTATTAGTTACTATTCCGAGAAGGTTGGAACGGTCAGCGTAGTAACTTTTTGTGAGGATGGAACGGAAATAGTAACTAATAGTTACTACTGGTACGAGGGTGGAACATGCTCAAAATCTAAAATCCACCCCCAGCCACAAGCCACAGTAACTTTGTTGATCCCGGAAACAGACTGCGGGCGACAAAAAAGAACGGAAACTCTTTTTTAGCCAGATCCCCTTACGGAAAAACGCTTTTAGGAACTGAAAAGAGGAACAGTTTATCGTGCCCTCTCCGCTTTATAGTTTATGCAGCGTTTACAAGTACAGGAAAACTTGAACAGAATCCGATCTTGGCGACAAGATTACGTTTACACGCAGAGGGAAAAAAATCAATTCTTCAAACCAGAAAATCTGACATAAATAAATTCACTATCCAATAAAAAAATGTTTTGAGAGCATTTATGACATCAGTACTGATGATTACTGCTCTCAAAAGCTAGCTAGCCTTTTTTTTGTACTTTTTACCAGCGCCGCCGTCAAGATTCCTTTCAAGTGGACCGGAATTCCTTTCATCATGAAAGGATTCCCGTCCCGCTAGACTTTTTTTTCTACTTGTCTTCACGAACGGAATCCTTTCGAGTCTACCAGAATTCCTTTCTACTCGACGGGATTTCTTGTCCGTGTAAACGCTACATTAACCAAATAGGGCTCAGATCAGACAGTCTAGTCCCACTTCACTTATGTACCTAGACAAGCATGAAAACCCGATGAAAATGCGTTCCTTCGTTTGTCCGCTATCGACAGAAAATAGATTTAACCGAATGAGCCTATTCTTTCGGATTTGTAGTACTTCTATCCCTCTATGCTTGAAATATTCAGCAATTCAAAAGTAAGCCATTGTCGAAAAATAACAAATATGACAAGAAGACTTATCTTATCATCACTTTCCTACTCCCTTCAGAGGAGTTGCTTCCTTAAATTTTCCGAGCTTAGCGTCCGTAAAGCGCGGAAGTCGAGGCTTCTGTTGAAATTTTAATTCTACGCGTCTGGATGAATTTTGGGTCGTTGTGCATGCGATGCACATTCTGAACGTTATCACTAGATCCCGGGTGAAAAAATACAAAATCCCTTAATTGAGTCAAAATATTCAGTATCCAATTATTATTATTTTGATTATGTTTTATTGATCCACAAAATTGATGATAACAAAATAAATGATTATATAAATGCGCAAAAACAAACCAACCAACTCTAAAGCAAACTTTGATGCATCGGAACGACTAAAAAAACACACACATGAAAATGGTTAAGGCAGGTCAAATAACGCAAACAATGACACAAATCATTTGTAATTAGCTACCTTTTCAAAAAATTATAAGTTTGGTTTTATTTGGTTTTCGCCTTGTGGGTACTGTTTGTCTACGTGGCTCCGACAATGGAGTCCTATAGACTTCTAAATTAATTCGAAAAACTGTTTCTGGTTTATTAGTCACGTTACAAGTCCATTATGTAAAGTGCCATCTATGTATCATTACACATTTTCAGTTAGACTTTAAGAAAAATTGAGTCCAGCCATAACCCGCACCCGGCCCGCACCGGTATGGCGCAAGACAGTGCGACAAATTCGAAAAACTGTTTCTGGTTTATTAGTCACGTTACAAGTCCATTATGTAAAGTGCCATCTATGTATTTCTGTAAAGTGCCATCTATGTATTTTCAGTTAGACTTTAAGAAAAAATGAGTCCAGCCATAACCCGCACCCTGCCCGCACCGGTATGGCGCAGGACGGTGCTGTGGAGGCCGTGGCCCACGCTTAGGCTTACTAAAGAACGCAACATTCAGTCTCATTCAGAGAAATGCCCTCGGTAGACTTACCGCCCAGACGGCTGTTGATTTTGCTAACTCCTGGGGTTGGAAACGAAGAAAGGGGGTAAAACAGCTCAGCTACCAGTAGGGATACCCATCGAGGAGATGCTAAGCAAGAGCCGTCAAGGTAGTGGCACCGCCGGTTCCTAAAATAAAATAAAAAATTGACTGACATCGATTATTTTAATATTCCAGGAATCCATTGAGTTTACTAGTATGATTAGAACCCGTTGGGCTCAAAGGCCGCTCTTGTGCTTATTTTTGTTTAAATATAGATACATGAAACTGAAACAAACCCCCCTTCACCCCCCTTCGGGCCACGCCTGGGTCCTGTCTCGGTAGATTTCTTAACTGCGTATTATTTGAGATACTTTTCGGTTGAGTCATTCACGTGACAAGACCAAATAAAACGGCTTTAAACCGAGAAAAGGCAGTAAAAAGAGGACAAGAAGGACTCAAATCGAACGCAAAAATCATTCTAGGCTGAATCATCCAGACAGGACACTGGCAATTGTCAGCTGTCAGGACAAATAAAACGGCATTTGGCTGACAGGACCGAGACAAGGGTAAATCGAACGCGGCTTTAAAGCATTGTCCTAATAGGTGTAATAAGGTGAATAGCGCTATACGCGATGTTTACGTCTTAATACACACGCCTGTTCAAATACAACCCAAGAGGTTCTTATCAATGCGGCTTCCGGTGTTGCCAAGGTAATACAATTTTTCGAGCTCTAAAAATATCCGAAAAGGTTCTTGGTACTACTTGAAGTACACCAGTACAATATAACGCAAACTATACTGTAAAAAAGCTATTAAAATAACGGATGGACAGCATTGATCCTCGAACTGACGAAAAGCCGTCGTAATAGAACAAAAACGTGTTTTTGTTAAGAAAAGTTGTTTCTTTAGCTTCCAACAAAGTAGAACTGTTGTGCTTTCTTTGGCAACCCTGACGACGCTGCGCCTCTCCTCGGCCCGCTGGCGGAACCAACCAAGCGATCTGATTGGCCCTGCATAAGCCAGAATAGAACGCTAGTCTATTCTCCTTATTCACCTTATTACAGCGCGCTCCGAGGAAAAGAGGAATCTGTAATAAGTCTTATACGCGGTAATACACCTTATTACACCTATTAGGACAATGCTTAAGTAACGTGTAGACACAGTACCTCCTCTTGGGAGTTGGAGCCGGAAGTCGGACAGACCATATTACTAAAACGATTCATCTCATCCGAATACTGGCATCTTGAGTGTCTGTCTTGTCCGAATGGATAGAAGGCTGAACTCACAGTCGAAGGATCGCTGTTTCGTGACTCGGTGGGCCCTGCTATTTTGGGCAAGAAGTAGTTGCGCGTAAGACAAGCCAAATCCCCCCCTGCTTCAAATGGGTACTTCGAGAAACCCAGGGAAAAAGCGCGCGAAGGGTCGGATGATTCCAAGCGCGCATCGCAATCCCGACCAAGGACTGTGAATCGGGACATTGGCACCTGCGCTACGCGAACCTTCGTCGGCTTGCATGCGAAAGTTTGCTTTTACTTTTGCAAATATTTATTCCGAATATTGCATCGAGCAGATTATGTGGGTGGCAACGTCACAGAGTTGAGTTTTCAGGCTCGCGATTCTCAACCCGTGTTCGTCACAAGTTGTTTTTACGGAGCGCACCCAGCGCGCATCCTAACACTGGTTCCGTGTTATGTGGCTTCAAGAGTTTTTAGCTCCCGTTTCTTTCGGAGTATTGAATCTTGTGCCGGGTTGAAGGTGATTAAGCCAAAGACAGTAAAAGTGGGAAAGACCGGAAACTCCCGTAAGCTCCATGAGTCACAACAACCAGCGCCGTTTAGCGGATGTTCTTTCGTTAAAAAATCGCTCTGTTGACATTTTCTTCCATCGCTCTCCGCAGAATCATCATCAAAGTACGTTTTGTTGATTTTGTTTCGTTTTTCTGATGAGCATCCTCTCTCCATTCAGATTTCCTCTTTAATTGGAATAAAAAACAAGTAGGAAAAGAATAAATAGCTTTTTTATGGAAAAAAAATGTTGAATTCACGACTTCGAATCAATTAATGTTGGCGGACAATGCCTACTCACGCCCGCTTGCTTTGATTATATTATTCATCTACCGCTCGAAATTGGACAAAGTCCAAACGCTAGGTAGCGTTGCGATCGATTTTCAGAGACCCGATTTTAGCGAAGTCACCGGTCTTTCCCACTATTATTGTCTTTGGAATAAGCAGAATAGACTAGCGTTCTATTCTGGCTTATGCACGGCCAATCAGATCGCTTGGTTGGTTCCGCCAGCGGGCCGAGGAGAGGCGCAGCGTCGTCAGGGTTGCCAAAGAAAGCACAACAGTTCTACTTTGTTGGAAGCTAAAGAAACAACTTTTCTTAACAAAAACGACGGCTTTTCGTCAGTTCGAGGATCAATGCTGTCCATCCGTTATTTTAATAGCTTTTTTACAGTATAGTTTGCGTTATAATGTGCTCGTGTACTTCAAGTAGTACCAAGAACCTTTTCGGATATTTTTAGAGCTCGAAAAATTGTATTACCTTGGCAACACCGGAAGCCGCATTGATAAGAACCTCTTGGGTTGTATTTGAACAGCCAAGTGTATTAAGACGTAAACATCGCGTATAGCGCTATTCACCTTATTACACCTATTAGGACAATGCTTTAGGGCCTGTTTTATGCAAAACACGGGCGCTCAAAACGGGTGACAGCGCAACGGATTCGAGTTCAACACGCTAATTGTTGAAAACGCACGGAACCATTCGTCTGAATGCACGGAAGACAAAATAAATTGTATTTCTTTTCCTAAAACACGGGCGATCCGAGGGGGGTATACCGTGGCGCACGAGAAGGTGGGGGTGTGGTGCAGCGTAAATACAATCTGAAGAAACTTACAAGCATTTGATTACTTCTGACGTTTGTGTAAAATAGCCTTCATACGGAATCTGCACAACGTATCTCCAGACACCCTGGTAGTTTTTGGCGAAAACAGGGGTCACATACTCCGAAGAGGAAGGGCACGGCGTCATGGGCTCACCCTGAAAGATAGCTACTTCTAAAAATCGGAAGGGGGGCTTAACGCGTTGTTTCCAAATTATAGCTTCGGGTTACCTTAATCGTCTTACTTATTCATTACCTATCATTATAGATTTACTCGGTGTAAATTCTGTCAGTGTGTGTTATTTTTCTTTTCAAGTTTCTTGCGTTTTTTTCCATTATTGTTGTTGACGGTAATGCTCTTTTTTTCAATTCTTTCTTCGTTCTTTTTCTTCTTCTTTATTTAATTACTCCGTCTTTTTGTACGTTTATGCATTATGATGGGCAATAAATCTGTTATTATTATTATTATTATTATCACTTAGTTGAATTTGCATTAATTAAAAAATTAATTCTGAACTCTTTTCGAAGATGTTGATTTTTTCTTTCTGCCCGTCAAGTGATTATTAATTCTGATCCTGTCCATTTCTTTGCAATAAGCTTTCTTTCTCTGCACCGGTAGGTGACTCGGTCGTTTTCTACTACTACGACTCTACGGAGGTGAAGTGAATCGGCCGTCTGAGAACCAACCAGCTTCGGTTCCATTACTGGTCCAGTAGGTTCCTGGTACAATTGTCTCTCTTCAAATGCGATGGACTAAAAAGCGACTGGAACTTTTTACACCAGAATACTCTTTAGAAAACTACCACTATTCGGCCTCACTTTATCAAAACGCATTAACCTAAAAAATATGTGAACATTGTTACACTTTGGTCAGGCACAGCGAATCCAGTTGTAGGCTAACTTCATAATTTCCCACCAATACTTCTACAAAATCTGCTGAAACATGATCGTCTTACCTCACGTCCTGTATACTGCACCTTTTTGGAGACTTCTCACCAAATCAGACAAAAAACATATCCGGTCAATATTCTATCGTTTTGTTAAATATATATTTCGCCTTCGGCCTTGGACGAGAAACTCGAAAATATCCAGTCTTTATGAAATTAGTGATACACTACTGCGTTCTTTGTAACGTGAGTTCTCACCGGTGGTCTCCGGTTATTCTTATAAGTCGTTTCGCATCCACGGTGACTACTCACCAGTCTTATTACCCGTTTTTGAACTAACCGGTGTCCGGTCTAACCTCACCGGTGCGGACTAACCAGAACCTGCTCGGGAGCCCGGCAAGTTTTCATCAACTCACCGGTGAACCAAAAAACGCGTTATAAGAGAAGAAGTGAACACTGGAGAGAAAACACCAGAGACAGCCCCGAGTGCAACGAACGCAGCTGCTAAGATCAGTGGAGTAACAAATAGAAACTTATAGCCAAAATATTGATCACTACTGGAAAACCCTCTTGGTTTAGTTTTAGGGTAAAAGTTATATTGTGTCTTTCGTAAGTTAATTCTCTTTCGTGGTTTCCTTTCTTTTTCTCTTTTTCCCTTATTACTTACTCCGTCTTCGTGCCTTGTGTTTATTTGGACGGGTCGTAAATAAAATCATCATCATCATCAATACTTTCAAAACGCGCTTTCTTCAAAGAATAGTTTGTACTTCGTGTGCTATATAGCTTTGTCAGACACCGGTTGGCTCCCGAAATAGCCCAAATCTTATGTTTTGCCGTCCGAACCAGTTTCATATTTTTAGGGTAGTAAGAAACTGGGCCCCTACCTGATCAACTCGCTTGGTCACTTGGGTTTCATCCCCTTCCATGAAGTCATGGAGGTCGTAGTTGTCGGACCGTCGACGGGTAGTCTGCCAGAAGTTGTAGAAGAGGCAGAAGCTAAAGTTAAGATAATAATAATAATAATGTTATGTTACAGAATAAAAGGCTTTTGCCTCAAAAGATCACAAAGAAGTTCGAATGAACGTACTAAGCGGAGTTAAAGTTTAACTGAAATGCCAACTTATTTTTGTGTCATTTAACTGAAAACACTGAATAATTTAGATTCTGCTAAGGGATTTTTTATTTTCCACTATCTGCTCTAGTTATGACGTTCAGAATATCTGACGCCGTCCCCAAAACATAAATTGGACTATGAAGCGGGAAATTTTAATCTCAACACAAATGCGGCTTTTCAGTGGGTAGCGGCGCGCTTGGTGAAGACTATGATGAGAGTGATGCGGTAATCGAAGAATCTCAATTGCAATCATTTCGATGTGAGGCAGCCTGCAGAAAGGGCCGACAGTAGAAGCAGGAGTCACCTACTGGGACATATTGATAAGACTCTAACCCTGATCCTGAGAAACAGCCGACCAGGGTCTGGAAATCGGCCATATTCCCGTTCAGCGCTTAAGCGGACTAGTTCTGTCAAATAGATCCACTGGTTCGTGACTGGAAAACTTGTCATCTGTGTCCCAGGTAATGGAGGTTTTGCAAATGTCTCAGCAGCAGAAAGTGAAAGTGACCCACTACCCTATGGATTCGACTTTTTAGTCTGCACAAGTGTTGGTTATGAGGCAACGGGGGAATAACAGAAACTGGTCCACTTGGATACCAGCATTTTCGGAACCGTCATCAGTTCCATGGGTAGCTGGAACCCATTTTTAAACTTTATAATGAGAGTGCAGAAAATCCGGCCGGAGAAAACTGATCATCTATCCGCACCTTAAGCAACGTGGTGTGTCTGTATTTCGTCCGGCTTGCACACGAGCCAGGTAATCCACTTATACCCGCTTTACTTACACACCGTAACTCTTTTCACAAAAACCTCGTCCAGTGAAGCTTTTGGGCTTGAAGGTCCTTCCAGTCTCATGGGAATCATTTGTAGAATTGCTGGAATCCTCTCTTTTGTTTCTGGCGGAAGACCTATTGGGAGAAAAGAAACATTGTCAGTCGTTTGTTTCGATACACGTTAGCAGGCCGAAACAGCAAGCAACGCTCCAAGAAAAGGTAACACCCGTTTTCGACCGTTTTACGGTCCGAAAACGTAAAAGAGTCGAGATGAATAAATCCATCTTCGCCAATTTGAAACGTATCTTTCGACCAATCACCGACCACAATCACTAAATTTTGTTAATTTAGTTTTCCCACGAGTGGTGATGGTGGTAATATTCCTTGTATTTCTTTGTTCCAAGTGTGACCAAGATGAAACGTAAAGAGTGGGTAAGAACCAAAATAAAGAGCCAAATTACATACAGATGTGACTGAATGTGACCCTTCTTTTACATTACCATACTTAAAGGACCTGTCTTAGCTATAATACTAACACAACCTATTTCCGTAATCACTCCATATATTTCTAAACCCGAAGACCCCAATTTCGTGCGGTACATTCTAACCCCTCTAACAAAACCACGCTGATTTTCTCACTTGCCGTGTTTCTGTCTGCGAGAAGTTTTTCCATCAGAAAACCGGCTATGTAGATTGTTTTCCTGTTTTCGCTACAAGTCAATGGATCTCGGAAAAGGCTTAAAACAGCCAAAACCGTGGGTTATTTGTTGAAAGCGCAGCCTAGTTTTAAAGTATTGAAATATTTTACAATACTACAAGTTGAAGAGTAAATAGTTCGAGGGGTCCTTTAAAAAAATTCAGTACCGCACAACCACTAATCACACTCAATGAGGCGTCTTCACGTCTATGCAAGTTTCGGTATATTTTGAGCAGTGCTTCAAATTAATAAGTCCTGCATTGGGGAAATTCGAGGAAAAAACTTTTAATGGTGAAAGGAGTTCTGTCTGCTAAGCGGACATGTATAATCTTAGACAGAGTTCGACCATTCCCGATAACCGACGTTTTCTGATATTTTGGAAGGAGCAAAAATCTAAGGCGTAGGCTATTCTTGCCGTTCCCCGAGGACTCCACTTACGAGTCCCCGCGTTTTTCTTTGTCTCGGGGACTGACTCCCCGTATTCTCGCGAGTCCCCACGGACGGGGAATGCTCCGATTATCAACACCATCATAAAAAAGGACTCCCTTTCAGATTCGGAGGGGAATCAATTTTTGCTGGTGTTGGTGCAATTTAAAATTAATTAAAAACGATCAGATCAAACAAAACAAAAAATACAGTGGATCCAGACTAATTTTGTCAACTGCATATTTTTTTTCGAACAAAATCCGTTTTGAAAGCATTCTGAAAAGAACGCTCGCGTTGTTCAAAGCGTTTTGAAAGTTTTGAAAGCATCCGTTTTGAAAGCAAAGCCCGTGTTCTGGCTGTTGTCTGCTTCTGCCGTTACCTTCCCTCGGGGAACGGCGAGAATACGCCTCTAGTGCGGGAGTGTATGATGGAGAGTTAGGAGTTAGAACACCGGAAATATAGCCACAAGCTTTTAGCCTACTGTTGTTTATATAATAAATAAATAGTGTTAGTAGCGAGGTTAGTGGTTTAGTTATTAAAGTTAATTAAGTATTAAGATTTGGTTCCACAACCGGACGCAAGTTGTGTCGAAATGACTGATTGTATGTATATATTATTTTGTTCTTCCGTAATGACAAAAAACAAGAGCTGGAAGCTCATATGGCACTTGTAAGACTTGGTAAAAAAGAATGACGATGGACCCTTGGAAATCGCGACATTGTATCGTTTGGTATTTTGTTTTTCTATAATCAAAACCCTTGAAGAAAAAGTGATCATGGAATCATGGAAATGTAGGTTTTGCTTAAAAGTATTTTTTTTGTAGTTTGCGGTTAAGATGAGTACTTTAAGGGATGGTCGGATATTGGAAGTGACAATTTTTAATATTCAAGCCAAGTTTCATCGTCCTAGCACATCTGGAAGTAGCCTACCTTAAACTGCGATCACTGGAATTAAAGACCCCCCTCCAACTCCCAGAGTGGCCGAATCCGGTCCGGTTCTATCACTGATGTGTCTAGGGCTTACGCTTGTTCTTGCCACCAAGTCTTACCCAATCGTTTATAGTCCAAGTGTGTCACAAAATTTCCGCTCCCCCCTGACTCCCCCACATTGATCGGATCCTGTACGCACTTGAAATGGGACATCTGAGACACGAGCTCTTTCCAAATTTCAAGGATTCCCCTCCTTAACTCTCCCCACGGTAGTCGGATCGGGGAAATGACTGTTTCCAAGTTAGTTCGGTCGGGTCCCTAGTATGCCTGCCAAGTTTCATCGTCCTAGCACATGTGTAAGCGTTTCAAGTCGGGATCAGCGGAATTCCGGAACCCTCCCTCCAACTCCCCCTACAGTGCTCGGATCCGGTGCGGTCTTGTCAACAATGTATCTAGGGCTTGTGCTTGTTCTTCGCACCAAGTTTCATCCCGATCCGTCCACTCTGAACATGTCACACACTTTCCGGTTCCCCCTCCAACTCCCCCCAAAGCCACCGGATCCATTCCGGACTTGAAGTGTGACATCTGAGACACGAGGTCTTTCCAAATATCAAGTTTCATCAAGATCGAATTCCCCGTTCAAAAGCTATAAATACGTCAATATTCCGGATTCCCCCTGCCTCCACTCGCCCACGGTGGTCGGATCGCTGAAGTGACTGTTTCCAAGTTAGTTTGGTCGGGTCCCTAATACGACTGCCAAGTTTCACCGTCATAGCACATGTGGAAGCATCTTAAGTCAGGATCACCGGAATTCCGGAACCCTCCCTCCAACTCCCCCACAGTGCTCGGATCTGATCCGGTCTGGTCAAGCATGTAACTTGGGCGTGTGCTTGTTCTTCCCACCAAGTTTCATCCCGATCCATCCACTCTGAATATGACATACGATTTCCGGTTCCCCCCTCCAACTCCCCCAAAAGTCACCGGATCCATTCCGGACTTGAAGTGTGAGTCTTTCCAAGTATCAAGTTTCATTAAGATCTAATTCCCCGTTCAAAAGTTAAAAATACGTCAATATTCCGGATTCTCCCTCTCTCTACTCCTCCCATGGTGGTCGAATCGAGGAAGGGACTATTTCTAAGTTAGATTGGTAGGGTCCCTAATATGCCTGCCAAGTTTCATCGTCCTAGCACTTATGGAAGTACCCTAACTAAAGATGAGTGGCCTGACGGGCCGACCGACCGACAGACCGAAAAGTGATCGGTATATGGCACTTGAGCGGAGCTGCAAGTGCCATAAAAACTATCGGCTGCGTCCGGGTTGATTAAGTAAAAACTGATAAATAAAAAATCAGGAAGGGAAGCAATTTTATCAACTAAAGAAAGGTAAGAAACGCATTGGGTTCTGAAACGCACGTTTTCTACCAAACAATCGTGATAATTCTGTATTCACTGTAAACAGTTTCTCCGACTAAGGATTAAAGTTAACTGCAGTATTTGCTACTCGGATTAATCTTATCTCTACTGAAATAGGATTAATCAGAATTAGAGATAAGATTATCTCAGAAAAGATTAGATTAATCCCAGTATAGCACACACTGCAAGATTTGTATTACAGTGTCTCTAGCATAGAGCTTAGACCTGAACCGCAGAATAACGTTTCGGGAGGTATAGCCTACCCTTTATCTTCTGGTCGATTTTTTGCCACCTTTGGAAGGGATGGATCTTCTTTCAACACTGGAAGCGTCTTGCTGAAGAAGGCTAGAGTCTTGTTCCGAATAAGCTCACTAAAAAATAAAAATAAATGTTGACAGGGCACTTTACCAAAATGATGCTACAGATACCATTACCCTCATGGGCACGCCTGAAATTTATTAGATTACGACATTATTGACTGATTGGTGAATAAAATAATAATAATAATAATACTGTATTTAAAGCCTTAGGGCCATATCCTCTCGGATTTGAGAGTAAGATTTTTTGGTGAAGATGGGTTGCTCTTTCCTGGTATCCTAAAGTCATCTTCACGGTCAGCGATAATGGCAGTTACAGGTTTTGTCAAAGAAGCGTTAAAGAGATGTAAATAGTTATTGGTAGTGGGAGTTTAAATCGTTTTACATGTGAGTTTATATAATCGCTCTCTCGAAGTGTTTAAAAATGTATGATTTTGTGTATGGCCTAACGGCTAAAATTAAAGTATCTATCGATCTATACATACAACAAAACAAAAATTCATAATTACTTCTAATGCGATATAATGCACTACATAAACTAAACTGCACTCGCCCGGTCAACTTTTACTTTAACACTTTGCAACACAAATCTACATAGCGCACTAATTACTCCTGGAGATGTGCCGTTGAAGTATTTATTAGTATTTATCGTATTTATGTCAGATTTTCTGGTTTGAAGACTTAATTTTTTTCCCTCTGCGTGTAAACATAATCTTGTCACCAAGATCGGATTCTGTTCAAGTGTTCCTGTACTTGTAAACGCTGCATTAGAATGACAAACCTGGCCGTTGAAGGATTTTTCTTACAAAGGCATAGCGGCGACCATCTAGCGTTTATACGTGAAAGCTTTGCAAATGCCATTCTCTGGTAGGTTATTGCCAACTATGGCTTTGAGCGATAAAGAATGATGAAGTGAAATTAATCTGCAGTCATAGCGCACTAATTACTCCTGGAGATGTTCTCTTCAATATAACAGGAAACAGTAAAAACTCCCGCTCATAATAATGATCTTTTCGAAACCTCGGATTTACTAATTGGATAACGAATTTCCGGTTGGACACCGAATTCTCCGTCAGGAACTGCGGAAACATAAAAAAAATATGCTGGTTTAAACACGATCAGTATGTTCTGATAGCGCGATAGCTCCCCACATAATTTCAACGTCTTAGAATGACAAACCTGGCCGTTGAAGGATTTTTCTTACAAAGGCATAGCGGCAACCATCTAGCGTTTATACGTGAAAGCTTTGCAAAAGCCAATCTCTTGCCTCTGGTAGGTTATTGCCAACTATGGCTTTGAGGGATAAAGAATGATGAAGTGAAATTAATCTGCAGTAATAATCATGGCAAATAATATCACACTTAGGGGTTTCAATGGTGTTTTACTGGTAAAGACAATTTGGTTTACCATAACTCTTTGACGAACAGATGGCGTCCCGAACCAGACGAATGGGTGAGATAGTTTTGGCCAGACGAAGGCGCGAATTTTAAAAAGCGAATACAACGTGTGAAACCTGTAAAACCTTTGAAGGTGTTTAATTTAACCACTACAGTAGCCTACAAATAAAAACAAACTGCTATACTTACAATGGATATGTCGTTTGACCTATTGGGTTCTTGGGTAAGTATCCAGAATTTAGATCCCCGCATAAGTTGTCAAAGTTTATGTTTCTCTGAACTTCATTTGTCTCTCCTAATCCTAGAGAAAATTCAAGCTTTTAGTTACTTACATCAAACTTACATGTCATAGAAAATACCAGTCATTTTTCTAAACACATGTAGCATCATTTCTTATTTTTTCTCATATTTCTTACTTTCTGGTCAACAAATTTTCCTCTTTTCTGTCACGTATGGGGGGGGGAGAGTTGTTAGTTAATTTTCTTGCAGAAACAGTCGGCAAAATGACCAGCCAGTCTCTAAATACCTTCCCCCCCCCCATCCCCCAAACATTTTGGCTGTAGTAACATTGTTGGCTGTAGACATTGTAGTAACGCCTCTGGTAGTACCGGAGTGTAATTTTTTTTAACTACTTAACATCGGCTACTCTTTTTGAATGAAGTCAAAGTATGACCAGGCACCATATTGTAGGGTACACTTCTTCTAATCTTGTTAGTCTGTCAATTTCAGACCATGCTATTCTGAGCGGCATCCCAAGGGGGGGGGGGGGGCGCTCCCCCTACATTTTGGGCATTTGGTCAAATTTTCGCTGAAGGCAAAATTCCGGTCGAAATAGTGTTCTTAGGCTAAGAACAATGATGGTGATATTTTGCCATTCAGCCAAAAACTGCGCCACACATAGCCTAGTCATTTACAGGTTACAGTTGTTCCCCCACTTCCTCCTGCCCCGACTGTTAGCTACAAAAACCAGCAGACAACATACATCCTATAGTAGCTGCAGGCAGCTTACAGTTACATAGCAACTGCAGGCACAGTTTAAGGAGGTAAGGGAGATATAGGATCTTACCGTGGTGTATTATGTCTATTCTGACATGCCAATTCCCGATATTCCAGTTCAGCGCTTTGAAGTGAACTAGTTTCTGTTAATCCCCCAACGCCTCTCTATAGGGGTAACCCTCTCCTAGGGTAAAACTTGTGACAGATATAGTAAAAATAGATCCACGGGTTGATGAGTAGAAAATCTGCAATCTGCTCCTTAGGTTTTGCGTACGTCCCAGTAGTAGAGAGTGAAAGTTACCCACTATCTTACGGATCCGACTTTTTACTATGTCTATCCCAAGTGTTGAGTATGGGACAAGGGTGGATTAACAGAAACAAGTCGGGTTGGAATGCTGAACAGTGAGGGGAACTAGGATGTTGCTGACTAAAGGTTTGTAAAAAAACTTTCGAAATTATTTATGAACTGACGCTGCTGATTTTTTTTCTTGCACATCATTTCTTGTCGTCATGTCCTGGTCACTAGACTTGTCAACTAGAATATCTCGTTGTGGTTCAGCTAATTACCTGGGCATGGAATGTCTGTCTGGATGTAGGGTGGCTTTCGGACTTTTGGTGGAACCCTTTTTGGGGATTCTTCAAAAGCATGGTAACCCTCTGGAAGGTCTTGTGACTGGATAGTTGTGAAACAAATGAACAGTATGGAACTCCCCTGAAAAAAAAAAAAAATTAGTAACCCTCCAGGATGCCTAATGTTCATACATTCTAGACGCCAAACGTACCATAATGTTTTTTCACCTATAGCTGTATAAGGCACATAGTCTTCTCGAAATCTTGATTTGTAGGCTGAAATGATGTGAAGCCTCAAAAAAGAAAAGACAGAAAGAAACATTGAATCGTAAGAAACAAGACCAAAGGTTTCGATGGGATCCCGAAAGTTCAAATTTGACCCTGAAAATATTCTCAACCCCTTCGAAAGTTATCGTGCTAACAGACGGACGGACAGACGGACAACTTTAGCGATGTCATAGGTATCCCTCCACTTACGTTTTGGGATCCCAAAAAGTCCTGCAAATATTTTCTATTTTTGTTTAAGATGACACCTCGCACTGCATTGTGTTTCTGCTTAGATGTTCTGAGATAGTTGACAAGGCTACTTTACGCCTAAGCTATTCCTACACAAAATTACAAACGGCTTCGGCTGTTTTTAGCCTCTTTCCGTGTCCCTTGCCTTGGATGTCAGTCATGGAAAAATTTGCATAACCGGTCTTCGGACCAGTAAGCTCCTCAGAAAGAATTTGATCGGGCGCCTGATTTGTGGGTTAAAGAGAACAAACATGGCAAGCGTGATAATCAGTTTGCTAGAAGGAGACACTTATGAAGTGAAAAATTCGGAGAACGTGAATGGATGGAAATACGACTGAAGTAGAATGAACTGCTACCATAAATACGACATGTCTTTCAAGTTTGCATGCATACACCAGCTAAATATTTGTCCTTTTGTCTGATTTTCTTGTTAAAGGACCCCTCGCACTAGTTACTATTTATGTTCCAGTATTTTAAAATAGTTCAATGCTAGTAAAAAACAAGGTATGCTAGTAAAAAACAGGATCTGTAAATAGCCATTTATCCACTTCTACTTTTCGCTGTTGAGCGATACTTGGAGAAATGTTTAAAGGTTTCGTTTTTGCCATCAAGTTTGTGGCGTAATAAATTTGTTATCGACGCTCTTGTAGGTAACACAAGGTATTATAAATGGGTTTCCGATAATATTTTTTTTTGTCGTGCTTTTGCTTAAATAGAAAGCTGCATAAAATGTACTTATCGTTATCACGCTTCCTGAATAACTTCCATTGTCGCAACACAAAAGAAAAACCTCCCCTGTCTCCTCGTTGTCCACACTGCATCTTAGCGGTGCTACAATTTTCTCAACCCGCCCCTGCACGAAAAGACAACTCGCTGAAGTTTTAACGCCTCGAATGCCTTGAGCGTAATGGGAGGAGCTGTGACTATGACCCGTTTTCAATACGTGGGAAGCATACAGCTTGTCTCTACTTCCTAGAGTTATTTTGCTCTGGCTGAGCTCCAACAGTCTATTAACAAATCACCTATTCGCTGAAATAGGCGTGACAACCTGCTAAAAATGCGTCACTTCGTTTGTCCGTTATCCAAAGATCGGATTTAATGAATTTATTCTTTCGGATTTGTGGTACCTTTATGTGCTTGTCTTTCTGCGCTTGATATATTTACCAACTAAAAATGTAAGCCATTGCCGGAAAATAAAATAAAAATGTCATATTCCTTGCAAGACATATCCGAAATAATTTTTTCTTACTTTTCTACAGGCCTAACTTCTCCCGCTTCGCATCTTAAGCTTTGGAAATTCAGGCCTTTGTTGAAATTCAGATTCTCTCCGTCTGGATGAATTTTCGGGTGTCTTGCAAGCAGCGCACATTTTGAATGTTATTACGTTATGAGTCAAAATATTTGAGTGTATTTGTATATCTATTCAAATAATGCATAACACGGATGGGTCAGCTACGATGCTTTGGCAGCAAAAAGCTGACTGTTTTGCTTCCAAAGTATCGTAGCTGACGCATCCGTTTTATGCCTTATTTAAACATATGTTTCAACGTCAGCTTGGGCTGAAGGAATATTTATTCATATATCCAGCATATATCAGATGTAAAATAAGCTGCCTTTTCAGTTAAGAGTGTGGATAAAAGTGATGAATCTCTTGAAAATGCTAAAATAATTAAGTTTGGTCACTTTTGTAACAAGACCAAAGGTTTCGATGGGATCCCAAAAGTTTAATATTTGATCCAGAAATCCAGACAATTTGGTCTTGTAGATATCTGGTCTTCGCCAGACTCCTTGAACATTTTTACTATTAAGATTTAGAAACAGAAGAAGGTCAATGGTTAGGGATCGACTAAAAGCAGGAAAGGAAAGGCAAGAGAAAAGCAGGAAAGAATACTAAAACCAGGAAAGGCAAACTAAAACGAGGAAAGAAATACCAGGAATCGAGGATTCGAAAAACTGGCAAGCCTTTCCTCTGTTTAGTATCCCGTGAGGGGTCTCCAGCTTCCTTTGTTAAAGTTCACCTTTTCCTCCTTTTAGTATTCGAAAAACTGGCAAACCTTTCCTCTGTTTAGCATCCCGTGAGGGGCCGGCAACTTACATTTGTTAAAGTTCACCTTTTCCTCCTTTTAGTATTCGAAAAAAAATGGAATGCTGTGCGGTGCTTTTCCTCTGTTTAGTTTCTCGTGAGGGGTCGGCAACTTACATTTGTAAAAGTTCACCTTTTCCTCCTTTTAGTATTCGAAAAAAAAAATTGGCGCGCTGTGCCGTGCTTTTCCTCTGTTTAGTTTCTCGTGAGGGGTCGGCAACTTACGTTTGGAAAAGTTCAGAGGAAAAGCACCGCACAGCATTCCATTTTTTTTCGAATACTAAAAGGAGGAAAAGGTGAACTTTAACAAATGTAAGTTGCCGGCCCCTCACGGGATGCTAAACAGAGGAAAGGTTTGCCAGTTTTTCGAATACTAAAAGGAGGAAAAGGTGAACTTTAACAAAGGAAGCTGGAGACCCCTCACGGGATACTAAACAGAGGAAAGGCTTGCCTGTTTTTCGACTTCTCGATTCCTGGTAATTCTTTCCTCGTTTTAGTTTGCCTTTCCTGGTTTTAGTATTCTTTCCTGCTTTTCTCTTGCCTTTCCTTTCCTGCTTTTAGTCGATCCCCAATGGTTAGACTTATGTCAATGGTTAGTTTTATGTCAACTTGACATAAAACTTTTACTTTTAACAAACTTTCCGGTGTTTGCCGGATTCCGGGTGAACTACTTGTCCGGCGACAAAATGTTGTTTATATTCATAGTCAGCATGTCTTCTTAGACCTAAATCGACTATCGCGTTAGCTGTTTAAACAAAAACTGTTCGCCCCTTAATTTGAAACCCCTCCCCCACCCTCACATGTTGAGCTACATAGCCCGTCTACATATTCGACCTTTCCCTTGACCCAAAGAGTCCTGAAACCAAATTTCATTAAAATATCTCGTTCCCTTCGAGAGTTATCGTGCTTACAGAGGGACAGACAGACGGACAACTTTTGCGATGTCATAGTTCTTGGTATTCCTCCACTTACGTTTTAGGATCCCAAAAAGCAGATGAGATACCTAAACTATAATCTCTTTTACTTTTTTCGAAAAGGGCTCCTCACGATAAGTTTTTAGATTCCAAAACGTAAGTGATACCTATGACATCGCAAAAGTTGTCCGTCCGTCCGTCCGTCTGTAAGCACGATAACTCTCGAAGGGAATGAGATATTCTGATGAAACTTGGTGTAAGGACTGTTTGGGTCAAGGGCAAGGTTAAATTTTTAGATGGGCTCTATAGCCCTGTATTTAGGGGTGAGGAAGGGGGTTGAAGTTAAGGGACAAACATAAAATTTTTGAACAGCTAATATGATAGTCGATTATGGGGTAAGAAGATATGTTGAGCATGACGATGAAAACCATTTTCTTGCCAAACAAGTAGTTTGTCCGGAACCCAGCAAAAACCGGCAAGTTGGTTAAAAGTAAAAGTTTCATTTGAAGTTGATTAACTGTTCGATTTGAGGGTAAGAAGACATGCTGAACACGACGATGAACATGAAATTTTCTCGCCAGACAACTAGTTCGCCTGGAATCCTGCCAAAAACGGAAAATATGTTAAAAGCAAAAGTGTTATTTGAAGTTGATTAGATGACAGATTTAGGGGTAAGAAGAGACGCTGAGTCTGTATATGACAATCACTTGTTACCCGGACATATAATTAGTCAGTAATCCGGTTGTAACCGGATTTATTTTTAATTCAAAGTTTTATTTAAAGTTGGTTAGATGTTCTTTATAGGGATAATGAGATACTCTGGATTCGTATCTGAATTTTCTTTTTTTCCTGGACTAGTAGTTCGCTCGGAAATTCGGGCGAAACCGCAAATTTGGCATTAGTAAAGCAGGAAGTCTCGGTCAGTATCGTCAGAATAGATATGGCTTATAGAAGTATATCTGAACTTGGTTTTCTCTGATGATTAGCCTGGCCAAGACTGGATCTGGTGAATGCAAGACCCAATTGTCTGGATCAAATATTAGATTTTTGGGATCCCATCGACACCTTTGGTCTTGTTTTCTTGTTTTTCACATCTTCGCCTACCATAATGTTTGTCTGTTCTTTCAGATTTTGGTTTATTGAAGCGCATTTGTTTGATATGGTTACTTTTTGAGATAATTTTAGTTTTTGTTCAGTTTTGGAGGATGAGAATAAATAATCGCAACATTTCTGAACTTAAAATGCAAGGAAATATGGACTAAAAGCGATAGGAACGATCTCGCCTGTTATCTCTGAAAAAAATATGCCTAACTGGATGATAAACGGAAAATATTTTGACAGTGCAAAACAGATACGTCAGCTGAATTTTATTAGATCTATATTTCGGTTCATTTTCTATTTTCATTTTGAAGTTGATTTTTAAGCTTGAGTGGCTTGAGCCTGAATAGGACCCTTACAAAGAAGGGACGAAATTTAGCTCTAATAAATTTCAGCTGCCGTGTCCGTTTTCCACTGTCAAACACGATTCGCAGTCAGCCGTGGTTGATGTAATGGCTGAAGGAATAGCCTATATCTTTAATATTTTTTTGTCAGACAGCTGTTGACCTACTGACAAGGCCGTATCCAGGGGGGGGGTTAGGGGGTTGACCCCCCCCCCCCCCCCGAAACATACAAAAATAGTCATTTTGATAGGCTTTGCCCTCTGATCAATGTCTTTTGTACTTTTTTGTGTCCAACCCGCAGGCAACCCCCCCCCCTCCCCCCCCCCCTCCCCCCCCCCCGAAATAAATTCCTGGATACGGGTCTGCCTACTGATGCCTGAATATGATGCCTCTCTCCTCCCGTGTTGGCACCACGAGTAGGGCATTTATTTGCGCTTGACAACCCAGCAGTAATAATTATTTCCTTCTTGGCGTAAATCTTAGTTTGACAAATCCAGATATGTTCTTACACCAGTAATTGCAGCATTTGTTTACTCGACTAATTGGCACAGTAAAGACTTGCAGGCTATTGACGGTAATTGTCTTCGAATTCGTTTAGTTATCAACTCGGGTAGTTTTCGGATCTCAGGCTCGGTTGATTAAACCACCGTAATAACGGTATGTAATTTATTTGCGTGACATTGTATTTTTTTTTTAAGGAAAGTAGGAATTCGCGATGCTGGTTTGCGGAGAGGAGATGCCCGATCAAAAACAGAAGACGCATCTGTATTCCCCTGCCCCCCGGCCTCTACTCCCCCCTTCTACTAAAATCGAAAGCGTTGCAACTTGTCAAGTGTAGGGGTGGGTTCGACCATAACGGTCGAAGAGAAAATGGGAGAAGAAACGGTAAACTTGAAGGGCAGAAAGGAGAAGGAAATTGTGTGGTAGTGGAGAAAGACTGCCGATGAAGCATATGACCTGCGTCTGCAAGCAAGTTGTGAAGGAGAGGACAGGGTGAACTTGTAATTGCATAATGAAGGATAGAATGCGATAGTGAAGTAAGAAGACTGCCGACGAGATCCCGGATTACATAGCCTTCTCTGCAATCATCCCTTTTGGTAAGCCTGTTTGTAATTACCAGTCATAAAGGTACCTAAAATACCAATAATGTAACCTACTTCCGTACTCGCTCTGTCCGCTCTACACCTGATTTCTCGTACGGTAAAGGAGGGGTATCCAGCCTCGATTTTAAACTACCCCGGCTTTTGCCGAGAAAATGTTAAAATGAAATTTACATGCGGTCCTGACAGTCAAGGGGCAAAATATCACTTTTTTCAAAGTCATGTGTCCAAAAATATTCAAATTCTGTGCCTTTTCTTTGTCTTGAAGCTGCTTTGAAAAGGGAGTTTCTGGCTTTTGACTCTGCTAATTCTATCTTTTTCATCCTTTTGTAAGTCAGTCCAGGTAAGGTTAGAATGAAGTAATCTTGTTTGAAAAGAAAAATATGTTTAACTAGAAATACTAAAGTAATATTTTTGTATCCCATTCAATTAGCTTCAATCTAGTATGTTTGTCAAATGAATATATGAATATATTTAATAGCCCATTGGCCGTACAAAATATATTATGTTTACAATTCACTTTACATCACTCAATACTTATCTTTATTTAACTAATACACCTGACGAATATAAGGTTTGAAGCCAAGCCATTCACACCTGACCATTCATTTCATAAAATAGAAAAAAACAGATTTTCGAGTTTTTTTCTTGATCAGCTAGTTATCCCTCCAAGATGATGTGCGAGGGATAAATAAAATTTCGGATATTTCGGTTGCACTTCTGGCGAACCGTCCTCAGCGAAGAAAACAAAACTAAATCATAAAATCCACCACAATAACAACAGGAAAACGATGCGGAACCAAAGCACAATAAGACGACATGTAACTAAAAACCAGAAGAACGATGCGGGTTGAACGACATGCAGATAAAAGTAAAATAACGAAAGATAAAATGTGCGTGTTCAAAGTGCATATGTTACAAATCTGTGATTATTTACAATTCTGGATTCACATTTTACCACATTTTACAGATTTACAATTTACCATCTGTCTGGGAAAGCGCAGAAGCTTTCACCCAGAAAACGGCCCGCTCCAAAAATCCATAATATCTTTCACCACTTTGAATAAAACCTTCCACAGAACAAAGACTTCTCGTTTTTTCTATTTTATACTAATACACTATGTAAAAATTGGCATATTTTAAGTATCTTAGCTTTATATTTTTTTGTTTCAAGAACATCGGGGAACTTTATAGTATACCCATTAAGAAAATATCTCCTGGGGTCTGAGAGTTGCTCTCATTCAACTCCAGAAAATGGCCCTCTTCCTCTGTATTAAAGCACAGGGGGCATTGTCGCTTACTATTTGGGATCTTATTATCCCAATTACTCCGACCACGTACTGGCAGTCAGTTCGCTCGTAGCTGAAACCACAGGCGCAGGCTTTCTGCCGGTAGGTATAAATTGAAGTAGAATTCCAAGTAGAGTTCGTTTTTAAGACAGATAGATTATTCTGAAGGAAAGACTTCTCTGGAAATTTGAAATCTTGTCTGAGGTTCGATATCCCTCTTGTACATTCTAAGTTACAGGCCTAACTGGCGGTGCTGATATCCGATTCTCTGCCCTCAGCCGGGAAATGCAATGGGCGGTTAGGCGCTAGCCGTCCTGGTGCTTCCGCATACCCTTCCTGTGACCTTTCACAGATTTCTTCAGGTACCCATTTCAAGCTGGGTGGGCTCTGGTTTATGTTACAGGGCTAAGCCACAAACCCCTGCCCCAAACCAAACGGTATGCTCGATTGGCGTGCCAACCATTCGGCCACGACGGACAGACATGCACATGGGCCTTACTGACGACCAGGCTTATAGGATCGAGGAAATACTCGCCGGGTACCTAGTGGAAGAGCCGGAAGCGGTATCACTTCTGCTCACAGAGATCGCCGTGATTGGTTGACACCGGATTTGAGTTGTTGAGTTTGAGTCGTTAGTGAGACGTTTTCTCGTTCTTCCTGAGGATCATTGGCGTGTTTTGGACTTAGTCAAATAATATATACAGAAGCGTGCCTTACTGATTATGTCAAGATTCCCCAAAATTCCTTCTGATGAGCTCCTCGAGAAATTTAAACAGTCCCGTAGGTTGAAACTGTGCATGGCTGCTGGTAAGAAAAATACTTGGCCACCCTATCTTATAAGTCTGTAGTTCTGCCACCATTTGAGACTTCTCGCGAAAGACCCGCAAGAGCGGCCTCAGTGGTGATCCCAAAGCTCCAAAGGTAAAATGTGACCATGTACGTTATGAAAAGACGTTTGTGACGTCTTTCATGACCATTTTAATCTTTATTAGTGTTTATATTTCCCGTTACGACAAATTTGTATTTTACATGATGGTTCGAGAATAAAAGCGATATCTATCTATGATTTTTAAATTTTCCGTGTCTCGCTAGATTCGACGCGTATCAAGCCCCCGGCGATTGTTAATAAGAAACCCGTTCATCAGAAAAACCGGTCATCTACATTTTCGTTCTTTTTGCTAGAATTCAATGGGCTTGGAGAAAGGCTTAAAACAGCGAAATTCATGGGTGATTTGTCAAAGCAGAGTATAGTTTTAAAAACGTTCAACTATTTTAGAATACTGGAACATAAAAAAGTTAATATCGCGAGGTCTCTTATTAGCTAGGACACCCGAATTTAACACGGTACATTCCAACGCATGATGACATCACAATGATTTTTATACTTGCCGTGTTTCGCCTTTTTCGGAGCTAAATATTCTTTGAGCCTAAGCTGACTTTGAAGTATATATTCAAACAATGTTTACAACGGATACGTCAGCTAGTGTTCTTCATCAGCGATATTTCGGCCCGTCTTGGCAAGGGTCCTCGTCAGGCTGTCAATCTTCTGGGTCAACGTCGGGGAAGGAAACCAACCTGTAATAATTGTTTCCTTTCCCGACGTTGACCCAGAAGATTGACAGCCTGACGAGGACCCTTGCCAAGAAGGGCCGAAATGATGAAGAATCGTAGCTGACGTATCCGTTGTAAACATTGTTTGAGTATATTTTTCGAAGCTCTTTCCTAATGCTCAACAGCAGACAACAGTTATTTCCAAATACTGTCAGCAAACATAAGAACCAAAATACTTATTTTCTTAAATTGCTGTCGTCGTAACATTCAGACTCACCAGAAAATGCCTCTTCATTTTATATCCTATTTTCTTCACTAAACCATCGCATTTGATTACGTGTAGCGCGTTACTCAATTGTCCGAATAAAGCGAAACATACCGTTAACCTCCTTACTTTGAAGAACGGGTGTTTCCATGCTTCGTTGATCCCAGTGATACTTGATACGACAGTGACAAAGGCTACCATGATGTAGGTCCAGAGCTTAAAAGGCTCTTCAGTTATTACCACTTTTATGCAGAGGGTTGCTCATGCCCAAAACAGGCTAGGTGCACCGCTGGTGCCCAGTAGGCTACTCACCGAGTTAGCCTACCAGAAAAGAAAGGAAAACAAAATTGGTTTAACAAAGAGTTTAAAATTGTAATTAAAAAATACAACATTTTCGTAGGATAGACGGAAAACCATTACCAGTCGATAGGGAATCATTATTTAGAACACTAGAATACTGTAAATTTTCTTTCAGCAAAATAGTAACACCAGCCAACATATTGACAAAAAGGAGAAACCGAATCGACCCTTTGAGTCGGTCAATCCCACCTTCTCATAAATTATTTATTGCGCCAGACTTTTTAGCCTACACGGGTTATTTGACATGTCTTTTCTTCTTTGAACATATGACTGATTCTTGGCAGAAATGGCATAAAACCTCAAAACAGATTTTTGAAAAAAATTATGCAACAGGCTTAGCTATATTTTTTGTTGTTTTTTATTCATACACCGGCTGAATTCTGTATTTTTTTTTCTGATTTTCTTGTTAAGATCTGGGCTATTTTGAGTTTGCTGAATCACCCAGCCGAATCGCGCCATTATGGTCTCACTATCTACCGTCCAACTGCTAAAATGTTTCGGACTTTTCTTCCCTGCCTGAGTCATCTCACATGCCCATAGCCCAGTGTACTGGTGGATACTTTGTTACGAAACGAACTTCCACAGTATTGCTGCCAAACTCGTCTTTTTCGTAGGGTAAATGACATTATCAAGTTATGGTCATAACATGACCCGTCAGAATAAAACACTAAAAAGCTTGGGAACACAATCGTCATTTATTCATGATATCAACGAACGCTGACACAAAAGCTCTTTCTTTAGCGTTTCGTTCCGTGCACCATCGTTTAAGCCGCTTTCAAATTGACGCGTGGACGTTTCACTCTAGTGCGAACACACGATCAGGAACGGGATCTCCCGGATTGGATTTCCTGTCCGGATTTTCCGCACCATCGTCACTTCCATATGGAAAAGTTGAAAAAATTTCAATTCCATATGGAAGTGATGATGGTGGCGAAAATCCGGTCAGGAATTCCAGACTGGGAGCGCCCAACCCTGATCGTGTGTTCGCACAAGCTGCGCAACCTCTGCCTCACGGTTGCGGCGACGCAACGCAGAGCTTACGCGGATAAATAAAACGCGCAGCATCTCCTTACCCTGTAATCAGAGATTTCGGGCGCTTATGAGCCAAGTTTTAACTGTGACGCATATTTCCGCAACCTTTGGCACCTTTTCTAACATTAGCATTTTTGAGACACAGCATAAAGAGTGCAAGGACAGGAGTGAGACAAAGGGTCAAAACGGCGTAATGCTTGTGCAATGCTGGTTTTACTTGAGTTTCGTCTCATGGGTTTGCCCGTTACGTACTGTACGCAAAATTCGCAGTTTCATAAAGATCTAGGGCCCCTAGGTAGTTAACGGAGTAGGTAATTGAGCAAAACTAAACTGTAGCCTACTTTTTAATTATTTATTTGACGAAGGTAGTTTAACTTCAGTAAATAGACAAGCAGACTTAGAAATGAAATAGACAAGTACCAAGTATACTTTTTTACACATTAGACTATAGATAGATATGTCAGTGTATTTCAAAAAACCCATGGGCCATTTACGAAACAGACCAACAAAAATAACTTAAAGGTGCGTTTTTTTTATGTAGTTTCGTTTTAGTTTCACTGTAGTTTGACGTCTTTTGTTTCAGTTATAAAAGTACAGTATGTGTACCGTTTTATTTGTCCATTCCACATACTTTACTTTCATAACTAAAACAAAAGTAGGTCAAACTACAACGATACTACATAAAAAAAAGCACCTTAAGTAGGTCTTCGACAGTCGTAAGGTGTCGGAAGTAATCGTAACGTGTCAGAAGCGGCCATTTTGGCGGTTTTCAGTCAATGAGAGCACGCCGGGTCTGGACGAGCACAGATACCACAGTTCTGTACTTGGATTATACTGCAGTTCTGTTCTTGGATTATACATTAGTCGCGGTCCAGGTGATTCTGAACAGTGCGGTATCCATTTCCGTCTCTGCTCTTCTTTTGAATGACCGGATTTAGCTTTACTAGGACCTGGGAAGGCGATTTTGTTTCTGGAGAAAAATATCCAAGATACTGTCAGTTGTTTCCTTGCTTTGACTCGTGCCTTGTTGTGATGCATACTACTGACGACGGATCAGTAATTGCTGGCAGTTATTTAAGGTCCAGATTCCTTACTGTTGTCGCTGCAGCTTGCTTGACTTTCTTTTACGAACCCTACTTCACTTGCTACAATCATTTCCCTTCACATCATCTTAACAAACGAAAGCCAGGTATGTTTCAGTGCTCTAGATGGTGTCCCCTGTATGCTTCTTTGTTGTCAAGGTGCTGACAGACGACCAAGTTTTCCAGCGGGATTTCTGCACTTTCATCACGGAGTTAGACAAAATCTCAGCTTCTCTGTATGAAGCTGGTGACGGTGCCGAAAATAGTGGCATGAACTTGGAGTCCGTGGAAGTCCAGTCTGCACTTTCATCATGAAGTTGACAAAGTATCAACTTCTCTATACGGCATTCCTCTATATGACTAAGAGCGTTCCATCCTACTTACCGTAGTTACTACGCATGACGTCATCAATCCCGGCTGTTGGCGTCAAGGTTGAAACACAGGTTATGTTCCGCAAACTTAACAATTGTTAACAATCGTCAACTTTACTTCGGGCCGGATCTAACTGCAGCTTTAACGATCGTTAACTTTTCCCAGTTCTACAATCGTTAACTATTTTGTAACGATGCTCACCGAGCATCGTTACAAAATAGTTAACAGCGTTATGCTCTGGAACGGAAATTGTTGGTGGGCGGAGCTTAAATTTTGAAATCAGAAACGTGGAACCCAAAAAGTTAACAACCGTTAACAATTTGTTAACGATCGTTAGGTTCCGGAACGCAACCACAGTTTTCTATTTTGGCAAATTTTGGCTGTTTCGAAACGGTTGGAATCGTCTGCTTAGTAAGTTTTCACGAGGTTAGAACGGAAGTAGTAACTAATAGTTACTATTTTTAGAAGGGTGGAACACGCTCCGAGTACGAAACATGCCAGTCATCCTTGGGAAGAACTAGAAATGTCACCCAAACGAATCCTCAAGATTGACTCAAATCCCCTGTAAACGAACCAACAACGTTTGTTGTGGCATTTCTAGCTCTTTGCTAGGCACGCGGCGATTCTTCATCGGCACGAACTATTGGTCATCAAGACTATTGATAATGGTGCCAAAAATCCTGGCAGGAATTTCAGTCCGCGACCGACCGAACCTGACCTGGATATTGGCACCTGACATGTTGCATATGTATATAGAAATTAAAATAATAGATAGAATAGAAATTAGTAAAAGTTTGCATACGTGTAGTATTTATGACTTTTCACTGCGTAGAGTAGAGCGTTCCATGCGATATGACTGCGCTTCATTTGCGGCCGATTTGAAATGATATGGAATTTCAAAGTTATTCTTTGGTTACGCATGAGGGATGAAGACATAGATGAAGCTAGTCGTGGGAAAGTCGAAGAGAAAATGGAAATGTTAAATAGCTACGTCATTAAGGACCGTTCTTAGGTGGACACTTAGCTTAGATTGAAACACGTTTTAATATAAAAATATTATTTACTGCTGTACCAAAAAATAAATACTCTAGATAATCAAACAAAAGAATTACTTTCCATATCCACTTGGAGGTAGAGGAAGATCTGCTGGCTGTTGTTCTGGAGTTTTCTTGTGTTTGTACCACATTACCATTTTACTCGGCAAGTAAATGGTAAACGGTGATTTGTCCTTGTTGGCTACTTTGTCGAACCATAACTTGTTCACCCAGTCCGGGTAAAGTAGTTCCTTGACGTCAGGTAGGAATCGCCCGTACTTTCCTCGTTTGTTTTTCCGGTCTTTCGGATCTTTGAGCTTCATGACGTAGTAGAGTCCTTTAGGAGTGACAGGTTGTTCAATTTCACCGTAAACTGGCGCTCGAGGGAGATCGTATGTGAATGACGATTGCGCGCCGTAGGGAGGTGCTGCAGATGGCTTTCCGTATACTGGTACTGGAGGCGGAGCACTGTAACTTGGGGAAGGAGGTGGTGATGGTGCATTGTAAGCTGTTGCTGCAGGCGGTGCGCCGTAAGATGGTGCGACAGGTGTTTCTGCGTACGTTGGTGCTGGCGGTGGAGCACCGTAAGATTGAGAAGGAGGTTTTGGTGGTGCTTCGTAAGCTGGTACTGCACGCGGCGTGCCGTAAGATGGTGCGACAGGTGTTTCAGCGTACGTAGGTGCTGGCGGTGGAGTACCGTAAGATGGGGAGGGAGGTGGTGGTGGTGCTTTGTAAGCTGGTTGTGCAGGCGGTGTATCATAAGATGGTGCGACAGGTGTTTCAGCGTACGTTGGTGCTGGGGGTGGAGCATCGTAAGATGGGGAAGGAGGTTGTGGTGGTGCGTTGTAAACTGGTGGTGCAGGCGGTGTGTCATAAGATGGTGCGACAGGTGTTTCAGCGTACGTTGGTGCTGGGGGTGGAGCATCGTAAGATGGGGAAGGAGGCTGTGGTGGTGCGTTGTAAGCTGGTGGTGCAGGCGGTGTGTCATAAGATGGTGCGACAGGTGTTTCAGCGTACGTTGCTGCTGTGGGTGGAGCACCGTAAGATAGGGAAGAAGGCTGTGGTGGTGCGTTGTAAGCTGGTGCTGCAGGCGGTGTGCCGTAAGATGGTGCGACAGGTGTTTCAGCGTACGTTGGTGCTGGGGGTGGAGCATCGTAAGATGGGGAAGGAGGTTGTGGTGGTGCGTTGTAAGCTGGTGGTGCAGGCGGTGTATCATAAGATGGTGCGACAGGTGTTTCAGCGTACGTTGGTGATGGGGGTGGAGCATTGTAAGATGGGGAAGGAGGTTGTGGTGGTGCGTTGTAAACTGGTGGTGCAGGCGGTGTGTCATAAAATGGTGCGACAGGTGTTTCAGCGTACGCTGGTGCTGGGGGTGGAGCACCATAAGATGGGGAAGGAGGTTGTGGTGGTGCGTTGTAAGCTGGTGGTGCAGGCGGTGTGTCATAAGATGGTGCGACAGGTGTTTCAGCGTACGTTGCTGCTGTGGGTGGAGCACCGTAAGATAGGGAAGAAGGCTGTGGTGGTGCGTTGTAAGCTGGTGCTGCAGGCGGTGTGCCGTAAGATGGTGCGACAGGTGTTTCAGCGTACGTTGGTGCTGGGGGTGGAGCATCGTAAGATGGGGAAGGAGGTTGTGGTGGTGCGTTGTAAGCTGGTGGTGCAGGCGGTGTATCATAAGATGGTGCGACAGGTGTTTCAGCGTACGTTGGTGATGGGGGTGGAGCATCGTAAGATGGGGAAGGAGGTTGTGGTGGTGCGTTGTAAGCTGGTGGTGCAGGCGGATTGTTATAAGATGGTGCGACAGGTGTTTCAGCGTACGTTGGTGCTGGGGGTGGAGCACCATAAGATGGGGAAGGAGGTTGTGGTGGTGCGTTGTAAGCTGGTGTTGCAGGTGGTTTGCCGTAATATGGTGCGAAAGGTGTTTCAGCGTACGTTTGTGCTGGCGGTGGAGCACCGTAAGATGGGAGAGGAGGAGGTGCTGGAGCGCTGTATGCTGGTACTGCGGGCGCTGGTCCGTAAGATGGTGCTGGTGTTGGAACCTCATATACTGGTGAAGGAGGAGTATAAAATGGTGCTGTCTTTTGGGCGCCATAAGCTGGTGGTGCTGCTGGTGAGCCGTAAGATGCAACGTCACGGGATTTCTTGAACCATTTTGCAGACGCTACTTCTGGTGATAAAAGGAAGACAGCAACCACGACCTGGAAATAATTTTCATTTAGTTTCAGAGATAATATTTAACTTTGGGCCAGCTCACTGCTATCTATTGATCTGTTTTATGAGCGAGGGAAGAATTCAACATCAGATCTGGTCCATTTGAATATTTTGCTATTACGGTGAAAGAGCGTACACGAAAATTACGTAGATGGAACGTCACACAAGGGACTTTTAACGTTACAAATAAACAAGAATTAGACTTACGAATTGAATTTATAAGTATATGACTCCAGTATCGAGGCCGCGTTGACAGACCAGGACCCCCCATGACGGGACCTCATAGTGAAACCAAAAAAAATCAGTAATTTAATTTGATGAGGAGGACGCCCTTGAGATGGTAATTTTTTGTTTTTTTTTAGAAAACAATGAACTGAAAGACAGAACTGCTCCTCAACCAGGATTGTAATTTTTAGATCAGGGCATAGAAAGCCAATGGTTCTGCGTTCAGATCCCAGCTGAGGAGCACTTTTTGTCTTTATAAGATAAGATTTATTTCCGGAAAAGCACGAAGGGCCATGGAAACAACAAAACAGCAGAAAAACGAAACCATAACGTCAACCACTATATACAAAAAACTTTCCCTGTGAATTATGGCTACCTTTAGGAATCTTCTCAAATTCTAATATCTCTAAAAAAAAACTGTTTAAATCTTTCCTCCCCCCAAATCATTTCCCCAAATATTTCTTTCCTCAGGTCTTTTAACTCCTGACACTCACACATTAAATGGAAAATACAATCATTCATTTTGCCACACATCGGACAGAAGTTAGGACCACGGAGCACTCTAAACTTACCAAAATATTTCCTTCTTAGTCCTACCGGTAAACAATCTGCCCTCAGGCTAATTATAAGTTGAATTTGGTCTAAAGGAAGCGCACTTGAAATTCTGAAGTTTATTTTTTAATTCTTTGTTTTATTACGCTAAACTAAAAGACGATTAGAAAATTAAATATAAAAACAAAATATGTCATGGTATGACAAAAGTAAAAAAGAATATATACCCTCAAATAAAACAAGATTACTCACTAGGCAATTCATCTGCCACATCGCGATTATCGCGAAACGTGCTTCAGTATCGACAAGAATCTTCGAACTGAACTGAAAGTAAAAGCTGGATCTATTTTGTTTTCTACCGAATAACCAAGAAAAGAAAACACTTGAATACCAATCAACGCAAATCCGACCTTCAGGTTGACTTTAATATTCTAATCCTGTTACGGCATTGAGATTTGGGATTTCAGAATTACAAGAATCCTACTAGTAGTTCGGGAGTCTTGTGGAAAGAATCTGCCATGTTAGCTCAGGTAAGTGGATACTTCTTTATTAGTTTGTTACTTGCTAAACGTCCACCTAAGTTATTTGTAATAAGCCGGGATCATAATGTATATTTGTATTATTGTTAGGTATATTTGTATTATAGGACGTATTATTGTTAACAAGGCATAGCCTACGGGGACGTAATAGGCAATGTTTAAATTCAGCAAGTCGACGTCGATCCTGTGATAATTGCAGACCGGAAATAAATTATTCAGAGGGCCGTGAGTTAAAGGATTTGTTGGTAAAGGCTATAATTCTTTAATTTTTCTTAACAAGCTAAGAACAAGGATGTAAAGTAACTCACAGGAGGAGAACGGATGGTGAGAAAGACCATGTTATGATGTGAAGCTGCGATGGGAGGGTTTAGGATATGTATGTACTTCTTCAGACCAAGCTGACTGCGATTCATGTTTGAAGTCGCTAAGAGTTCTCTGAAAATAATTCCCGAAATTGTGTGATCTGTCCAGATTAATAGAAACTAGACTTCCGCGTGATGTAGTTTTTTCGCTCTCTAATGCAGTGCCTGTGCTGACCAGCCCCCAGGGCCCACAACTAAACAATTCACGATCATTCCACCGCATTATACAGACAAGTGACTACGCTTCTAGTTCGAGTGCGGTCGATTTTAGTAGCAATGCGAAGCCAACTGGCAAACTGAACGTAATATGCAAATTCATGACCGCCGGTTCCTGTAAACATGTGAAAAAATGCTGGTTCCTACACATTTGCCCGCAGTATGTTTCCGGAAATTGTAAATATAAAAAGTGCCTATTTCACCATGTTGACATTTGTTCGAATTTAGTGTATACCGAAAAATCATGTAAATTTGCGCATGCCCGTAGTTCTAGCTCGCCAGCAGCTTTTTTACAGAAATGTTCTGAACCAGTTTTTGAGGCTTCTCGTACTAGTGCCCTCAGTTTTACAATCGAAACGAGCCTCCTAGATCAAGTCTACTTGCTACTTTTCTTTACAACCCACTGGAGGCTACTAGCACGTGCGTTTCACAGTTTCGTACCTATCAGCGATCAAACGACCATTTTTTAGTCCCTACTTCATCAGCGACGGCAAGATGGACAAATCCACCGACGACAATGCCCGCTTCGTTTATCTCCTGCCTCAATCCGAACTCCATAGCTTAGTTCTCACGAGTACCCCCTCCTCCCCTTCTTCGTTTCCTCCCCCCCCCCAAAAAAAAATTACCAGTTTATACAGGTTGGCAAAAAGCTGGAACAAAGCTCCAACGCGTTGACATATACGAGCAATGGCTACACCCCTCCCCGCCCTCATCAACGACCAACA
This sequence comes from Branchinecta lynchi, assembly GCA_023053575.1. Classification (NCBI taxonomy): domain Eukaryota; kingdom Metazoa; phylum Arthropoda; class Branchiopoda; order Anostraca; family Branchinectidae; genus Branchinecta; species Branchinecta lynchi. The sequence goes on along the minus strand of JAKZAP010000020.1, from coordinate 4,765,622 downwards.
ACCAGCACACCAACTGACCCAGTGTTTCCCTTTCTCCAAAATAGATTTAGTGTGCTAGGTTCCCTAAGCCCTAAGTCTGAACAAAGGCACGCGAAAACTACCCCCAGTCGGTATCCTTATACTTCAGTAAATGTCATTCCTGCTCCTACCCAATAACGTAGTCTCTCTGTCCAAGACGGCTAGCCTGAACCTTGCGACAAGCCGACTTTTCCCCCTATCCCAGTATTACCGCCAAATAAAGTCACTGTGAAAAAATCTGTTGTTAAAGAGTTTAGTGATACGCGGTACAGTTTCCATAGTTTCCTCCTTACTAATGCAGAAAGTTTAAATTTTGAAAAATTAGTTGAATTGGAATCTACTGCAAAAATAAACAGCGTTGAAATTGTAGCAGTTACTTCCAGTCTCAAAACCCAGATCTCCTTAAAATGAATGGTTTTCAACAGTTCATTAAACTTCGCCCGGCGGACCATCCCCTAGGTAATAAAGGAGGTGAAGTAATGATTTTTGCAAGAGAATCTCTGTCCCCTGCCCCCCTTCTTGTGCCCGGAATTGATGTGTAAGATGAAATAATCTGGATTTCAACTAAACCCAAATGCCTCCCTCGCCCCTACACTAGCATAATTATTTGTTATTTTTATTATTCTCCAGGACAGAATGCTTGCTCTCGACGAGAGTTCCAGGAGAAGCTCCAAGCAAGCCTCAACTTTGTTACTACTAAATACCCGAATACAGGAATTATTATGGTAGGCGATGCAAATGAACTTCGCCTAAATTATATGTGTAAGAACCAAAAACGGGAGCAAATTGTAGTTTTCCCAACTATAAAAGGTGGAACTAGTTGAGATGTCATTTGTACTAATCTTAAACATTTTTTACAAGTCCCCCACCCCGCTTCCTCCCATTGGCGGAAGTTTCCATTTTATTGTACACTTAATTCCTCTACAAAAATTTAAAACACACGTAACGGTTTCTGAATATTCATTCATTCCGCCCCTGAGACTTGGGAAGATGTTACAGCTTGTGAGACCCTTGATGCTAAGGTTTCTCTGTTTCAATCTAATAAAAAAATAAACGTCTTTTTTCCTTGAAGTAACAAAAAAGTTTTGCTCTTCCGATAAACCTTATATCACTGAAAAAATAAAATCACTCATTCAAGAAAAATTAAAACTGTTTCGTCGTGGAAAAAAAGATGCTGCAATTGCTTTGCGTAAAATAATAAAGAAAGAAATCAGACGAGCTGCTTCCAATTACGGAAGGACCAAATTAAATGTTCTTAAAGAAAGTAAGCCCCGCCAGGGGTTTCGAAAAGCTAAGGAGCTTGGTGGTCGTACGCAAGTCGTACGCATAAGAATCCGGATTTCCACTTGGACGAGCCACCTTTGCAGACGGCAAATGAGCTCAATAAGCACTTAGCCGCAGTAGTCCAAACTTTCCCCCATTTTCAAATGGCCATAAAATCCCAAGTACCCCAGTAGAAAATACTCCATTAATTACAGTTAATGAAATTATTAGTAAAATAAAGAAGCTTAAAAAAACTAGCATTTGCCCCATTGATATCCCAACTGCTCGGATCAAAGCTTTATCAGACAAATTAACTATTCCGCTGTTAAGCCTTTTTAATGAAATTAGTAAATTGTGAAATTATCCGTCTTGTTGGAAGTTAGGGTATGTTACTCCGATTGAGAAAAAGGGAGGTCTAAATGACGTCACCGGAGTACATCCAATTACACTAACCCCGACATTTTCAAAGATGTATGGAAGTTTTCTTGCCGATTGGTTGAAGGCAGAAATCCTGGAACTGATTGACTTTAAACAGTTCGGGAACCTGAAGGAAACGTCTACTTCTCATTACCTTGTGAGTCTACTTGATTTAATTTATAAAAAGCTTGAAAACCCTGATACATGGTTAAATCTTCTATTAATTGATCTCCAGAAAGCTTTTGACCTTATTGGTCATAATATTCTTGTTGAAAAGTTGCTTTCAGAGTTTAAAGTTAGTCCTTTTTTGATAAAAATTTTAGTTTCTTTTTTGACAAATCGATCACAAATAGTCAAATATAATAATATTTTTTCTGATCCCCTCCCTATTTTTTGTGGTGTTCCCCAAGGTACTTTACTAGGTCCGATTTTATTCTTAATTATGTAGTCTTATTTCTGAGTACCCTGACCCATGGAAATATGTTGACGAGCTCTCCGCTCTTGAGGTTTGCTGGCGAAATATCAAGAGCTCAGCAATGACCGTTCTGGATGACATTACCCAGGAAGCTGCTCTGTCGCAAATGAAAGTCAACTCCAAGAAATCTTCAATTATGACAATTAGCTTTTTAAAATCTACCCCAGCCTTTCTTGACCCAATTCCCCCAGAAATCTCCGTTAAAAAAATTAAACTACTCGGAGTTACTTTAGCCAAGGATTTAAAATGGGGTGCCCATATCAAAAATATTTTAAAACAAGCCTCCCCATGTATTGCCGTTTTTAAACTTCTAATAAAATTTTCTTGCCTTTCTAAAGACCTCCTCCAAATTTACATTAATTTTATCAGACCTATTCTTGAATAAGCCTGTCCTGTTTGGCACTTCGGGCTCTCTTCAGAACACACATACCGTATCGAGAATATTCAAAAAAAGGCCCTCATGATTGTAAACGGGGAGGGTAAAGTGCCTTACAGTTACCTACTAATGAGGTTCAAGCTGGCTACCCTGGAAGAGAGACGAACACGCCTTAGCATCGATTTCGGTATTAAAACCTTATCTGTTCCCCGATTACGTAATATTCCCCCCCCCCTCTTCTCGTATACGTATTAGACCCCAGCGAGAGAAATCCCAGAAAATCCCCAAACTAGCCCCTGTGGCCCCTCTTCATGAAAGATATAGAAGGAGGTTTTCCAGGATTTGATGAGTTGTACAACAACTAATAAGTTAGTCCCTTTTACTGTTTTTTTTTTTATCATTCTTTACAAAGTGTTAATGGATATTCTTCATTTTGTATGACAAAAAAGTCAACTTCGGCGGTAACGCTGTGACAGCTACTTTTGAAAAATAAAATTCTATTCTAGTTAGGGATTCTTCCCATCTTAGCTGTTTAGTGCAATATAAATGAGTACACAAATTTGTGCCATTGTTTGCTAAAATGTGAGTGCTAACGAATGAAGTTTGTAAAGACAACCAAATTAGCTCGCTCTCAAGTTATTGTCTCAAAACCTTACGGATACCTGCTCACTTACTAGGACAATTGTTGTGCTTAGGGCAGTCTTTTAAGTTACGTCCGGAAGCTCGTATCAAGAAATAATGTGTCTTTTGTACTAAGAGGGTTGTAGTGACCAGTAATATTCACTATCAGTCTAAGCGACTGATTTCGTTTTCGCTTGGCTATTCTTGTAGTGGCACAATAGGCTATAGATTAATTTAATGTTGTAAGTGTGGTTGTTGATTCCAAGGCCAAAAACCAAAGACTAACTAACGCTTCCGACCTTCGTGCCGTAATATCCTTTAACCCTTTTTCTGCCTACCGTGCTCACATGGCGCTGATCTACGCTCACATGGCGCTGATCTACGCTCATATGACGCTGATCTTAAGCATTGTCCTAATAGGTGTAATAAGGTGAATAGCGCTATACGCGACGTTTACGTCTTAATACACACGCCTGTTCAAATACAACCCAAGAGGTTCTTATCAATGCGGCGTTCGGTGTTGTTCAGTTCAGTTCAGTTCATTTTATTCATAAAAATAGAGAACACCATTAACTATTTATGGCCCCACCATAAGGCCTAACATAAGGCCTGGCAATGGGCGGGGCTTATTCATCATTCATATAATCTTAAGGGAAACAAACCAAAGAAATCAAAAAAAGAAAGAAAAGAAGGAGAGAAAAAAGAAGAAGAAGAAAAGAAGAATGAGGGCATAACAAACTGACAAGAGAAATTCACTAACGAACGATCTTCTATCAACAAAATGCCCTTGCTCCCCCTTCCCCCCCCCAAAAAAAAAGGAAGGAAAAAAGAAAAAAATCAATTATGTAAAGGAACTTTATGTTCTCGATAAGAAAAAAGACTTGACCTGTGACTTGAATGCTGAAAGGGTAGACGCAACCCTTATCTCCTCAGGTATTGAGTTCCACACCCCCGGAGCGAAGTGTTTTATTATGAAAGAAGCTCTTGTTGTTTTACGGGGGGCACTCGCCAACTGTCCGGCATTCCGAGTAGGATACTCGTGGAAATCCTGATTCTGTGAAAACAAATTCTGAAAAGATGAATTTCAATGATCATTAAAATACTTATAAGTGAAAACTGCAAGGTAATACAGTTTTTCGAGCTCCAAAAAAATATCCGAAAAAGTTCTTAGTACTGCCTGAAGTACCCGAGTACAATATCACGCAAATTATACTGTAAAAAAGCTAGTAAAATAAGGGATGGACAGCATTGATCCTCGAACTGACGAAAAGAAGTCGTAATAGAACAAAAACATATTTTTTAAGAAAAGTTGTTTCTTTAGCTTCCAACAAAGTAGAATTGTTGTGCTTTCTTTGGCAACCCTGACGACGCTGCGCCTCTCCTCGGCCCGCTGGCGGAACCAACCAAGCGATCTGATTGGCTCTGCATAAGGAAGAATAGAGCCGAGCTCTATTTTCCTTATTCGCCTTATTACAGCGCGCCCCGAGGACAAGAGGAATCTGTAATAAGCTTTTATACGCCGTAATACACCTTACAACACCTATTAGGACAATGCTTTATGGGCTCCATGCTAGGAGTTCCTTGATCACGCATGCAGCCTACTATGTAACTCGATCGACACACTGTAGACCATTACAACGACTAATATGGCTATATGAGTCGATATACCTATATAAGCTCCACGCATTGCCAGGCCTTATGGTGTGGCTAAAGTTAGGGGTGTTACTACTTTTGTTGAAAATGAATTGAACATAAGACATTGACGTTGATTCAGCGGGTGGACGGTATAGCCATGGCGTCGTACGTGAAGAGGGTCTTGTTCAATCTTGACCAACGTCGTCTTTTCAACCGGCGAGCAATGCAAAGACTGCCCTGTAAAGGCTGATGTTGTTTTCTTCTTCTTATTTATTTTTTTGCATTGTGTGGCCAAGATAACCCAAGCTCTGTATTTTTAGGGGCTACTGATCTTTTTGGCGAGTTTAGCATACACCGCCTCCCATCCAGTGGAGTCTGACGGCTTCCAGTCTCAGCCGCAGTGGAGCCTGCCTGACCCGATAGCTCCCAGTTACAACAGCGAAGACTATTTGTCTGACTTTCCAGAAGAGTTTGAAGGAGAAAGCCGCCAGAGCGATGTATCTCCGAACGCGGCCAGTATTTCAAATCTTGCTAAAGAGCTCATGAGTGACAGCGACGAAGCTGCGTCGTGGGAAGGCGAAGATGAATCTGAGGGTCATTTACCGCTGGAGGGTGCTGATCAGGAATCTCGCTTGGGCGATTCAGATGACCTCTCAGAGGATCCTCTCGCATCCTTCAGCAATGAAGAAGCCGCTGAACTCCAACTCATTCCAGTGGGAACTGCAGAGCAGCTGGCCCGCACTCGAGAACTGGACATCCAGCAGCCCATAAGTTACGAAGAAGGCACAAGCCTCGGTCAACTGTTTTCTGAAGTTGATGAGCATCAAGCACGCTCCGAAGAGTCTTCCGTCCAACCTTCTGGCAGTAGTCAGGAAAGCGCATTTCCGGAGTCAGAACCGCAAAAGGTCTCGTTGGATAAAGAGGTACAAGTTCAGAAGCGTGACGCCCTGTCCCTGGGAGACGATCCACTAGAGGGAGAATACGAAGAAGATGACGATGCTGATGCCGAAATGGAAGAATTCCTAAACCGCGAAGCAGAAACTGAAGCCCTTTCGGATTTGACAGGCCAGTTCCCTCCAATGGCCCCGTCGGGATTCCCTGTACCGCTCCCGCAGGATGCTTGGCTGAGAAAGAAGCGATCCCTGCTCTACAAGGTCGTTGTTCTAAATGAGAGCGAGAGAGAGGCGTTCGAGAAGCCTGTTCCGAAAGGAAAAAGGGTTAAGCCTATGGTTGAGCACGTTGCTGTACCTTTGAAGTCGGATATTTGGCAGCCCAAGTCCATTGGACCGTGGGTTATTTACACGCCCGAGAAGAAAAACCGTTAGATTCATATATATGTTCTCTGTATTAAAACTATTTTTGCTGTACAGTTGAGAACGGTCAACGTAGGCTACAAGATCGCGAACTAACATTGCCCCTTCCTCTCCCGTATTGTCACAAATCTCCCTTTTCCGAAGAGGCTGTTGCAGCATATTACAGAGGAAGGCCGTAGACGCCCATGGGTGAGGTTGGGATCCATCCTAATTGTGTTGCGAGAGCAACACAATTTTTTTTTTTCTAGTACCTCGATTTCAGCTTATTACTAGAAAGTGGTAAGTGTGGACCTTAGGCAGGATTGATTAATATGACCTTGCATTTTGGAAAGCTCCGTAGAGCTCTTGCCTGGGGCCGAAAGGACGGTCTTTGCTTGTCTCCGAGCCAGAGTCTATACGGTATGTGAAGTGAAGCGGAGTTGTGTAGCTATGTCAGAGAGGACTATCTGAAGTTGTGCAGCCAAGCTTTCGTTTCATCAAACCACGTTTCTGCTTTTGAGTGGAATGCTTCGTTCTAGCAGGCAGGCACCAGTTTCATATTGAAGATGGACTAAAATCTAAAAGTGCTAAATATGTCAAGGAGTTGCCCGGCCCCACAGCCAATTATCTTCTTTGAGTGATAAATAGAAAAATTTAGAGAAACAAATAAGAGTCATTTTGTTGCCATCTATTGTTTCTGTCCATTTCTGGACATTTTTTTTTGCACTGGGGATTGCGAGAGAAATGGTATCAGAAATGGCTCTTAAACTTTAAAAGTGCTCTCATTGCTAAAGAAACTAGAGCTTATCCTTTGCCCTTTTTGGGATCCCAAAACATAAGTGGAGGGATACCTATGACATCGTAAAGTTGTCCGTCTGTCCGTCCGTCCGTCCGTCTGTTAGCACGATAACTCTCGAGGCGGTTGTGATATTTTGATCAAACTTGGCGTGAGGACTCTTTAGGTCAAAGTACAGGTCAAGTTCGAAGATGGGCTATGTAGCTCTATATTTAGGGGTGGGAGGGGTTTAAAATTAAGGGGAACAAAATATTTTTAAAAAGCTAATGAAATAGTCGAATTAGGAGTAAGGAGACATGCTGAATCCGAATATAAAATTTATATTCTCGCCAGACAAATAGTTCACCCGGAATCCGGCGAAAACCGGAATATTTATGAAAAGTAATATGAAGTTGATTGGAGGTTCGAATTAGGGGCAAGGAAATGTGCTGAGTTCGAATATGAAAATTATTTTGTCGCTGGACAATTTTATTTAAATTTGATAAGATGTTCGATTTGCGGGTAAGTACACATGCTGAATTTGCTTGTGACAACCATTTTCTCACCGGACGTATAAATATTCTTTGAGCCCAAGCTGACTTTGAAACATTTGTTCAAACAATGTTTACAACGGATACGTCAGCTTTGATTTTTCATCAGCGATATTTCGGCCCTTCTTGGCAAGGGTCCTCGTCAGGCTGTCAATCTTCTGGTTCAACTTCGGGGAAGGAAACAATCGTGAAAAAATCATAGCTGACGTATCCGTTGTAAACATTGTCCGGACGTATAGATCGCTTGGAATCCGGCTGAAACCGGAAAATTTGTTATAAGTAAAAGTTTAATTGGAAGTTGATTAGAGGTTGGATGTAGGGGTAAGGAGACATGCTAAATTCATTTTTGAGCTTTATTTTTTCGCCGGACAAGTAGTTCCGGAATTCCGCCGAAACCGGAAAATTGGCAGAAGTAAGGCAGGAAGTTTCGATCTGCTTCGTCAAAATAAATATGACTTAAAGACACATGCTGAATCCATATCTGAACTTGGTTTTCTCATATGATTAGCTATTTTGCCTAAATCTTTTTCTAAATTTTAATTGTAAAAGTGTTCAAGGAGTCTGGCGAAGACTGGATCTGGCGGAGACAAGACCCAATTGTCTGGATCAAATTTGAACTTTTGGGATCCCATCGAAACCTTTGGTCTTGTTTAAGTGGTTATGTGAAAAAGTTGGCCTAAGGCAAAAAAGTCAACTTTTGAACTATAACAGCTAGAATTTTTGTTTTCAACGGCAGTCGATAAACCCTGATCACCTGATCAAAGTAATTGTCATCTGTTTTTTGGTACAAAAATTCCTTGATGAGATACAACAGTTTGAAAGTTTAGAGGTGTTGACAACTTCAGTAGTAAGGTACACACTAAAACCAGAAATAGGCCGATCCCAGTTGTAAGACATTTAGGGGACTTGCAAGCAACAATCGGCTGTTACACCATGATCATCCTTTGGTTATGAGGGGTTTGCAGCTTTTGCTAGCTGGTGTACCTATTATTGGTATCCGGTGTATTTGATGGTAAGAACAATTTGGTACCGTGTCTACCACGGGGAGATGGACTTGGGGAGATGGACTTGGTAGGTTGCTAGAAGGGCTTCACAAGGGGCTATAAATCTGAAGGTAAGAAAATTAGTCTCTGTGGTCTTTCATTGTAACTTTAGAATTCAGTCTTTAAGGGATTGACAACTACCATGGTAGGGTATACATTCAAACAAAGAATAGGTGGAACTCAGTTGTGAGACATGTTAGGGAGTTCGAAGTAACAATCCGCTGACAACGACATAGTTTCGCAAGAATTAGTAGAGTGGCATCTATGGTATTTTGATCCTGAAAAGTTACGGATAGCTTCATAATACCAACTAGGCTAGGTTGGTCCTTGAAGTGCACATTGTAACCGCAAAATGCATGGCATATTTTTGAGTAAACCATATATTTTCATTAATCCGAAAGGCCCATAATTTCTGTCTCAAGACAGAGCAAATCTTAGCTGGTATCTCTAGCTACTACGTGTCCTTGCAAGTGCCATATGAGCTTACAGCTCTTGTTATATCTATTTATTCAGTCATCTCGAAATCTCTTGGCTAAATAATTATTTGAATATTTGATAAAAAAAGGAAAATGGACTTTTCTCTCTGATGTGAATGAGACTCCTCTCTGATTGGCTTAAAGTAGAAACAGTTTTTACTCTTGCGATTTCGGTACGATCGGACTTACGACAGTGGCACTAGGCTCGGGAGAACTGCAAATTCGCCAAAATGGCTGCTATGATTTCGGTACGATCGCTTCCAAGTCAGTGGAGAAGAACTTTCCCTACTTGTGACAAGTGGTTTCAGGCTGCCACTGCGTCACTCCTCCCTCTCAATAGGAAATTTTAGAAAGAAAAGAAAATAGGTTCGATTCTGTTACAGCATTTAGAGCGTGCTCCGTCTTATTTACCGTAGTTGTTACTAGCATGACGTCACGAATTCTGGCTTTTTGCCGTCAAGGCTGGAACGATTTTTCTATTTTCCAGCAGAATATCATGGCACGGGCGAATCCGAGCAATCACGTTACAGAGATCCGTAGTTACTACGCTTACTACGCTCCCGAGTGTGGTAAGCAAATAGTTACTATTTCGAGAAGGTTGGAACGGTCAGCGTAGTAACTTTGGGTGAGGTTGGAACGGAAATAGTTAACTAACAGTTACTATTAGTAGAAGGGTGGAACAGGCTCTTAGTCTTCAACAAATGGTTTTCAGGCTGCCACTGCTACTGCCACTCCACTAAGAGTTGAAATAACAGCCCTGTCTGCATACGACTCGCGATCTTGTCGGCATTCAAATCAGATCACAGCGTAACGAAACTACTGGAGTAGCCACGCCTATTGGGATGAGTGCATATAGCACGTAATCGTGCTGTGTGGACTGTTTTATCTTTCCTGTTTTACTTAGTAAAAATAACAGTAATAAAAATAAAAAATATAATAGTATTAAGATAACAATAATCAGTTGCAGCTCTAGTCCTTTAACCGCTCAGCCACTCTGGGTGGAGTCGGTACTTCTCTTTCACTTTTTCCGGAAGATAATATTCGAACACGAATTTTCTTTGAAAGGTTTCGTTTCTGAATTTCGTGAACCAAATATGGTGTTTCTCTGGGTCCATTCCTGGTAGCACATCAATTGATTCTCTGACATCAAAGAAAGGTCTTGAATAAACCGCCACGGCTAATGAGAGGATGATGGCGAGGACAAGCAGTAGAGTTCTTTCCTGAAATCGAGTAATTGACGTGAAAGCAAGGCATCGAGAAAACCGAATCCGTTGTACGCGACCTCGGATCCCTGCTGGTTCTCTAGCTCTAAAGCTCCGTTTACACGGAGGGTATTTAACCGTACTCCGCAGGTATTTTCCCCCGCAACAGCAACAAATCCCCGGGTATTTTAGAATTCAATTTCGCAAACTTTTACCCGGTGATTTGTTTGTCGAAGGGTATTTTATGACGTCAGCAACAACAAAATCGGATTTTCGAGCATTAATTTTGATTATGTCCACATCAGAAGTGATCCAAATGGACAAATGTTGGTGTCCATTGTATAAAGATATCCTGAGCTTTATAACCTCGGGATCTATCGCTACTGACAGTACTCTCCCGTGAAAAATACCCGGGTACCGTGTGAACACTTTCGCCTCTCGTCTCCAGGGAAAATACCCGCCGTGTAAATGATCCTTAAATAATATAACTGTGTTCAGCCTGTGAGACAGAGGTAGATTAATATTGTTAAAAAAAAAAATATTTGAAACAGGACCAAAGCTTTCGATAGGATTCCAAAAATTTAATATTTGATCTAGGCAATTGCGTCTTGTAGATAGGCCTCCGGGAAATGCAATTCTTTTACTTATACTTATTAATATTTATACTATTAAAATTTAGAAAGATTAGTGCTTATGGCTAGTCACCTGAGAAAACCAAGTTCAGGTATGGATTCAGAATGTGTGTTTACCCCTATACGTCATATCTACTTTGACGAAATTGATCGAAACTCCCTGCCTTACTTCTGCCAAATCTCCAGTTTTGGCCGGATTCCGGATGTACTACTTGTCTGGCAAAAAACTAAAGCTCAAAACGAATTCAGCATATCTACTTGCCCCTACATCGAACCTCTAATCATCTTCTGATAAACTGTAACTTTTAACAAATTTTCTGGTTTTGGCCGGATTCCGGGCGAACTATTTGTCCGGCGAGAATATAATTTTCGTACACGGATTTTCATATACGTATGCACCCTTACCACTACATCGAATGTCGAATCAACTTCAGATAAAAGTTTTTAAGATTTTCCAGTTTTGGCCGGATTCCGGGCGGACTAGATGTCCAGGAAGAAAATGATTGTCATATATAGATTCAGCATGTCTTCATACCCCTATTTGAAACATTTGATCAACTTCAAATAAAATGTTTTACTTCTAACAAATTTCCCGGTTTTGGCCGGATCCCAGGCGGACTACATGTCTGGATAGAAAATGATTGTCATGTACGGATTCAGCAAGTCTCCTTAGACCTAGATTGACTATTTCATTGACTTTTTAAAACGTTTTTATCCCTTAATTTGAAACCCCTCCCCCACCGCTAAATATAGGGCTACAGGGCTCATCTACGAGCTTGACCTGTACTTTGACCCAAAGAGTCCTGATTCCAAGTTTGAATACAATACCTCAACCCCTTCGAGAGGTATTGTATTACGACGGAGGGACGGACGGACAGACAGACGGACAGACAGACGGACAACTTTTACGAAATCATAGGTCTCCCGTCACTTGCGTTTTGGGATCCCATGTGAACCAGTAGTCCTCGGCCCTCAGGGAGCGACCCGCCAGTAAATTACACAGTTCTTAATCGTAAACCAAAACAAGACCAAAGGGTTCAATGTGATCCCAATTATGTAATATTTGATCGAAAAAAGTGATATCGCAAATTTGGCACTTTCTGTTTTTGACTTTCTAATTTAATGACTTTCTGTCATTCTGCTTAAAATTCCGGATAAATCCAAGACGAATAGACTAATATTTGATCGAAAAAAAATGATATCACAAATTTGGCACTTTCTGTTTTTGTATGTTTTTTCTGTCATTCTGCTTAAAATTCCGGATAAATCCAAGACGAAAAGACTATACAGCGAGGTAAAAGTATGAACTTTGGACAAAACTAAACGCTGTATAGGGAGCAGGTCGCTCAGTGTCCCCCGACGCGCTTTTAGCAGAGTTGCCTGTCCTACTGCTGTTAAGGTCTTTGGTCTTGAGTAACATTTAGAGCTGTAGTGATACCTTATGTGGCTGTCGAGACTCTCCCAGGTCACTGGTGCCATGTAAAGATGCTGACCCTTAAAACACGCTCATTAAGATAACACGATATTTGTTTTCTTGCTGTGAATTGTACCAGTTAATCTGCTCGCATTCCGCGGGATGTAAAGTTACTAATTTAAATTCTTTGGTAAGTATTAAATAAACATCGTAACAACCTGATAGCATCATGCAAACAAAAACCCACTTATTTCGGCCCGGCCCGGTGGACCTGGCGACAGTGACGACGATCACCTTTATGCAAACCATATTTTCAATATGAAAATGAAAAAAAAAAATAGGGTCTTTTACTTTGGTAAACAACGCGCTAACAAGCTAATACCATCATGAAAAATAATCCGTATTTCCGCTTCAGGCACCTGGGAACGACCTGCTTTGTAGACATCAAATTTTCTACAGCAAATCAAAATGGAAAAACAGTTTTTTTTTTTTTTTTTAATCCTGGCAACCCACTCATAAGCTGTTAACCGAAAGTACTGCATTTATTTTTGCTTTACTTATTCGCTATACCTTTCGAAACTCTAGAAAAAAACAGTCGAAACGGCTGGATGACAACCCGCTTTTACTCCTCGGTAAACCGTTACCAGTCAATACGAATTTTTATTGTGAAGACAACGACACCTTTTGTTTCTTCAAAATTGTATCCAGCCGACATTTTTTTCAGCAAAAAAAAAACGGATTAACCCTTTTGCGCAACAGGTCCGTCCTTTCGCCGGCTGATTAATAAAAATAATAATAATTTATTTATGACCCATCATACACTCACAAAGAGAAAGACGGAGTAAAAATAAAAAAGAGGAAAACGGAATATACAGAAAGACATAAAACCATAAAAAAAAAAACACGAAACTAACTTCTAACAAATTAACCAAATAATGAACCAAAAAATAAAAAGAAAGAAGAACAAAAACAACAACATAACCAGGCCAGAACTAGAAGAAAAAATCCTTCCAAGGGTAGTTCGAAGGATTTTCTGACATGTAAGAAAAAGTTTATCTGCAGCATCGACAGGATCCTTGTCCAAGGCAATACCCGAATGAGGAACTTTGTAGATTTGAAATAAGCCCTTCTAATTTTTATTTTATCTGATTGGGTTAATATGTATTCAGTTGTTTTATATCATTCATTGAGATTAGTGTACAGGCATTTTCTTCTTGAAAATATGGTCATCAACATACCTTGGACGCCATTGTTCTTATCAAACGTCACCTTGGTTTGATCAAACCAACTGGAAATCTGGGAAATCACGACTAATATTTTAGGAAGATTTTCCTATGATTATTGGTCTGTGTCCTTGGATATTAAAATTCAGCTCTGCGAAGCCCTGGCGAAAGAAGAGAAATCGTGTTAGTATTCTTCTAGGGCACTTACGGTGAAGGTCTGTTTGAACCGACCTTCTGGCCGTCAGCATGTTTTGAAAGCAGACATGTGCACCGAAGTTTGTGTAGTTGATTTTTGAATGATTCTGACGTCTGCCGCTTGGAGGAAAAGAAAGTATTTCGGTAGTGTTAGGAGAAATTTGTTCCTGACTTTTGTCCAGTGTGCGGTGAGAGAGATGTGGGCCTTTTTGGGATCCCAAAACGGAAGTGACGGGATACCTATGACTTCGTAAAGTGGTTCGTCTGTCTGTTGGCACGATAACCCTCGAAGGGATTGATATAGATAGTCCTTCAGCCCAAGCTGACTGCGAATCATATTTGACGGTGCAAAATGGATAAGTCAGCTACATGTTATCAGAGCTCTCATAAAATGTGGCTGACTTATCCGTTTTGCACTGTCGAATAAGATTGACATATTTATTCCAAATTTGGTGTGAGGATCCTTTGGTTCAAAGTAGCGGTTATTAGGGTAAATAGTAATATGCTTACGGGGTCTTGCGTAGACTCAAAATCTGCAAGACCCGATTGTCCAGATCAAGAAGTCCAGTAAATGTTATATTTTTCGGATCCCTCGAATTCCTTGGTCTTGTTTCTTTAGATTGCCCTGGTTAATCTAAAAATTAATCCCTGTTTAAACTTTCCGCATTGTGTACCAGCTAAAATTGGACTCAGTTCAAATAAGCCTCAGTTCGAGAAACATCCGTTTTCTACTTTTCCGTGTCAAAAATACAACAAAACCAAAGGATTCGATGGGCAGGGGCGTCACGACTGGGTTAAGGGGGGTACTCCCCCCCCCCAATGCTGTCGGCCAGTCGGTAAAAAATAACCGAGTAAGCGCGAAGCGCCGCGATTTTTCCTCAAAACAGTTGATTTTTTTCATGAAAACAGTCTTTTTTTCTGAAAATTGGTCGATTTCCCTTCAAAATAGTCGTTTTTTTATGGCACTTGAGCTTACATGAGACATTACGATCGCCATATAGCGATCGTAATGTCTGTCGGTCTGTCAGTCTGTCGGTCTGTCCGCATTTTGCTAGTTTGGGCACTTCCACATGACTTAGGACGATAAAACTTGGCACGCATATCAGGGAGCCCACCGGATTAACTTGGAAACAATCACTTCCCCGATCCGACCATCAATGGGGGATTGGCAAGATGGGGAATCCGGAAATTAGTAACATTCATAACTTTGGAACGGATAATCGGGCGTGCATCAAACTTGACAGGTATCAAGAACAAGTGTCTTGGATGTTCATTGTCAAATTCAGATCGGATCCGATAACTGGGAGGGGGGCTGGAGGGGGACACCTGAAATCTCTTGAAACGCTTTTTCTAGTTTTTGTCAAACCCCTACCCATTTCTTCTCAATAGTATAGCTCTGCGCCTGGATGAGTCATTCTTCACACTAGTATAGCTCTGCTCGTGGATGAGTCATTCTTTGCTTAAATTCGTTCGGAGAGAGCTATAGCAATCGAAGGTCGAAGGGTTGGTATAATATGTTGTTGAACCTTAGTAGGGGTTGATATAGATTAGTGGGTGCTAGATCGATGGAAATGGGCAGGCTTATCAGGGGCCCGACCAGATTGACTTACAAATAATCACTTCCCCAATCCGAATTTCCCCGGATCCGGGAGTCCGGAAACTAGGAACAACGGTAGCAAAAGGGGAGCAAAAGGAAGCAAAAAGAGCGCTGCCGAAATGTGGTATCGATCCGCGGACCTCTGTGTCGTAGTTGCTGTGCTCCAACACTGCGCTACGACTTGATGTATGTAGAAGCGAATACGGGAACACATATGGTTTAAAGATTAAAGTAAGACTTAAGTAAATGCTAACCACAGCAAAATAACTAGAGCTATTTTGCTCTGATGCTAACTAAGCTTAAACTAAACAAATCTCGTGAAAAACTTCCACATAAGCAAGGACAATGAAAATGGGCAGGCATATCAGGGATCCGACCAGATTAACTTGGAAATAATAACTTTCCAGATCCGATCATAGTGGGGGGAAGTGGAGGGATTGGAGTGTTTCGGATATTCAGTTACAAATCCGGACCAGATTCGATATCTGTGGGGGGGGGGGGGCTGGAGGGGGCACCGAAAATTTTCTGAAACGCTTCCACATAAGCTAGGACAGTACAACTTGGAAGCCATACGAGGGAACTGACCAGGTTAACTTAGAAATAATCACTTTCCCGATCCAGCCCCGATGAAAAATTTGTAGCCTGCGTAGTAGTATGGTAGTAGTACGAAAAAGTTGCATGTAATACTATATAATAGCAAATAATACTATCATTAATGTGCCTCAGACTGGTCCAATCTTATGTAGTGGTATCCAGTAACATCTTGTCTTGCCATAGTAGCATCCAGTCTTGCTAATAGTAGCATATAGTAGTATGCAGTAACACGGTAGCCTTAGTAGAAGCATGTAGTAGCATCGTTAGTACTGCATGCTACTTTCATAGTACTATTTTCAGATAAATTTTTCATCGGGGCCATCGCGGGGGGAGTGGAGGGATCGGGAAACTAGAATCATACATAACTTTGGAACGGGTAATCGGACATGCATGAAACTTGACAAGTGTGAAGAAGAAGTGTTTCAGATTTTCAATTTCAAGTCTGGCCCGAATCCGATAACTGGGGGTCGGGGTAGAGGGGGGACCAGAAATCTTTCGAAACGCTTAGGGTCGTGGGATCGGGATGGGACTTGGAGGAGAGAACAAGCGTAAGCCGTAGAGACAATACGAGACAATACTGACAAAAGAGGACCGGATTTTGTCACAGTTGGGGGAGTTCGAGACGGTTTTCCACAATTCTGGTCATCACGAGCTGTGGTACTTCCAAATGTGCTATGACCATGAAATTTGGATGTCTGTGCTATGACCATGAAACTTCGCAGGCATGCTAAAAATAGTCCCTCCCCCGATCTGATCATCGTTGTGGGAGAAACGGTTATCAATGAGTGGAATAACCATTTCAAATTTAGGAGATCAAGCCAATTTTCTGATGAAATGAATTTCGGGAGAGAGATGTTGCCTTGACAACTCCAAACCGTATCTGACAAACATGCTAACTGTTCTTACAAGTGCCATATGAGCTTTCAGCTCTTGTCTGAAAGTCAATTGATTTTTCTGAAAATCAGTCGATTTTTTTCAAAACTGTCATTTTTGTGGTTGAAAACAGTCTTTTTTTCTGCAGAAACAGTCGCTAAAAATTACCAGCCAGTCGGTAAATTCCTCGTCCCCAAAAACATTTTGGATAGTAACGCCTCTGTCGATGGGATCCCGAAAATTTGGTATTTGATCCAGACAATTGGGTCTTGTCTTCGCCAGGTCCAGTCTTCGCCAGACTTCTTGAACATTTTTACTATTAAAATTCAGAAACAGATTAAGGCCAAATAGCTAATCATCTGAGAAAACCAAGTTCAGAGATGGATTCAGCATGAGTGTTTACCCCTATAAGTTATATCTTATTTGACGAAAACTTCCTGCCACTTCTGCCATCCCGGTTTCGGCCGAATTCTGAAGCTACTTGTCCGGCCATAAAAGAAAGCTCAAAAACGAACTCAGCGTATCTTCTTTTTCCAATATTGAACATCTAATCAACTTCAAATACAAATTTAACTTATAACAAATTTTCCGGCTCCAGCCGGATTCCGGTCGAACTAATGTCCGGGTAAAAATGATTTTCATACACGGATTCAGCATCTCTTCTTACCCTAAATCGAATATCTAATCAACTACAAATATATACTTTAACTTTTTCCGGCTTTGGCCGAATTTCGGGCGAACTACTTGCCCGGGTAGTACATTTTTTCACACAAGTGTTCAGCATGTCTTCTTACCCCTAAATCGAACATCTAATCAACTCCAAATAAAACTTTTACTTTTAACAGACTTTCCGGATTTGGACGGATTTCGGGCGAACTACTTGTCTGGCGAGAAAATGGTTTTCACCGTCCTGTTCAGCATGTCCTCTTACCTCTAAATCGAACATCTCACCAACTTCAAATATAAAACTTTTGCTTTTATCAGACTTTCCGGTTTTGGCCGGATTCCGGGCTACTTACTTTCAACAAACTTTCCGATGACAAAATGGTTTTCACCATCGTGTCAGCATGTCTTCTTACCCCATAATCGACTATCACATTATCTTTTTAAAAATACTTAATTTGCCCCTTAATTTAAACCCCCTTCCTAAACCCTAAATGGAGAGCTACAGGGCCCATCTTCGAACTCGACCTTACTCTTGACCCAAAGAATCCTCACACCAAGTTTCATGAAATATCTCATTCCCTTCGAGAGTTATAGCGCGCACAGACGGACAAATTTTGCGATGTCCTAGGTATCCCGCCACTTACGTTTTGGGATCCCAAAAAGTAGGAGTTTCAGGATCAGTCTACCGAAAGCAATTTTTGTGTTTTAGTTGATGAGGTACATTAGGAGGCTACGTCAAAAATGTCTTTTTTTTTTCTGAAATGATCCGCCTCAAATACTGCATCTGATAACGTTATTTTTGCTAACAATTTGCCAGAGTTGCAGTCGGCACATAATTCTCAGCCGCTACAAACTTATTCAGGCCCCAACTCATGGGTCAACATCAATTTCTCAGACTAGGTTTCCCAAACCATCGAAGTCTGTTTATCGTATAATTTTTAGGGCTTAATCTGAGTGTTTGTTCATGGTTTACTAGCCCAAGTTGCTGAGACTGGATACAATCTTTTTATCAGAATGATATCTTATTCGCGGTGAAACTAGATAAGAAACTCCTCGGAAAATTTGAGTCTCAGTTCCCACTCAGTTTCTAAATAGTTCGAACCCAAAAATGGTCCTTCTAAAGGCCTTGTTGGGATTTGCCTGTCTAGGTGCTGTGTTTGGTAAGTCTGATTAGAACTGCTTGAGACATTCCTTACAACTATTGTTATATTTTGCCTCACCTCGCATTGCTCCCCCCCCTCCCATCCCCATGTTCGAGACAAGTTAATTTTCCAGCTTGAGCCTGAAGAGGACCCTTGCCAAGAAGGGCCGAAATATAGCTCTAATAAAATGTAGCTGACTTATCCGTTTTGCACCGTCAAATACGAGTGTAATATTCTTGATGACTGTCTCTCGTTGCCGATGCAAAATCTCCGGCCTCTCCAGGGTACGTAGCGGAAGAAAGGAAGAAGTGGTGTCACATCTGCTCCCCAAGATCGCTGCGATTGCTTGACGCATGATTTGAGTTTCGAGTTTGAGTCGTTACGGAGACGCTTACTCCTTCTTCCTGAGGACCACTGGCGTGTTTTGGACTTAGTCGTATAGAGTATTGTGGGTCATAGAGTCATCACTGTGGTTTTGTCAAAACGGAATCCCGGAAAACTGAGTTCCACTTCTGGTAAGCAAATGATTATATGCGTATTCTCGTCGTTCCCCAGGGACTCCTCGGGGAATCGAAGGGAACGGCGAGAATAGAGGGAGTCACTCCACGCGGACTCCGCGTACAGAAACAGCGAGAACACGGGGAATGCTTCCAAAATCGATTTTGTTCGAATAAGAAGTATGCAGTTGACGAAATTAGTCTGGATCCACTTTATTTTTGGTTTTGTTTATTCTGATTATTTTAAATTAATTTTACATTGCACCAATACCAGCAAACATTGATTCCCCTCCGAATCTGAAAGGGAGTCCTTTTTGATGACGGGGATGATAATCGGAGCATTCCCGTCCGTGGGGACTCGCGAGAACACGCGGAGTGAGTCCCCGGGACAAACAAAAACGCGGGGACTCCTCAAGTGGAGTCCTCGGGGAACGGCGAGAATACGCCTTATGAGACGACCTCTGGTAAGTATTATCGAGACGTATGAACAGGGACTCATTACTGTCTTCGGATATTTGGATTTCTGATACGATTTCCTTATTACAATGGCCCTGGACCTTTCACGGTTCTGTTTCGGGGGTCCGGTTTTCGAACCACTTACTAAGGGCCAGGAGGACACAGAGACAAAAAAGGTAGACGTCATGCCTAAACAAGACCAAAGGTGTCGATGGGATCCCAAAAATCTAATATTTGATTCAATCGAGTCTTGTCTTCGCCAGATCCAGTCTTGGACAGGCTAATCATCAGAGAAAACCAAGTTCAGATATACCTCTATAAGCCATATCTATTTTGACGATACTGACCGAGACTTCCTGCCGATTTCCGAGCGAACTACTAGTCCAGCAAAAAAAAAATCCAGAAACGAAACCAGCGTATCTCCTTATCCCTGTAAATAAAACCTAATCAACTTTGAATAAAAGTTTGACTTAAAAAAAAATCCGGTTACAACCGGATTCCGGAATCATTATATGTCCGGGTAAAAAACCATTGTCATATACCGACTCAGCCTCTCTTCTTACCCCTTAAGCTGTCATCTAATCGAACTTTTGCTTTTAACAAATTTTCCGGGTTTGGCCGGATTCCGGGAGAACTAGTTGTCCGGCGAGAAAATGATTTTCACCATCACGTTCGGCATGTCTTTTTACTTATAAATCACACATTTAATCAACTTCAAATTAAAACCGGTATGTGTCATACCGGAATACTGTTACTGACATAAGGGTTATGCGCGAACACAGCTTTCGCGTCCTATTCAGTAACTCTCTTCTTTCGCAGTATTTTTTATCGTAGTTGGCTGCATGGGTTCAAGTGCAAGTGCAGTGCTTCGTCAATGTTCATTGGCGAAGTCCTGCCCTCTTTTCCAGAAATAAGGCGCTTTCCCGCTCTTTCTATGCAGAAAGACATTCTAGAGTCTTCTAACCCTTCGATGGTTGTCCTGGCTGTACCTCACATGAGCCGGACTCTCCCAGTTTGGGTGTAGTGGAGATTTGTTGTTTTGTAAAAAAAAATCCGCTTTGAGCCCGCGGTTTAGTTTTTATTATTTGTTTGCTTTTATTTTTGTTAAAAGATTGTGTATAGACGTTCGTCGCCGATTCGTTAAAAAAAAATAACAAAAATATTTTGTTTGCAACTGTGAGACGGAGCTAGCAGCTGGGGCATTAAAAAAAGAAAAGAAACAGGCAAAGTCACGGTCACGATGTCAGTTCGGTTCTCAAGCAGTGATTCCAGATATTTCAAAATCGAGGAATTACTCGATCTCTTGGACACGCTGGTCCCTAGTATCCTAGAGCGATGCCTGTTATGGCGCTTTGGTATGATCCTTGGATTTCTGGTCAGGGGATAACGGTCTCGCCATCCGACTTTAGGCTATTATTCACAATATCTTCTGGTCCTCTTCTCATTCTGGTATCTACTTTCAGCACTCCCCGACCCTCTGACCGACCCGCAATACCGAGTCGACTGCCAGCCTGAAGGGGTAGCCAACTTAGATGGTTGCATCGCCCGGGGTTGCGTCTACAACGAAATCTACGATGCGCCAAACACCCCCTGGTGTTTCTTCCCCCAGAACTACGGCTACAGCCTGGTGGGGAGTCCAGTTGTGAGCGACAAGGCGATTATATACACCTTGTCGAGGAATTCTGGCCCCTCCCTCTACGGTAATGATTGGCAGATGATCACAGTTGAGGCACAGTTCCAGACGGACGAAAGACTTAGGATTAAGGTGAGATTCACAGATTAGGTCCGAGACTTACCGTCATTGAAGGAAATGCCTGGAAGGTTTTATTACGCTCAACCTAATTAGTAATAAGGCAGTACGTAAACAAAAGAGAAATAAGCACGCAACAAAACCAAAATTTGTTGCATAAATAATAACCTTTTTTCCTTAATAGCCTGTACAGTCCACTCGGTAGCATTGCAGATCATCATACAGTTAGAAACTAAGTATGTATAAACACTACGTAAAACCTTTTTGATGATTACCTTAATAATTACAGCATAGAAATGAAGTGGTTTACGAAGAAAGGAACGAAGGACTTGACGTTTGTGTCTGTTGAATGTGTCTTTGGGCGAATAATTTTCGTACAGTTTACAGTTGCTTATTTTGCTGCTTTTTGTCTGGTCTTCGGTCGAGTTTGGTTTGGTACTTCATAGTCCGGTAAGATAGTTCTCTGAAGGTCTGCGGTCAGGAACTTACGTCCGAAGTCCATAGTCAGTCTTTATCGTGTATCAGAGAGAGTAGAGAGACCAAGCTTAGCCGATCCGACTTCATACGAAGTATGCCCACTGCCCATAGGTCTGGTCTTCGGTCGAGTTGGGTTTGGCACGTCATAGTCCGGTAAGATAGTTCTATGAAGGTCTGAGGTCAGGCACTTACGCGCGACCGAAATCCATTGTCAGTTTGTGTCGTGTATCAGAGAGAGTAGAGAGACCAAGCTCCGGTTCGCCTTCATACGAAGTGTGTCCTCTGCCCATATGCTGACGCTTCGGGCAGTGGACAGGAAGGCGGCTGGATGATGAGTCCACTTATATATGTTTCAATTATTGGATTCGGTTATGGATTACTTATTATATAAAAATCTTTCAAATCTTGCAGCAGCAACTGGATTCATCGTACTTCCAATTTGGGTTTAAAGAGAAATCGTCGACTGAATTTTGTGTTTTTGTCCTTAAAGCAGTTATCCAGTATTTTTGGCTATTTGCAACCCCTGTGTTTGTTTGCTTTCTGGATGCTAAGGCTGCTTTTGACAGGGTTAACCATGAGAAGCTTCTGAAAAAGATGGTCTCTCGGGGTATTGACTCACGTTTTATTGGCACCCTTGGTGCATGGTTTGATACCCAAAGGTTTCAAGTTAGATGGAGCAGTGTTCTTAGCCATCCTTTTCCTGTCCTTAATGGTGTTAGGCAAGGTGGGGTTCTTTCTCCATTATTGTATAATTTATATGTTGATGAGTTGAATGAGCGGTTGGCTAGCCTTGGAGTGGGTTGTTTCGTACAAGGCGTGTGTTTCAACAACTTAAGCTACGCTGATGACCTAGCCATACTAGCCCCCACAGTATTCGCGCTCAATAAGCTTCTTCAAGTGTGTGATGAATTTGCGAAAGCAAATGATATTCTTTTCAACACGAAAAAGACGGTTTGTATGGCGTTTATCCCGAAAAGTCTTCAACTACGTTACATCCCCGATGTTATTTTGTCTGGTGAGGTACTAGTTTTTGTGCAAACTTTCAAGTATTTGGGCTTTACTTTTATTCCTTCTATGTCTGATGAGCCTCACGTTGCTGCGCTCTCCAGATCACTGTCTGTGAGGGCCAATATATTAAT
Organism: Branchinecta lynchi; assembly: GCA_023053575.1. NCBI lineage: Eukaryota > Metazoa > Arthropoda > Branchiopoda > Anostraca > Branchinectidae > Branchinecta > Branchinecta lynchi. The sequence continues at coordinate 4,742,823 of JAKZAP010000020.1, read as the reverse complement.
TCGGAGGTTTGGTAGATGCGAGGCTTCTGTTAAGACCTTTCTTTTCAGAGCTTACTGTACTCCGCTGTACTGTTTGTCACTGGTGTGTAACACGAGAGTTAAGTGTCTAGATACATTTCGGGTTTTATATAACAACTCTTTCCGGTGGCTACACGGACTTGCATGGAACTGTAGTGCGTCTGGCATGTTTGTGGGTGAGGGCCTTCCTTCTTTCGGGGAACTTCGGCGTCGGGCTATCTTTTCTCTCCAGACCCAAATTCTTCGCTCTCGAAACCCCATGCTCGTGGTTCTTTCGAGTCCCCATATGAGACTGACGTTGCCTGTGTGGTTAGTCTGGAACCGCGAACTTTACACTTGTTGCGTAGAAGGCTCGCCATCTTAAATGTATTTTGTTGTTGTTTTTATGTGTTGTATGTGTAATGGCTCTAGAAGCCGTAGTCGAAGTTAAATAAATAAATAAAATAAATAAATTATTGCGGAGTAGGGGTCGGCACCGTTTCTGTTTCTGTTTCTCTTTCTGTTTTTTTACTACCGTTTTCTGTCCTGTTTTTTGTTTAAATAACAGAAAACAGGTAGCCGTTTTTTTAATGCCGTTTATGTTTCTGTTCCGTTGTTTATATGCCCGTTTTAGCCGTTTCTGTTTTTATTTTACCCTTTTTTTTCCAAAATTCCGTTTTTTGTTCCGACTTATACGCGTGGCGTCCTGGCATAATCTAGCGGGTTTTATTCTCCCGGCGATTATGCCATCTACCGATCTTTTCCGCTTTTCGGAAGGAAAGATTTTTGAGTCAGAATAGAGAGATTGCACACTACCCGACGAAACGGATATTTTTACACCATCATTAAAGGAAGCGTATAACAACAAAATTAACATTAGGAGGTATAGGACTTTCGACTTACAGACTAAATTATCGGCCTTTGATAACCATTCTCAGCTGGTTAATTGCTGAAAACGTTAGTCTTGCTATTTCTTGTTGGTATAATAATGTTGAGAAAGTTATGTATCTTGGAATCCCTTACTCATCTAATACCAGGGAGTGGAAACTTATCCTTATTCAACACGTGCAAGATAAAATAAGAAGAGCATTCGGTGCTGTTATTCGTTTACGAGGGATGTATCGCAGAGATGTTCTTGGTTCTATTTATACGGCTGTTGCACTTCCTCACATTCTTTTTCCGTCTGCTTTATTTTCTTCTTTCCGTCCTTCTGAACTTTCTGCGCTAAAAGTTACTTATTATAGATTCTCTAAATTCCTTCTTGGTTTCCCGATTTCTGCGAGTATCTCTTTCCTAACTTCGAATTTTAAAGTGAAGAATCCTTTGGAAACTTTAAATAGTAAAATTCAGAACTTTCATAAAAAGGCTGACAACATTCTTCTTCATCACAACCTTTTTCCTTTTTTCACAAAAAATCCCCTGCTTAGTTTGTTTATTTTGAGCTTCGTTTTTTTTTTTTTTCTTGTACTTCATTGTATATTTAGTAGGTTAATTTGTCTTTAACGGTCAGCTGTTTATTAGTATGTAAGTGAGTGTGAGTTTGACTGACATGTTGTTGTTCCTTTTTATACATTACTCTTTAGTTTTGAAGGATTCAAATAAATAATAATAATAATAATAATAATACTTTTGCTGGAAACGTTAATCTGGCTATTTCTTTTTGGTATAATGACACTTTTGCGAAACGGAGTCTCGCATCCCAATCATCCCATTGGTCGGTTAAGACACATTTTTTGAAATCCAACCAATAGGAAGCACGAATCGTTTTGTACTGAAAGCTTGAAGCCTTCAAGCTCTCATTTCTGATGAGACTTTTCTACAAAGCTGTAATTATACAACTAAGAAAGAGCCAAAAGTTTTTTTTCACTTTTCGGTAAAGATGTGCACTTTCAGTGTGCTAGGAATTAATTTTTAAGAAAACCTTTGTGGCGCAAATGATCATGGACCCTCAGGGGATCATGAAATGTAAAGTTTGTCAAAAGTAATTTTTCACTTTGCTGTTAAGGTGCGCACTTCAAGTGAGCTGGCAGTTCACTCTGTACTTCAAGGGATGGTCGGATCTGGAAAGGGACAATTTGTGAACCAGGTCTTATCGAGACTCTAATGTTCCAGCCAAGTTTCGTCCTTCTAGCACACCTGGAAGTACCTTAACTCGGGATCACCGGAATTCCGGACCCCTCCAACCTCCCCCACAGTGCACAAATCCGGTCCGTTCTGTCTCGGGTGTACCTAGTTCTTCTGCTTGTTCTTCCCACCAAGTTTCTTCCCGGTCAGTCCACTCTAAGCGTGGCACAAGATTTCCAGTACTCCCGTCCCCCCCCCCCTCCCCACATTCATGGGATCCGGTCCGTACTTAATTGGGACATCCGAGAAACAAGGTCTATCCAAATATTAAGGTTCATTAAGATCCGATCACCCGTTCGAAAGTTACAACACCTCAAGATTCCGGATTCCTCCTCCTGCACTCCCCCACGACGCCCGGATCGGGGAACCGACTATTTCCAAGTTAATTTGGTTGGGTCTTTGCTTCCTGCCAAGTTTCATCGTCCTAGCCCACCTAGGAGTACCTTAACTCTATCACCGGAATTCCCGAACCCCCTCCAACTTCCCCCAAAGTGCCCAAATCCGGTCCAGTTCTGTCTATGATGTACCAAGGGCTTGTGCTTGTTCTTCCCACCAAGTATAATCGTAATTGCTCAATTTTAAGCATGTCACAAGATTTCCGCCCCCCCCCCCTCACATTCATCGTATCCAAACCGGACTTGTGGAACATCTGAGACACGAGATCGTTCGAAATATCAAGTTTCATTAAGATCCGATCACCTGTTCCAAAGTTATATATATAGATACGTCAATATTTCGGATTCCCCCTCACACCACTCCCGCCACGGTGGTCGGATCGTTGAAGTGACTATTTCCAAGTTAGTTTGGTCAGATCCCTGATATGCCTGCCAAGTTTCATCGTCCTAGTACATCTGGAAGTACCCTAACTCGGGAACAGTGGACCGGCCGACCGAAAATTGATCGGTATATGGCACTTGAACGAAGCCCATTCAAAACGCTGGGGCATGCTGACAGGGGTGACCATGGTTCTCACACGTAATTGTACCCCTTATTCCGCATAGGGGTATCAGTATACAGTACTTTCGGAACTAAAACAATTTGGTATTAATTTTTGACCTTAAAATATTTTGCTTTTAAAGGTTCCTGGTACCTTTCTGGGGAAAAAGGGGTACACATACGTATGACTTCCATACTCACCCCTGCCAGCATACCCCATCACCCAGCATTTGACCATGGGTATAAAAAAGGGCTTAGTTTACTAGACAGGTGCAGAGTCCTTTTTTTCACCTTTCACCTTCACCTTATACTCGACCTTCTCTCACAACCTTCTCTTGTCACGCTCTCCCCTCCTCATGCTATTCACTTTCTAACAGCCGCCTTACCGTTCCAAATGGTCGCCGAATGGTCTTATAAACCCAAAGAAGTAGGAAAAAAAAACAGAAATACCTGTTAAAACGGCCATTTTTTTTGTAGAAACGGTCCGTTTCTGTTTTTCCGAAAAAAACGAAAAAACAGAAACATTTTTCCGTTTTTTTATCACCGTTTCTGTTTCTGTTCCGTTTTTTATTTGCCGTTTTTTACCGTTTCTGTTTTAGCCAAAAACAGAAACAGAAACAAAAACAGAAACGGTGCCGACCCGTATTGCGGAGTTTGTCATCAAGACTGGTGGATCTTATAATACGCATCTTATAATACGTATATTAATTATTATCCCCACGACCCTAATCCTTCCTCTCGAGATCCCGAACATCCTGTTTTATGTTTTGCCACACTAACAGGGTGGCTAGCCCGATCGTAGTGTCGTAGATAAATCTCGGATATATTATCCGTTTAGAATGCGTTTATGAACTATCCGTTTCTTATCTTTGGGGTGATGAAAAGACCTCTTCCTGTAATAGTGTTAGTGTTAAAGCGCCTTGTTTTCCCATTATCTGTATGTACACAAACGAATATAAACACCTTAAGCAACTTCCAGCAGAAGGGCACTTCCCCTAGCGAGTGGTTCATTCATCCAAATACTACGCAGAAAGAAGGAAGAAAGAAACAAAGAAAAAGAAAAACGAGAATAATCTAAACATGAAAGACTTATTGACTGAAGAAGAAGGACAGATAGGATAAGACCCACTTTCGATCTTCGAGCACCTTCGCACTCTTTACCCGGATTTCTTTCTTTCAGATCACGAATGGTCAGCCAAGATGGGAAGTACCAATCAGTATCGAGAACCCATCTTCTTCGCCCGCCAGCCCCCTCTATGAAGTTCGTCACACAATCGGTCAAGCTTTCAGCTTCCAGGTCGTCCGTAAATCCACAGGAACGGTTATGTAAGTTAGACGCTGATAAAGTTCAACCGAAAAGGGCCGATGTTAGGTTTATGTCCCTTAATTGGCCAAGAGCGGTTGCAAAATCATTCCGTTTATTCATAACAAGTCGTACACAAAATATTGGGTCGCGAATGTAACATGTTTAAAGACGACCCCGGGGCCAGCGATCGGCATGTGGCCAGATCGCTTGGCGATCCACGACTAACATAAACTGGAATGAATTACTTTGACTTCCAAATGCAGCTTCGACTAACTATAATGAGTCACAGCAGAAAACGCGGGGGCTAGTGCTGCTTTCCGCAAATCGCAAGCAAGACAAAAGTTGTGATGGGCACAACAGATGAGATAGGGCAATCTAGTTACCCATCACTTATTAACTTGAATAGGCTTGAAGACCCGATCAAAAGGCGTTACTTCGTTGCTCTGCCATTCAGGAATAATCGAATGTCATATAGTGGAATTTCCCTGTTGGATTTGTGGTACCTCTGTGCGCTTGCACCTGTGTTGTCTGCTTCACGAAAACGATTTAGGAAAAATAAACGTTTACGCAGTGAGCTACCTTCCGCGAGCTGATCGCTGGCCACTGGAATGCCGCGTTTGTGTTGAGATTCAAATTTTTAGAGCCATACAAAAAATCTCTTAACAAAATCAAAATAATGCAGAGTATTCAGTTAAATGGTAAAACAAAAGTGTGCTTTTCAGTTAAACTTTTAAGCTAGGTGTTCACAGAAAGTAAATTTGCGTTCGCTAAGTGAATTTGGAGTCACAGCCGGAAAAAACGTGCGTCCTCAGGCCACAGGATGCCCCGCGCCATTTCAAATCGAAATTGAGTTTATTCGCGTCGCGTCTCAGGTCGAAAGTGGATAAAATTTGTTTCTGGGCACCTAGCTGGGAGCATGTTACTACAATTTTTCATTTTTCAACCGAAGAAATTGACTTAAAACAAAACTCAAGCTAGTGAGATTGTTTCTATCTGTTTCTGGATCTGGTGCAAATCTAGTTCTGCGCTGATGAGTTTTGGCAATCTGTTTTTAAGGCACAAAGACGAAATGGATATAAAGAAAAGAAGACAATACAAAACAGAAACTTAATTTTCTAAAAAAAAGTCTTCGTGTCTGTGAAGACTTAATTTTTAGGAAATAAGGCGCTTTCCCGCTCTTTCTATGCAGAAAAACATTCTAGAGTCTTCTAACCAGTCGATGGTTGTCCTGGCTGTACCTCACATAAGCCGGACTCTCCCAATTCGGGTGTCGTGGGGATTTGTTGTTTTGTAAAAAAAATTCTGCTTTGAGCCCGCGGTTTAGGTTTTATTCCTTTTTTGATTTTTATTTTTGTTAAAAGGTTGTGTATAGACGTTCGCCGCCGATCCGTTAAAACAAAACAAAGTTTTATTCTTATAGTTTTTATTCTTTTATTTTAACAAAAAAGATTGTGTATAGACGTTCGCGTTAAAACAAAACAAAAAAATATTTTGTTTACTAAGGATTTTACTGAAAACTGAAACTTAGTCTTCATGTCTGTCTTCTTCTGTATTGTTTTGTTCTTATCACAGACCTAACGTCAATTGCACATAATAATCACGCTTAATTTCATTAAATAGCCTATTTTCTATCAATTACGTATCTTAGCAAAAAATTTCTTCACCAAAAAGTTCATGGTTCACAAACAGCTCTTTCAAAATCGAGGTCACTTTTGTTTTTCATTTTTGCTCCTTGTCTTTTGTTTGGTTTTCCCACTTGTGACCACGGCGCGTATTGTTTTCAAATATTTTGCCAGTCTCCGCGTCGGAAAACAGGAAGATCGGATAGAGTCGACAAGCACCAACACGAAAAGTATTGCAGTATTGCAGTATAGCAAGTATTTCGCGAAAAAACACATCACTGAACCATTTTTCGTCAAAAGACAATTGTTAGTAAGAGTTGGGCTTCTGGGAAGGTGTTTCTCGTACTTTGACCTGGGACTGACTAGGAGCTGTTCCATTCTGATTACCGTAGTTACTAGTTTACTACGCATGGCGTCACAAATGTTGGCTTCTTGGCGTCAAGGCTGAAACACATTTTTGTATTTTCATCAAAGTATCACTCCACGGGGTACACGTTACAGACATCTATAGTTAGAAGTTCCTTCAGCCCAAGCTGACTGCGAATCATATTTGACGGTGCAACACGGATAAGTCAGCTAAATTTTATTAGAGCTTTAGTTCGGCCCTTCTTGGCCAGTGTCCTCTTCAAGCTCAAGCTGGAAAATGAACTTGACAAATTCATTTTCCAGCTTGAGCGGCTTGAACCTGAAGAGGATCCTTGCCAAGAAGGGCCAAAATATAGCTCTAAGAAAATGAAGCTGACTTATCCATTTTGCACCGTCAAATATGATCTGTAGTTACCACGCTTGCTACGCTCCCGAGCATGGTATGCAGATAGTTACTATTAGTTACTATTTCGAGGTTTGAACGGTCAGCGTAGTAACTTTTCGTGAGGTTCGAATGGAAATAGTAATAAAATTTGCTATTGTTAGAAGGTTGAAACACGTTCTTGATGTCACAGTTTTCTGTTTCCAGCTTCGACTCCAGCCTTGGTGGACTGACACTATCGGACCAGTTCCTTCAGATTGCTACCGCTTTTCCCGTTGGCAGTGGTATCTACGGCTTCGGTGAGAATGAACAACCCGTTTACCGTCACGATATGAATTGGAAGACGTGGGCCATGTGGGGTAGAGATCAGCCTCCCGATGTAAGTGAACCCCGCATTATCTGGATTGAATTAGCTAAATTTGTAAGAGCTAGTAAGAAACTCGGATACGACATCTATGACCGTTGGCAAGCCGGTTAAAGCACATCTGTCAGTAGACTAACTTTTCCTAACCTTCCTCGTCAAATAAGTGATTCTCTTGATAGCGCTTCCCGACTTCGCCAGGCTTCGCGCAAAAATATTCGGTTTTCCTCGTAAAAAATTGAACACAAATGCACGCCGTGGTCAAGTGCTGAGAAACCCAAATGGCAGCCAATTAAACACACAACGACTCGTTACCTAAGAACTTTTGTTCCCGCCTTCGTCAACCTTTTTAACTGGCATTCATTAATTGTATATAGATTTGAATATTTTATGTTATGCTCGACAAGTCTTTGTTATGTCTAAACTTGTATAGAATTATCTTTTTTTTAATAATCAGTGTCAATACGGACGAGAACCACCAAATCGGCTTGACCGTTGTATTGGTTTTAAGAATAAAATGAATTGAATTGAATTTGCATTGAGCCATAGCAGACAAATGGGCGCGAAGTGAAGAAATTAGGTTTGGCACCGCCTCTTTGCTCACGTCTCAAGACAAAACAGAGTTACGGGCGATTCTGGTGATCTCTTGGGTTCGCTTTCCAAAAAGCAAAACGAGAATCTGCCGAGCGCCAGAACAAACAGAAAGTCGTTTGCGCCTTAATAACTTCTCGCTGGCTTGTCGAATCCACTTTCCACGTACGGCGGAGTGGATTCACTTTCCACGTCACTTTCCAAACCTAGCGGAGCTTCAGAACAGCGTGGGAAAGCGAAGCGAGTTTTAGCCGAGTCGCAAGAACAGGCGGAGGAGAAAGCAACGGAGCTTTCCAGACCGCCAGAATCGCCCTTTAAAGACAACCCGGGAAAATCTCGACTAGCGCAGGAAAATTCAAATAAAGTAATTCACAAAGATTTCGTAAAGAGGGAGATTTCGAGGTCAGTGGACCACGTTAGTCGTCACTGAGGGTGTGAAAATATTGAAAAGCAAAAGAGGTCCTGTCGGCTATACTTTGGTCGTCTTGTCATAAATGTTATAAACTGGCAGCCGTGCTAGTTATTATGCCCATTCATTATTTGTCTTCACTCCTTGTATTTTCAATCGCTAAATTATCATTTGCACATAAATTGTTTCCTACCGGGAATCGCGTCAGTCTTTAGTATTAACGCTCACATTCTCAGAGCAATATAACACAAGACCAAAGGTTTCGATGGGATCCCAAAAATTCTATATCTGATCCAGACAACTGGGTCTTGTCTTAGCCAGATCCAGTCTTCGCCAGACTCCTTGAACATTTTTACAATTAAAATTCAGAAACAGATTAAGGCCAAATAGCTAATCACCTGAGAAAACCAAGTTCAGATTTGGATTCAGCATGTGTGTTTACCCCTATAAGTCATATCTGTTTTGACGAAAACTTCCTGCCACTTCTGCCAATTTCCCGGTTCCGGCCGAACTCCAGAACTACTTGTCCGGCGAAAAAAGAAAGCTCAAAGACGAAATCAGGGTATCTTCTTTCCCCAGTAATGAACATCTAATCAACTTCAAATAGAAATTTAGCCTATAACAAATTTTCCGATTCCAGCCGGATTCCGGTCGAACTATATGTCCGGGTAAAATACGATTGTCACACAGGGACTCAGCGTCTCTTCTTACCCCTAAATCGCTTATCTAATCAACTAGAAATAAAACTTTGTCTTCCAACAGTTTTCCGGTTTTGGCCGGATTCCGGACGAACTACATGTCCGGGTAGAAACTTCTTTTCACATAAGTGTTCAGCATGTCTTCTTGCCCTAAATCGAACATCCAATCAACTCCAAATTAAACTTTTAATTTTGACAAACTTTCCGGTTTGGGCCGGATTCCGGTCGAAATACTTGTCCGTCGAGAAAATAGTTTTCACCATCGTCTTCAGCATGTCTCCCTACCTCTAAATCGAACATTTAATCAACTTCAAATAAAACTTTTACTTTCAACAAACTTTCCGGTTTGGGCCGGATTCCGGGCGAAATATTTGTCCATCGAGAAAATAGTTTTCACCATCGTCTTCAGCATGTCTTCCTACCCCTAAATCGAACATCTAATCAATTTCAGATAAAACTTTTACTTTCAACAAACTTTCCGGTCTGGGCCGGATTCCGGACGAAATACTTGTCCGTCGAGAAAATAATTTTCACCATCGTCTTCAGCATGTCTTCCTACCCCTAAATCGAACATCTAATCAACTTCAAATAAAACTTTTACTTTCAACAAACTTTCCGGTTTTGGCCGGATTCCGGGTGAACTACTTGTCCGATGACAAAATGGTTTTCACCATCCTGTTCAGCATGTCTTCTTACCCCATAATCGACTATCACATTAGCTGTTTCAAAATATTTTGTTTGTCCCTTAATTTCAATCCCCTCCCCCACCCCTAAATGTAGAGCTACAAAGCCCATCTACGAACTTGACTGGTCCGACGACCCAACGAACCTTCTCACCAAGTTTCATCAAAATATCTCATTCCCTTCGAGAGTTATCGTGCTTACAGACGGACGGACGGACGGACGGACGGACGGACGGACGGACGGACGGACGGACAGACGGACGGACGGACGGACGGACAGACGGACAACTTTTGCGATGTCATAGGTATCCCTCCACTTACGTTTTGGGATCCCAACTAGGCAGTAGCGCCAAGACAGATGGTTTCCATGCTTTGCAAACGAGCCATACTCAGCGCCGCTCACTACGCTTGGGGCATCTAAAGCGAGACAAACTTGCAGGTTTATAAATTTCGAGTAAAGCAATGGCACGGTGGAGTTTTGTTGAAGATTTTTATCAAAAGTGGTCAACGTATAATGGATTTTTCGAGTGGGCCGTTTTCTGGGTGAAAGCTTCTGCGCTTTCCCAGACGGATGGTAAATTGTAATACACAGAGCTCAGAATTGTAAATAACCACAGATTTGTACAGATACATTTTTAACACGCACATTTTATCTTTCGTTATGTTATTTTTATCTGCATCCGCACCGTTTTCTTCTAGTTTTTAGTTACATCTCGTCTTATTGTCTGTTGGTTCCGCATCGTTCTCCTGTTGTGATTGTGGTGGATTTTATGATTTAGTTTTGTTATGTTTTTCGCTGAGGACGGTTTGCCGGAAGTGCAACCGAAATATCCGAATTTATAGTTATCCCTCGCACATCATCCTAGAGGGATAATTAGCTGATCAAGAAAAAAACAAGAGCTACGAGCTCATATGGCACTTGTTACGAGTAAGCACGGCTCGGTTATGTCAATGACATATCTAGTGTTTGCTAGGTGTCTTCCCACCAAGTTTCATCTAGATCCCTCCACTCATAGCGTTTTCCAATATTTCCGGTTCTCCCCTCCAGCTCCCCCCAAAAGTCACCGGATCCGGTCCGGATTTTAAGTGGGTTGTCTGAGGCATGAGGTCTTTCCAAATATCAAGTTTCATCGAGATCCGGTCACCCGTTCAAAAGTTATAAATACCTCAAGATTCCGGATTCCCCCTCTCTCCACTCCCCCAACAGTGCCCGAATCGGCTCGGTCATGTCAATGATGTATCTAGTGTTTGCTAGGTGTCTTCCCACCAAGTTTCATCTCGATCCCTCCACTCAAAGCGTTTCCCAAGATTTCCGGTTAACCCCTCCAGCTCCCCCAAAAGTAACCGGATCCGGTCCGGGTTTTAAGTGGGTCGTCTGAGGCATGAGGCCTTTCCAAATATCAAGTTCCATCGAGATCCGACCACCCGTTCAAAAGTTATAAATACCTCAAGATTCCGGATTCCCCCTCCCTCCACTCCCCCCACAGTGTCCGAATTGGCCCGGTTATGTCAATGATGTATCTTCACACCAAGTTTCATCTCGATCCCTCCACTCATAGCGTTTCCCAAGATTTCCGGTTGCCCCCTCCAGCTCCCCCCAAAAGTCACCGGATCCGGTCCGGATTTTAAGTGGGTCGTCTGAGGCATGAGGTCGTTCCAAATATCAAGTTTCATCGAGATCCGATCAGCCGTTCAAAAGTTATAAATACCTCAAGATTCCGGATTCCCCCTCCCTCCACTCCCCCCCCCCCCCCACAGTACCCAAATCGGCTCGGTTATGTCAATGATGTATCTAGTGTTTGCTAGGTGTCTTCCCACCAAGTTTCATCTCGATCCCTCCACTCATACCGTTTCCCAAGATTTCCGGTTGCCCCCTCCAGCTCCCCCCAAAAGTCACCGGATCCGGTCCGGATTTTAAGTACGTCGTCTGAGGCATGAGGTCTTTCCAAATATCAAGTTCCATCGAGATCCGATCACCCGTTCAAAAGTTATAAATACCTCAAGGTTCCGGATTCCCCCTCCCTCCACTCTCCCCCCACAGTGCCCGATTCGGCTCGGTTATGTCAATGATGTATCTAGTGTTTGCTAGGTGTCTTCCCACCAAGTTTCATCTCGATCCCTCCACTCATAGCGTTTCCCAAGATTTCCGGTTGCCCCCTCCAGCTCCCCCCAAAAGTCACCGGATCCGGTCCGGATTTTAAGTGGGTCGTCTATGGCGTGAGGTCGTTCCAAATATCAAGTTTCATCGAGATCCGATCACCCGTTCAAAAGTTAAAAATACCTCAAGATTCCGGATTCCCCCTCCCTCCACTCCCCCCACGGTGCTCGGATCGGGGAAGTGACTATTTCCAACTTAATCATTTGGGGTCCCTGATACGCTTGCCAAGTTTTATCGTCCTAGCTTATCTGGAAGTGCCCGAACTAGCAAAACCTGGACAGACCGACAGACCGACAGACCGACAGACCGACGGACGGACAGAAATTGCGATCGCTATATGGCACTTGGCCGAAGGGCAAGTGCCATAAAAACTGAAAATCACGGTTTTCTATTTCTTTCGTAATGAATGTTCAGCTTGGCTTCAAACCTTATATTAGACATGGTACCAAATTGTTCTCAAGATCAAATACACAAGAAAGAAATAATAGGATTGATAGGTAGCCTACACCAACTACCAACTTTGCTAACCCCTCATCACGGAAGATGATTATGGTCTAACAGCAGATTGTTGCTTACAAGTACCCTATATGTCTCACGATTATGATCGGCCTGTTTTTGGTTTCAGTGTGTACCTCACTACTGAAGAACCCCTCCAAACTTTCGAGCTGTTGTATCTCATGAAGGAACTTTTGTACCAAAAAACAGATGACATATTCTTTGATCAGCTGATAAAGATCTATCGAATGCCGTTAAAAAAAAAATTCTGTCTGTATTATTTCAAAAGTTGATTTTTTTGCCGTAGGCCATCTTTCTAATAGCACCACTTAGAAAGGAGCAAAGGATAAGCTCTAATTTCTTTAGCAGTGAGAGAACTTGTAAAGTTTAAGAGTCCCATCTGATATCATTTCTCTTCCTCACTCCCAAGTGTAAGAAATGGAATGATAAACTAAGCTGAAATCACGAACAGAAATGGGTAGAAACAATAGATGGCAGTACTTTCGGACCCGTGGGAAAATGACACTTTTTTGATTCTGTAAATTTTTCTATTTATCACTTAAAGGAGATATACTGGCTGTGGGGCCAGGGAACTGCCGCACATATTTCGCACTTATAGATTTTAGTCCATCTTCAGTTTAAAACTGGTGCCTGTCTGCTTGCCTGCTAGAACTGAGCTTTCCACTCGAAAGCAGAAACATGGTTTGATGAAACGAAAGCTTGGCGGCATAACTTCAGATAGTCCTCTCTGACATAAGTTATACAACTCCACTTCACTTCACCCACAGTAGGCTCTGGCTCAATTACAAGCAAAAACTATCCTTTTTGGCCCCAGGGAACAGTTCTACGGAGCTTTCCGAAATTTAATGCCATATTCATCAATTCGGTCTAAGGTCCACACTTTCCGTAAAAACCGCATACGTTAGCCCCTTACCGTCTTCCAGTAATAAGACGAAATCGAGCGACTAGGAAAAAAAAAAAAAAAAAATACGACAAAACCAAAGTGTTGCTCTCGGAACACAATTACGTATAAAGTCCCGGAATTTTTCTGAAAGCCATGCTCAGATTGACAGCTTAATCTTATGGGGTTAAGACAATAAGAAGGAAAAGGAAAGAAGTTCAAAATAATCCAAACCATTCGTATATATCATCAAGGATTTCCCGAACAAAACTTTTAGCCAGGTAAAGAGAAAACGGTCGTGTTCTTGTCAGCTGCTTCTTGTGCAAAATAAACAGTTCCAACGATCTGTGACTTGAAAATTCCGCTAAAGAACCACACTAAATCGATCAGACCGACCGTTAGCCCTCTGCGTGGTAAAAGATCAAGAGTAAATCAGCTGACAGATACAAAATTAAGTCCTGTGTGCTTTAAGGGTTGGGTCATAATGATTTTATTTTTTTCATTTGGATCGACGGTTTCGGTATTGAAGTCCTGCCACGATTATCGGCACCATCATCAGTTCCTTACGGAGAAGTTGAAATTTGTTAACTTCGTGACTAAAGAGCAGAAAATTCGGCCCGAATACCTGGTTGTCTGTTTAGTGATTTTAAATTCTTTCTTCTCTTCCAGAATGCAGCCAACATGTACGGAACTCAACCATATTACACTGCCCTAGAACCGACTGGTGATGCTCACGGTGTTCTGCTCATGAACAGCAATGCCCAAGGTGGGTCGATGTTAAAATTCTAGGGGAATGTGAACATATATGGAAGCCTTGACACGTTGTCCCTCAGCTTAGCGCACAAGTCGCATTAGATACAGAGCATGAATGAATGAATGAATGAATGAATTTATTGCACGAAAAAACCCTTAGGGTCATGGCGACAAAACAAGAAAAAACACAACAAACTACAAAAATCGCTCTCTATGGGACAAACCAACGCGGAGGAATCTGGCCACCTTACGGATATCCCCAATATTTGTACTTCCAATTTTTATGGCACTTGAGCTTACTCAAGTGCCATATAGCGATTGTTATTTCTGTCCGTCAGTCGGTCTGTCGGTCTGTCGGTCTGTCAGTCCCGGTTTTGCTAGTTCGGGCACTTCCAGATAAGCTAGGACGATGAAACTTGGCAAGCATATCAGGAACTGGACCAGATTAAATTAGAAATTGTCGCTTCTTCGATCCGACCATCTGGAGGGGAGTGGAGGGAGGGGGAATCCGGAAAAAATAGGAAAAATGAGATATTTTTAGCTTACGAACGGGTGATCGGATCTTAATGAAACTTAATACATGGAAGGACTTCGTGTCTCAGACCCTCCATTTTAAATCCAGACCGGATCCGGTGACACTGGGGGGAGTTAGAGGGGGAAACCGGAAATCTTGGAAAACACTTAGAGTGGAGGGATCGGAATGAAACTTGGTGGAAAGTACAAGCAAAAGTCCTAGATACGTGACTGATATAACGGGAACGGATCCGCTCACTTTGGGGGAGTTGGGGGGGGGGGAGAAGTCCGAATTTGTAGTGATCCCGCGAGTTCCGTGCTTCCTGATGTGCTGGGACGATGGAAATTGACAGGCATGTCTGGGACCCGACCAGCTTAAATAGGAAATCATCAATTCCCCGATTCGACCATCTGGGGGGGGGGGGAGTGGAGGGAGGGTGAAGCCAAAATTTGATGTATTTTTAGCTTGCGAACGGGTGATCGGATCTTGATGAAAATTGATATTTAGGATGACCTCGTGTCTCAGACACCTCACTTTAAATCCGGGCCGGATCCGATGACACTGGGGGGAGTTGGAGGAGGGAACCGGAAATTTTGAGAAACGCTTAAAGTGGAGGGATCGGGATGAAACTTGGTGGGAAAAACAACCACAGGTCCTAGAAACGTCATTGACATAACCGGACCGGATCAGGGCACTGTGGGGGAGTTGGGGTGGGGAACCGGAAATTTTGAGAAACGCTTAAAGTGGAGGGATCGGGATGAAACTTGGTGGGAAAAACAAGCACAGGTCCTAGACACGTCATTGACATAACCGGACCGGATCAGGGCACTGTGGGGGAGTTGGGATGGGGGTCCGGATTTCTAGCGATCCCGCGAGTTCGGCATACTTCCTGGTGTCCTAGGGCGATGAAACTTGGCAGGTATGTCAAGGATCCGAACAGATTGACTTGAGAACAGCCGTTTCCCTGACCCGACCATCGTGGGGGGAGTCGGTGGATGGGGAGTCCGGAATCTAGTGGCGTGCATAACTTTTGAACGGGTGATCGGATCTTGATGAAAATTGATGTTTAGGATGACCTTGTGTCTCAGACACCTCACTTTAAATCCGGGCCGGATCCGATGACACTGGGGGGAGTTGGAGGAGGTAACCGGAAATTTTGAGAAACGCTTAAAGTGGAGGGATCGGGATGAAACTTGGTGGGAAAAACAAGCACAGGTCCTAGACACGTCATTGACATAACCGGACCGGATCCGATGACACTGGGAGGAGTTGGAGGAGGGAACCGGAAATTTTGAGAAACGCTTAAAGTGGAGGGATCGGGATGAAACTTGGTGGGAAAAACAAGCACAGGTCCTCGACACGTCATTGACATAACCGGACCGGATCAGGGCACTGTGGGGAAGTTGGGGTGGGGGTCCGGATTTCTAGCGATCCCGCGAGTTCGGCATACTTCCTGATGTCCTAGGGCGATGAAACTTGGCAGGTATGTCAGGGATCCGAACAGATTGACTTGAGAACAGCCGTTTCCCCGACCCGACCATCGTGGGGGGAGTGGGTGGATGGGGAGTCAAGAATCTAGTGGCGTGCATAACTTTTGAACGGGTGATCGGATTTGAATGAAACTTGTCTGGTGAGCTATCGCCTCGGACGTTCAGTGTCACGTCCGAGTCGGGTCCGATACCTGTGGGGATGGGGGGGTGTGTAGAAAACTCAAGAAACTCTAAAAGTAGAGGGATTGGGACGAAACTTAAGGGATGGAACAAGCATTAGGCCTAGATGAAATTGACGGAGCCAGATGGTTTCGGGGCTCTGTGGGGGGAGTTGGAGGGGGTTTCCTGGAATTCCAGTAGTCGTGAGTTAGAATAGTTCCAGATGTAAAACGACAACGAAACTTTGCAGGCATATTAGCGACCCGAATTATCTTGACTTAAAAACCTGACACAACATACCCCCGGAAACTTCCGTTCCTAGATCCGAGCATTTTTGGGGGAGCAAGAGAAGAGAAATATGGACTTCTATAAATTGCGAACGAGTGGTCTGATTCGAGTGAAACTTCATGGGTGATACGAATCGATGGCCTCGACATGTAAAACATGCGTTCGAACCATATGCGACCACGATTAGGGGAATTGGGGGTGGGGGGACTTTTGACATGCACAAAAACCAAACGGATGGACCGAATGAGATGCAATTCGACAGTGCCGAGTTTATGCGGCCTAGATTTGTTATTTGGCGTCTGGGCCGGATTCGGCCAAGGTAGGGGGGGGGGGGTACTGGAAACTTGCAGATAGGCTATGCTCCAATTTCAGTCAAACTTGATGAGGGAATTAAGAGATTGGGCCCGAACCGGCTCCGACAACGTTGGTGGGAAGGGGGGGGGGGGGGGTACCGGAACTTTCCAAAAATGCTCAGATTCGAGTGAAACTTGGTAGATGGTATAAACGAAGATGCTTTAGGTGGTCGATTTTTTTTATTCCGAACCAGATTCGGCCACGGTAGGTGGAAATAGAGTGAGTACCGGAAATCGTGTAGCACGTCTAGGGATCAAACAAATGGATTTATTGGGATGAAAGTTTGAACAGTCATGTGCATTTGCAATCGAGACGATGCCGGAACTGCTCAGAAATGAGTGAAACTAAATATCCTATTTCTATTTCCGAACCGCCTTTTTGGATGGCGGGTGTATTTTGTGACGTGTTCATCTACTTTCTTGTACAGCCTACTCGTACAAGTGCCATATGAGCTCGTAGCTCTTGTTTCTAGTAGCCACTCCTCCCTAGTAATTCCCACCCCAAATAATTCGACCCTTAAATCACTCGATCTTTCACATTCACACATAAAGTGGAACACATCCTCATCCACCTTTCCACACATCGGGCAAAAGTAAGGGCCATTCTTTAACCTATTTTTTCCTATAAACCTTCTTTTCTCCCAATAGCTAATCCACCCCCCCTTAAACTCACCATCCACTTTAAATCTACTCCCGACAACCCAGCTCTAAAATAAATTTCCTCCCCCCAAACATCTTTTGCCTTTGCATAAAATCGTAGAGAAACCGACTCAGCCTTCCGACACTGTCAATCCTGAATTTCCTGATCACGAAGGATTTGCTCCACCTTACGCGACACTTCACCATACTGTAAAGAAGTTCCAACACCACCCTACTTACCGTAGTTTACTAAGCATGCCTGGATCGCGGATCCTGGCTTCTTGGCGTCAAGGCTGGAACGCATTTTTCTGTTTCGGCAAAATATCGTGCCGCGGGCTGATCGGGCCAGTCACGTCACAGAGATCGTAGCACCACGCTAACTACGCTCCAGAGCATTGTAAGCAAATAGTTACTATTTGGAGAAGATTGGAACGGTCGGCGTAGTAGCTTTTCTCGAGGTTGGAACGAAATAGCTACTATTGTTAGAATTGTGGAACACGCTCATAGTTACTGTTCCAGGATCCTAACACATCTGACTGTCTAGAAAGAAATACATACCCATCCTGGCAGTATTAGCCGTGCGTGACCTTCGTAGGTCTATTCACAGATGATTTTTGTCTGCTCATGGTGGTAATTAAGGAATAATAACCATTCAAAATGAGTGACAAGCGATTGGCAAGGAGTACTGCAGGAAGCGAATGTCCTCGCGGTTTTGTCATAACAGTGTGGTAAGAAAAACCTACAGGTGTCAGGAAGTAAAGATTAAAGTTGGTTTCAAACAGAGACAGCGTATTTTGAGATCGTTTTTAGTGGAGTGTTCCTTGAAACAATCCACTATTGCGAGCTTTCGGCTTTCGGTTTCCGGTTTTCGGTTTTCACCATATTTTGTGGAGCTCATAATCATAACTCGTGAACCAGTGCAAGTATCAAGCTCCTTGTGGGTATTGGTGTCTAGTTGTGCCTTTTGGGGGTCCCACCCCCCTCCCCAACCCGGTTCAGGGGCAAATGGGCCCAGATTGCCCAGTGAATAAAGTTCATAACTTGACCAGAACTGGATATAGGACGATGAAATTCCTTGGACGTGTAGGTCCTACGGCTGGGAAATTGCTTTTACAGTTGCGCCTCCCCCACATACCCCGTTCATGGGCAACTGGGCCCAGATTCCCCAGGAGTAAAGTTCGTTACCCTTGCTAGGAATCAACAGGTATCAAGTTGAAACTTGGTAGGATTGTGAGCATTGGTGTCTCTTTTTACTTGTTGCGGGTCCCAAACCCCACCCCTATTGGTTCAGGAGCAATTGGGCCCAGACTGCCCACTTTTAATGTTTTTAATTTGACAATGACTGGAGATAGATCATAGGTACCAGGGAGAGTTGAACTACCCCCACCCTCCCCGTTCATGGGCAAGTGGGCCCAGAATTGCCCATGAAAAAGGTTTTTGACCCGTGACGGTAATCAAACTCTAAGCTGGTAAACTTAAGGAAAAAAGGTGTAAATACGCATTTTGATGGGTCCCGACCCCCCCCCCCCCCCCGTTCATGGGCTGCTGGGCCAAGATTTCCCCTGAGTTAAGTTCGTCTATGACAGGTCTCAAGTCCAACTCTTGTATATTTGGGGAGATATATCTATGGATGAGGATTTGGCGTAACATCAACAAATGAGACGACGCCACGTACTTTAATCTTTAATGAAAAGTTGGAAACTGGACTGTTTTGTCATATAATCGATGATATGCCGTTTTTAATGAATTGTGACAAAGAGGGCATTAGTCTGCTACGAATTGGTTTATTGCACTTGTTATTACCTTGCTAATGGAAAATAGGTTTAAAGGGTGGGACTGGTAGGCAGACCCAAAGACGGGCAGACCATTCAGTGTTCGAACAACTGTTATTCGTGCAAGATCTGCAACATTTCTTTGGATTTATGATGGCGGTTTGTTTATATTTAAAGCTTTTAAAGGGGGGTGATTACAAGGTTATTTCAATACTTGTGTGGTTACTGGGGAAGAGAAATGTCTTGGTTCTAAGCTGTTTTGTATAAATGTGATAAACATTTTACTTTTACACTCCACGTCTGAGCGCTTGCGCACTTGTTAAAATTTAACCGAAAAGGGCTGTGATAGGGATAGGATGGTCTAGTTGCCCATTACTTATTAACTTAAATAGGCTTGAAGACCCCATGAAGATGCGTTATTTCGTTGCTCCGTTGTTTACAAATAATCGATTTCCGTATAGTGAACTTTCCCTGTCGGATTTTTGGTACCTCTATGCGCTTGTACCTCTGTTGTATGCTTGACGAAAGCGATTAACGAAAGATTTTTCACGCAGTGAACACCTAGCTCAACACTGGCCACTAAAAAGCGGCGTTTGTGTTAAGATTTAAATTTTCCTCGTCAGAGTAAAACTTTAGTGAGGACGGCTGCAGATATTCTGAACTTCATACTAGAGGGTATAGTGAAAAATAAAAATAAATACCTTAACACAATCCATATAATTTTAGTGTATGAAGTGTATTAAACAAAAATAAGTTCCCTTTTCAGTTAAACTTTAATGCTCATTTCATCCGCAGAAGTTCAGATGACTCCTGCACCTGGTATGGTCTACCGAACGATTGGTGGTGTCTTGGATATTTATTTCTTCCTTGGACCAAAGCCAGAAAATGTTGCTAGTCAGTTCAGTGGAGTAAGTAGAATCACTATTGGCTTTCGTTTACACAAATTCAACCATCTACGTTGTAAGGTGTTTATCTGCGGAGCATTTGTGTGCCACACAATACTGAGTGTTTCTGTCGGAAAAAGAATTGTGTGTCACAGCAAGAACAGATAATCAGATAAAAAAAACTGTCTTTGGTACCATGCAGCGACTATGAATACTCCGACCAAACTGAGCGGACCTAGAGGTATTTACTGTAGCCTTTTACCCGTCGACTCTACTTCCGTCTTCGCCGTTGCTCATCGCAGAGAAAGAAAATGCAGGAGGCGTACTCCGCATGCTGAACCGCTCTTGAGCACGTCCAAAGAACCAATCAGCTTTATCTTCTATTTTTCCTCAAGGTGGTTTCACTGCGACATAGCTAACTGTAGAGGTAACGACACGTGGCGTGGAGCGAAGCTACTAACCTCCGCTCGTTCACAGCGGAAAAGGTACGGGGAACACTCGACTCCGCATAGTCGTAGTACAGAGATAGGTAGACAGAGGTTCTATCTGATTATTTGTTCTTAGTCACACTGGACCTGCAAGATGAACCTCGCGGAAACGCCGTTTTATCTGTGTTTTTGCGGTAATTTCTGAAATGGCCAAAAATAAAAATAAAATGGATTCTCAGCAAATAGAACTTGAGGCTTACGTCCTTGTAATTCTGTACTAGAAGGATCATCAGTTTTATGTCTATCTACTTGGTAAAGTAGTTATATTTTTTGAAAATTGTCCGCTAAATTTGAATTTCCCGCCAAAATCGAGCCACAAAACCGAAAACAACCTCGTGTATGTCGAATTCGAGCCAAGAAAACGAGCCACAAAAATCTTGGTGGTCGCTAAAACACACTTCTGGACCACACACTCGACCGCGGAAACCCTATTCGAGCCACAAACACTTTGTGGGATCTCGGAAAAGCTCGTCAACTCCTCAAAACAGTAAATCAATCAGTAATTCAGTCCTAGTTTAAAAATTGCACAAAAAGAGCCCGTGTGGAGCAGGTCCTTTATCCAGAATGTATTTCGGGGAGAGGGTTGGACCTGGTCCATACCAAAAAGTACAGAAAAGAAGGAGTTAAGAGGTTAAAGCCTGTAAAAAACGATTACTTTTTGTATGTTTCGGGTGTGTTCTGTGTGTGCGTGTGTGCCTGGGGGGGGGGGGGGGGGGCGACCTCCTACACTCCACCCCCTCGATACGACCGTTATATGGATTATTGATTTGTATGTCAGTAGCAAAAAAAAAAAAAATTAGACGATTAGATCCATTGAAAAATTGGGAACCACCGTTACGCGAAGGTCCGGATTTACACATTTCTGCGCCCTAGGCCAAAGCACATACCTCGTAAATGTACGTGAATTAAATGTAATAAACTTAAATGTACCGCTAAATTTACGTGGGTGTAAATTTGAAGAAAACAAGACCAAAGGTGCCGATGGGATCCCAAAAATCTAATATTTGATCCAGACAATTGGGTCTTGTCTTCGCTAGATCCAGTCGTCGCCAGGCTAACCATTAGAGAAAACCAAGTTCAGATATACCTCGATAAGCCATATCTATTTTGACGATACTGACCAAAACTTCCTGCTCTACTTCTGCCAAATTTGCGGTTTCACCCGAATTCCGAGCGAGCAACTATATAGTCCAGCAAAAAAAAAATTCAGAAACGAATCCGGCGTATCTCCTTATCCCTATAAAGAACATCTAATCAACTTTAAATAATACTTTGACTTTAAAATAAATCCGGTTACAACCGGATTCTGGACTATAATATGTCCGGGTAAAAAATGATTGTCATATACAGACTTAGCGTCTCTTCTTACCCCTAAATCTTTCATCTAATCAACTTCGGATACAACTTTTGCTTTTAACATGTTTTCCGGTTTTGGCTGGATTCCCAGTTGTCCGGCGAGAAAATGGTTTTGACCGTCATTTTCAGCATGTCTTCTTAACTTGAAATGGAACATTTAATCAACTTCAGATGAAACTTTTACTTTTAACCAACTTTCCGGTTTTTGCCGGATTCCGGACGAACTAATTGTCCGGCGAGAAAATGAATTTTACCATCGTGCTCAGCACGTCTTCTTAACCCATAATAGACTATCACATTAGCTGTTTAAATATACTTTGTTTGTCTCTTAATTTGAACCCCCGCCCCCAAATGTAGGGCTACAGAGCCCATTTACGGACCTTTGACCTAAAAAATCCTCACACTAAGTTTCATCAAAATATCTCATTCCTTTCGAGTGTTATCGTTCTTACAGACGGACGGACAACTTTTGCCATGTCCTAGGTATCCCTCCACTTACGTTTTGGGATCCGAAAAAACAGCATTTTGTATGGTATTTCCAATAAAATATACTGAAAACTTTGTTTATTGATATACGACTGACCGTAAAATCTTGTACAAAAATACTGAAATGAAAACTTCTTCACTTGATGTACGCAGTGACACAATTCTCTTAAAGTTTAACTGAAAAGAGCAGAGATGGGACAGTCTTGTTACCCCTCACCTATTCACTTAAAGAGACTTGGATATCCGGTGAAAACGCGTTACTTCGTTCCTCCGCTATTTACGAATAATCAATTTTCAGATAGCGGAATTTCTTTGTCAGATTTGTGGTACTACCTGTGTCGTATGCTTGACGAAAAAGATTCATGAAGTTTTTTTGTTCAGGCACTAAGCAGTCTTCATCAAGCTTATCACCGCCCACTGAAAAGCCCCGTTTGCGTTCAGATTCAGATATTCCGCATCATAGTAGAATGTGCGCTGTGGGGACAGAAGTAGATATTCTGAATCTCACTACTAGAGCAGATAGTGGAAAATAAAAAAATCTCTTAGCAGAATCTAAATAACTCAATGTATCCAACTAAATGATACAAAAATAAGTTTGCTTTTCAGTTAAACTTTAAGGACCGTTCAAGCTTACGTTTAAGGTGCAGAATTTCTAAGTTATACTTGCTATCCGCGAATATGTGTGGTAAATTTTCATCCCGCCGAGGCTTGCTATGGTAAAAATTAATAGGAACGGGTTCTATTTTGTGTGTTAAAAGTTATACGTGACCAATCATAGCAATGCGTTTCCATCACGTGACTATTGAAGAAGAAAGAGAGAAACATTTAAGGAGAGGTATTTGTAATATAAAAGTAATTGATGCAGACTGAATGAGTTCTTTGAATGAAAGTCAGTTATACTAATTTATACAGCTAATTGTGTTTTGACAGTTACAAGCTTATCTGAAATAAGAAGAGCAATCCTGGTAGGCTCATAACTAAATCTAGGAATATACACTAGTCCAACAGACACAGCAGCAGATATTACACCGAGTATTGTACTGGATTTTTGTAAAACCGGTCGAGGCACATCTAAAATTCGCATGAAAGTCATCAAAGGTTATGTTCTGTAGGGATTGATTGTCAGGTTTAAGGCTCCGTTTGAAGATCTATGCATACGTGATCCAAACTTAGGTAGCGGCGTACAACTTGATTTTCAAGTTGAACGGCTGCAGAGGAAAAAGCTTACGCGAAGTACTTTTTTTCGTATTACAACATGTGTCAACGGTCCATTAGAAACAGGTTATCACGCACGTACAAAAACAGAGACTGGCTCCGACTGGCCTCGTCTTTTGTTGTCAGTGAAACCCTTTGTTTTTTTTCAGGCGATTGGTCGTTCCTTCATTCCTGCGTACTGGTCCCTCGGATTTCAGATTTGCAGATACGGATACGAAAAAACCGATGACATTCGAGCTGTGGTTGACAGAACTGCCGCTGCAGGTATTCCCCAGGTATGGTCTTGGTTTTCTGTTTTTTTTTATTTTCTTAATTTATATTTCCTTTTTTTTATTTTTATATAAGTAAGTTTCATGTTGTTGAATGTTATTTTAGGTGTAGAAATGTCCTCTTATTTTAATTTCTGAAAACAATTTGAATATTTGTCATATGATTACCACGTTTGGATTGAGATTCAAAATTTTCGAGTCATAGCAGAACTTTGCGTTGTGAGGATGGCACATATTCTGAAGGTATATAGCCTAGAAAAAATAGTAAAAAAAAAAAAAATCACTTTGCACAATCCAGATAACAATAATAATAATAATAACACTTTTATTTCAGCGTAAGCCATATAAACAACACAAAAAATAAAAGTATAACAAGCGAGTACAAACTATCTACAATGCAGTGTATTCAGTTAAATGGTACAAAAAGAAGTTGGATTTTCAGTTAAACTTCAAGGGTGGCGACGTCAGTGTATTTCTGTTTGTAATAAAATTATCTTCTCCAGGACGTTCAGTATGGTGACATCGACATCATGGATCGTGCGTTGGATTTCACCGTTAGCTCAACCAACTTCCCTGACTTACCGCAGTATGTCAAAGAAATAAAAACTCGAGGCATCAAATTCGCAACCATTCTGGTAAGCTTGTCTACGTATTAGACGGTGCAAAACGGATAAGTCAGCTACATTTTATTGGAGCTATATTTCGGCCCTTCTTGGCAAGGGCCCTCTTCAGACTCAAGCCGTTCAAGCTGGAAAATGAGATATATGACGTAAATAAGTATTTGCACGATTTGGTAAATAGATAACATATTCTAAACTTCTGACATCGAGGTTACGATGTCAGAAGGTTAATTCTATATTTCGGCCCTTGTTGGCAGGGGTCCTCTTCAGACTCAAGCCGTTCAAGCTGGAAAATGAGCTATGTGACGTAAATAAGTATTTGGACGATTTGGAAAATAAATAACATATTCTTAACTTCTGACCATCGAGGTTACGAAGATTGGAAACAACACCTAAGGCGTAATCTCGCCGTTCCCCGGGGACTCCTCGGAGAATCGAAGGAAGGGCGAGAATAGAGGGAGTCACTCCACGCGGATTCCCCCTAGGAAAGCAACGAGAACACGGGGAATGCTTCTAAACCGGATTTGTTCGAAAGAAAATATACAGTTGATGAAAATAGTCTGGATCCACTTTATTTTTGGTTTTGTTTATTCTGATTCTTTTTAATAAATTTTACGCTGTACCAATAACAGCTAAAATTGATTCCCCTCCGAATCTGAAAGGGAGTTCTTTCTGATTATGGTGATGATAATCGGAGCATTCCCCGACCGCGGGGACTCGCGAGAATACGGGGAGTGCGTCCCCGGGACAAACAAAAACGCGGGGACTACTCAAGTGGAGTCCTCGGGGAACGGCGAGAATATGCCTCAATATAGTCACAAAATAACCTATGCGAGGTAGGTTATGAAAAATATCTATCGAGCGCAACAAGGTTGATATTTTTAAATGGCCATCGAGTTCGTTATTCCGAAATCAACCGAGATGGAGGTGCGTTAGCTGTTATGAATTTTTCGAAGATTTGACTGCTTATCAACCTCTCCGGAGGATGATATGACTTCATATTATCCTCTTTCTCTGGAGGGTGATATGACTTCATATTATCCTCTTTCTCTGGAGGGGGATATGACTTCATATTATCCTCTGTGAAGGGTGATATGAATCCATATAATATACAGCTAGCTTTCTGTGTGAAGATTATCGTAATATAGCTGACCGTGGGTCACAGGATGATATGCAGTACGTCCCTATTCGAGAAAAGTTATAACCCGGTAGAAGTGATAATGTCAAAATTGTTCAAAAGGTCACCAGCCTTTTTAACCCATAAATCAGCGTTTCAACTCAAAGAACAGCATTTTAATCAGAAAGTGGCATTTTAACTCTATACGCAGCCTTAAGTTGCGTTTTACTGGATTCACTTTTGTTTCGTCAAAGTTTGTAGTTTGGCTCTTGTTTCGTCTTACTTGCGTTTTATTGAGTTCTTGTTTCCGAAAAGTCAAACTACACCAAACTACGTCGGCAAGGTAGTTTGTAGTTTGAGCTCCGTAGTTTCAGGTTCGAAACTACAGCAAATGGAATGGACAAATAAAACGGCTTTTAAGCGAAACTACGCCGAAACTACATCCAAAAAAACGCAACTTTACTACTCGACGCGTAGCGTTTTGACGCAGTGCGCGAAGTGTTCTAAACCAGTAGAGAGAATGCACCCTACCTGACGAAAACGAACCTTTCTCCACCATCATCGACGGGAGCATAAAAAGAATAATTTAACGTCGCGAGGTAAAGTACTTTCAAGTTTGATACTGAGTTTTGGGCGTTTCGTAATTATTATGAGCATATCAGTTGCTAGAAACGTTAATTTGACCCTTTATTGTTCGTTCAGCTACAGTTTGAAAGATAGCTTTACTACAAGTGAGAGCTCGAAGTCTTCAGAGTTTGATAAGTCTCGGCATCCTATTGGTTGGTCATCAGGCGTCGTGCGAAAACCTCAACCAACCAATACGAAACAAGATTTATTTTTAAGTGGTAAAAGTTTGAAGTCTTCAGACTCTTGTTTTTATGGCACATGCCTTCCGGCCAAGTGCCATATACCGATCAGTTTTCCGTCGGTCAGTCCGGTGTTTGCGAGGTAGGGTACTTCCAGATGTGCTAGGACGATGAAACTTGGCAGGCATATTCGGGACCCGACCAAACTAACTTTGAAATAGTCACTTGCCCGATCCGACCATCATGAGGGGAGGGAGGGGGAGCCGGATCCGGATCCGGTATTTAGTGGTATGCATAACCTTCGAACGGGTGATCGGAACTTAATGAAACTTGATATTTGGAAAGACGTCATCTCTCACATGTCCCATTTCAGGTCCGGACCGAATTCGATAAATGTTGGTGGGGGGAGTCGGAGCGGGGAACCGGAAATCATGTGACAGGCTTAGAGTGCGGAGCGATCGGGATGAAACTTGGTGGGAAGATCAAGCACAAGCCCTACGTACACCATTGAGAGAACCGGACTGGATTCTTGCACTGTGAGGGGAGTTGGAGAGGGGGGTTCCGGAATTTCGGTGATACGGAGTTAAGTTACTTCCAGGTGGGCTGGGACAATGAAACTCGGCAGGCACATCAGGGACTCGACTAGATTAACTTGGAAATAGTCAAATTCCCGATCCGACCATCGCGGAGGGAGTAGAGGGAAGGGGAATCCGGAATATCGAGGTATCCATAACTTCCGAACGGGTGATCGGATCATAGTGAAACTTGATATGTAGAAAGACCACATGTCTCGGATGTCCAGTTTCAAGTTCGGACCGGATCCGATGAAGGTGGGACGGGTCGTGGGTGGAACCGGAAACCTTGTGACACGCTTGGAGTGGACGATCGGAGTGAAACTTGGTGGGAAGAACAAGCACAAGCCGTATGTATATCAGTGAGTGAACCGGACAGGATTCGGGCACTGTGTGGGAGTTAGCCGGGGGGGGGGGGGGGGGGGTCGGAATTCTGGTGATCTCAAATTAAGGTACTTCCAGATGTTGAAAATTAGAGACTTGACATGATTGGCTTAGAAATAGTCAGTTCCCTGATCTGACGATCTTGTAGGGAGCTGAGGGAGGGAGTATCCAGAATCTTGAGGTATGTATAACTTTTGAACGGGTGATCGGATCTTAACGAAACTTGATGTTGAAAAGACCGTAATCCGAAGATGGTGGGGGGGGGATTGAGGTAGAAATGGAAATCTTGTAACACACCTAGAGTGGAGCTATTGGAATGAAACCCCTTTGGAAGAACAAGCACAAGCCCTAGATACATCAGTGACAGAACCGGACCGGGTTCGGGTACTGTGAAAGAGTTGGAGGGGGTCCGGAGTTCCGGTGATCACGAACAAGGTAATTCAAGATGTGCTAGGACGATGAAACTTGGCTTGGAAATTAGACACTTGACAAGACTGGCTTAGAAATTGTCAGTTCCCAGATCCGACCATCTCTTAAAGTACTAATCTTAACCGCAAAGTACAAGACAAACTTTTAAGCAAAATATACATTTTCTTGATCCCTATAATGAGTCCATGATAATTTTTGCCTCAAGGGTCTTAAAGTACAAACAATACTCTTGAGCAAAATATACATTTTCGTGCTCCCGCTGAGTTCTGCATCACTTTTGCTTCAAGAGTTCTGATTACAAATGATCAGAGCAAACCCACGAACTGACGAATTCCTACTTTCATCCTCTGACCCAGCCTTGCAAGTGCCATATGAGCTTCCAGCTCTTGTTGGTAAGGCTTTTCTTCATTAATGTAATTGTACGAGAAAGAAAGAGTCGGAACAACTTTTCCTCCCGTAAACAACGATATTCTGTCTCGAAATCGAAAGTCCGATACCACACGGTGTTAAATAATTTGCTGCTTCAGCTTTTATCGGGCAGGCCGAAATCCCTCTATAAGCAGCTCGCCTACTCCTCGAATTGCAGTTTTCGTAAGATCTCTAAATTCAAATCAAAACGTAGATATTAATTTCCAAGCTCAGACCGCAGTGTGCGATAAATATGCTTATGCGATATGCATACATTATACGAAATGCAGAAGTAAGTATGCGATATTCACAGCAAGTATGCGATTTGCACAGCAAGTATGCAATGCGCAGTATGTATGCGTTATGGAGAGTCTCTTATAATTGAAAACTCTTCAGAAAAGGTGGTTGATGAATATGCGCACATTTCTGTAATTTTCTTTCGTGCATTTACAGGATCCTTGTATCTCAATTGGAGAGCCTGCTGGAACGTATCCTGCCTTCGATGAAGGGAACAGACTCGATGTTTGGGTGAAGCGACCAGATGGAACCCCATCAATAGGAAGGGTGAGATTTTCCGTGTTTTCGCCTATTTGCCAATATGCTACTTCAGCGGAATACCAGTGCCTGGACTTCGGGAAGGGTGCTCCTGGTAGTGTTGAGCGATCAGTCCCGTATCCAGGAATTTATTTCGGGGGGGAGGGGATCCCTTTCGGGGGGGGTCTTGTCTGAGGGTCGCACAAAAAAGTACAAAAAAGACATAAATCAGAGGGAAAAGCTTATAAAAATGAGTATTTGTGTATGTTTTTTGTTTGTTTACCCCCCCCCCCCCCTGGATACGTCCTTGTGAGCGATATTTAGAAATATCGAAATATTGATATTTTGATATTTTCAAATTCGATTATCGTCAACCAATATTTGAAACTGTTTATACTGCTACATTTTGATATTTTCAAATTCGATTATCGTAAACCTATATTTGAAATTGTTTATACTGCTACATTTTTCATGGACCAAATTAAATCAACAAGACAAAAACTAAACTAAATCAACAAAATCAAACATTCCCATTAAGAAATAGTAGCATTTCCGCGCTTTTCCTTCCCAGTCTGTTTCTCCTCCCCAATCGAAATCAAGTTTGAAATCCCTATTTGTTCGTTTATTCTGAAAATCCCGAATGATAGAGCTGTTGCACATCGTAATGCAACTATCGAAAATATTGATATCTTTTATTCTAACAATGTTTACAACGGATACGTCAGCTATGATTTTTCATCAGCGATATTTCGACCCTTCTTGGCAAGGGTCCTCGTCAGGCTGTCAATCCTCTGGTTCAACTACGGGGAGGTTTGTTTCCTTCCCCGTAGTTGAACCAGAGGATTGACAGCCTGACGAGGACCCTTGCCAAGAAGGGCCGAAATATCGCTGATGAAAAATCATAGCTGACGTATCCGTTGTAAACATTGTTAGAATAAATGTTTCAAAGTCAGCTTGGGCTCAAAGAATATTTATTGATATCTGAAAAGTCAATATCGAAATATCGATATTTTCAATAATATGGATATTTCGATTATCATATCGAATATCGCCCAACGCTAGTTCCTGGCTTCCTGCACGGTTTTTTGAATCCTAAAACGTTTAGTGACGGATACCTATGACTTCTTAAAAGTGTGTCCGTCTGTTAGCACGACAACTTTCGAAGGGGTTGAGGATCCATTAGGTCAAAGTACAGGTCAAGTTCATACCTGGGCCCTGTAGCCCTATATTTAGGGGTGGGGAGGACATTTCAAATAAAGGACTTACAAAAAATCTTTTTCAAGCTAATGAGATGGTTTTTATAAGGATAAGGAGGAAATTCCACCCGGAATCCGGCCAGAACCGGAAATGTGATGTAAGACTCTTTCTAGACTATTTTGAGCACGGTAAGGCTGGTTCTCGCTGACCGGATTTTCTTCCGGTTAGAACCAAAATCTAGTTAAAAGAATTGCTAGGTTGCTGTGTTCTCATGGAACCCCAATGAGAACATTCTGCTTTTTGAGGTTTTCCGTTTCTGTGAAGAAAACCGCGATTTCTCTGAATCAAGCCCGGTTTAATGTGAGATCCGGCCTTTACATCCAGGCCAGTTTTCCTGAAGAAGGAGAAGCATCTTTACAGTTAATCTTGTTTTCTGAAGGTATGGCCGAATGATCCTACTTACTTCGTGGATTACACCAGCCCCAATGGGAAGCTCTATTGGGAGCAGCAGATCGTGCAATTCCACAACTTGTTGGAATGGGACGCTTTGTGGATTGTAAGTGTTGCAATTTACGTTTTTCATCTTAGGCGGGCAGGCATAGAACACGCCACCAGTTCCCTAGGTCATATTCCATCCTACTTACCATAGTAATTGCGCATGACGTCACGGCATCTGGCGTCTTAGCGCCCAAGGCTGAATGAATTTGTCTACACCCGCCAAAAATCGCGCGATGCGCTAATCATGGCGATCGCGTCACAGAGGGTGTAGTTAAACCACACTTACTACTCTCCGGAGCGTGGCAAGCAATTAGTTAATATTAGCTACTATTTTGAGAAAGTTGGAACGGTCAGAGTACTAACTTTCACGAGGTTGGAACGAAAATAGTAACTAATAGTTACTATTGTAAGGGTGGAACACGCTTTTAGAAGTTGTCTGAAAGCTCTTCCGAGTCGGTTCTTAATTATATGTCAAGTTAGATTTCCAGTAGTTACGTCCCTTCTAGTTAGATTTCCAGTAACTAGAACTGGATATCGGCACATTTTTTGGTTCTTCATCTTCAGATCCAGCTAAAAACACCGAAAGGATACGGTTGTCCCCCACCAATAGTTTAGCTGGGTCGACTGACAAACAAACAAAGCGATCAGGAATTGGGATATGTGTTTAAACAGGGTATTATACCATAAATACGCTGTTGAGTTCGTCAGTCTATACTATGCCGTATTACGATGCTTTCATTCTTTTTAACAGGATATGAACGAGCCGGCCAATTTTGTAAACGGAGATCTTAATGGCTGTGGTGAAAACTCAATGAACTATCCACCGTACAAACCACGTAAGTTTATTTTTTAGTTTTCTCTTCTTTTTTAAAGGACTTGCACTGACCTCTGAAATCTCCCTGCTCAGACAATCCTTGTGAATCACTTTTTATTAAATTTATATTTTAATTTTTCGCTTTTTACCACTAGTCGAGATGTTCCCGGTTTAATAGACAATAACTTTGTATTTTTCTTGAGACGTGAATGAGCAGGCGCTGCTAAATAAAAGCAGGCGTCAATAGAAGTCAATAGTCTTTTCAGAGTTTCGTTTTTGTTGCAATAGCGCTGCCGCATCGCTGCTGCAGCACTTCTTTGCTTTTGCACAATATGCGTTTTTGGTTCACTTTCTTCTTGGTTGAAGCGGCAGCGCTGCAGCATCTTGCAGGGAAGCACGGACTTGGTCGGTGAGCAAGTCCGCGATTTTCGAGAAGCGCTGCCGTCTTCCTCGGAAGCACTGCAGTGCAAAAACGGATGTAGAAAGAATCAGTCCGGAAGTGGCCGAGAAGCGGACCTGCAGCGTGCAACAAAAACGAGGCTCAGATCTCATCCAAAAAAGTGGTTTCCCAAAAAATCAAACGCATTATGGGCAAACAACAGGCCAATCTGGAATTCTGTCACAGCAAACAACCTCAACGTCCATCTTACCGACACTGTGCAAACTTTATCTCCCTGCATAAAAGATGAAATGCCAACAAACCCTGTGAATTTCAAAAGATTTCTCAAAATAACTTAAGAAGAGGTACTTAAGAAGTCAAAAACCTCAAACGAACAAGCATCACCCCAATAGACATCCCCGTTGACCTTATCCGTGCGTTCCCAGAATTTGTAGTAAAAAGTGGAAAACTTTGTGGAAAAGTTGACAGCTAACGACACTCTTTAACGCCATTACACAATCTGGGGAATACCCAATGGTCTGGAAAATGGGTTTGTAACACCAGTTCCCAAGTAGGATACTCCAAAATACTTTCCAGGAGTAGCCTACGCCCAATAACAATAAAACCCATATTTAGCAAAGTTTACGAGAGTTTTCTTTCATCGTGGCTTTAGGATTTCATTTTGACCCAGATTGATCCGAGACAATATGGAAACATGCGCAAGACGTCTACCACGCACTGTCTGGTCAGTCTAATCCTTGGACGAGCCAGATCACTGGATCAATCTCATCGCCATTGATCTGAAAAAAGCTTTTGACCTCATCTGCCACTCCACTCTGCTAAGGAAGCTTTTAAATGATTTGTGTCCATCCTTTCCTTGACCGACTAATTGCAGATTTCCTTTCTGACAGGTCCCGGAGAACAAAAGTAGGTAATGTCTTTTATATATATCGTTTATTGACCAAAATAGCAAAGATAGCTAGCAAAGGTAAGTCAACCTAACACTTTCAACGGGGTATTAAATGGCCAATGACAAATGACAATTAATACCAGATAAACACGACTAACAACTATTAAACGAACGAACAAAGTACGGCACAAACGAGGTAACAAATCTTTCAGTTGCATCCGCTGGATAATTACTTAATTTAGCTTTGTTTGAGTGGGTTTGAGGACGCGTACGTGTTAGGCCTGTTTTGATTTTGCTCAACATACTCAGGCAACATTGATCAACGAAGTTCAGAATTTAGACATTTGTGGCCAAAACTAGTTGTTAAATGGTGCCTACGTTGCTCAAGGGAAGGGAGACCGAGACTTGAAAGGCTGTCTTTATAACTAACGTACACTGTGCCCAGGATGATCTTAATTGCTTTTTTCTGGATTTCATGTCTGATTTTGAATATCTTTTACGGGCCTGTGAAATCAGACCCACCACCACCAGTTTGTCTGGAATTCACACGTCGCTCATTCAAAGCAAGAAAAGCGACCGAACTATTTTTTTGCAGATACGTATGGCTATACCCTGGACGATAAGACCTTGTGTCCCGACCACATGCAATTCGCCGGCAGCCATTATGATACCCATAACTTGTATGGCTGGTACGAGTCGGAGCCAACAATCAAGTAAGTAATCAAGAAATCAAGTATCAAGTAAGTAGTTGAAAGATTATAGTTTAGGTAAGTATAATGAATTCACAAGGACATGGGGAGCAAAGAGAATTTTCCACTCACCTCAGGTCTTGGGTTTCCAAAACCACCGAGATTCGTCCAAGGACACGCTCAAATCTAGAAGCTGGAAGCGAAAGTTAAAACAACCTCCCGTCAAGGCATCAACAAGATATCTCCACTCGTTTGTACCTTATTTTATGCAACACTATAACGACGCTATAAAAACATGAAGAAATAACCGATAGGCCTACAGATACAGACAACATTATTAAAATTCGACAATGTATCTTAGTGTTTTATCGTATATAAAGTATTGCATTTTAATTAATTTGACAAACCAATTGTATATAATTATTCTAATTGTCTCTTTTGTCGTGTAGTGTACGATTACTTTGTCGTCAGCCTATGCTATCCAGTGAAAATTTTTGGTATTAATAAATGATTGATTGATTGAAGATGAATTGCTTGCTCCAAGGGCAAAGACATAAAAAGCGGAATACAAAAATAAAATAAAGGACTGGCATGAAATTTCCAAATTGCCGAGTGTCTCTCTTTTCACTTCATATATTATTTTTTAATCACTGTCCGTTTAAAAGATCGCTAATCAACAAAACTCTCACTGCTTCCGCGCTCAGTCTACGTTCTATGAATCTAACCAAGAACTAATAATCAGCTAGTACTTCTGTCTGTAGTCGCAGGCAGCGACGATGAAAACCCCGACAAAACTGAGCGGACCTATAGAGCTATTTACTCTAGCTTTCAGCTGAAGTGGATACCCGTTTACTCCTCTTCCATCTTCGCCGTTGCTTATCGCACAAGAAATAGTGAAGGAGGCTGGCAGGAGGTGTACTCCGCGCACTCACCCGCTCTGGAGCGCGTCCAGGGAACCAATCAGCTTTGACTCCTACTTTTACTCACCATTGACTTAACAGCGATTTAGCTCTTTGTAGAGGTAACGAAACGTGACGTGGCGTGAAGCTAGTAACCTCCGCTCGTTCGTGGCGGACAGGGTATGTGGAAATAGGACTCCGCATACTCATATTACTGAGATAGGGAGACGGAGGTTCTGTCAGATTATTTGTTCTTGGTCTAACACAACTTTAATTTCTTCGGGCGCAAGATGGTTTACGACGAAGGTTCTGCAGTATAATAAAAAAAAGTACAATGTGACCAAACATATAGGTTAAGTCACCGAATTTACGAAGGGACGGGCCGAATGCGGTGAAATCGGTGCGGAGTGAACAAAAGTTGGATAAATTAGCAAATTCGATAAAGAAAGGGGAACCAGTAAACACGTTAAATCACTTTGGAAATGGGGGGACAAACGATTTTATGAAAACGTTTTGACCGAATCTTGCCTTTTCACGGCAAGAACAAAGAAAATCAACGAGTACAAAAAAGCAGTTGAAGACAAAATGAGCAGTTGAAATATTATGATTTAGGTTAGTAGAGTCAGTTCACCATCGAAAATAAATAAAGAATGTCGTTCATAAGGATTGTCTTGCTAAGGACGGTTGTTGGCGGGACTGGTACCAATCAGAGCAAAGCATCAAGTAAAATCCAGGCTTCACCTTCCAGATTCTTCTCCCGGATTCTAGACATCCGTGCTCGTCGAGATGGGTCCGATCATGTCCGGAATTCCGGGTTGTTGGTTATCACAGATTCAAGAATCTGGAAGTTACCATAGAGCAAACAAATTTGAGAGACACAATAAATATGCAAACGAATAGGGTTGGAGAAAAAGGAAGAGGGGATGGCCGGCTTTGATTGGGAGGCGAAAGATATCTGTAGGGACATCTGTGAAATGATGAAGAAAAGCAAAATTAGCTATCATCATTATCATGAAAGTCCGGCAGGATTCACTTGGCCGAGCGGAAGTGCCAGATATTCGGAAGGTCAAACCTGGCTTAAGAGGACTTATTTAAATTCCTCTGCATTTTATATTATCCCTAGCTCCGTTTTGGAATTAGAATCTTAAGGAATGCCCGCGCATCGTCGTTCCCTTGTTTTGCACCCACTAGTTTTCCGCAGTTCCCGGGAAAGCCAAGCTTCCTAGTTACGCAACTAAAAGACAGACCATCTTTTGTTTTGGACTCCTTTTCTTGCTTGGTTCTCCCACTTTTTAACCACGGCGGGCACAGTTTTCAAATATTTTGCGTGGGGCCTGCACTTTGAAGAGCAGTAAGCCTGGACGGAGTCGACAAGCGGCAGCAAGAAAATTCGCCAATTTCACGGGGCAAGTATTGGTATTTTCCATAAACGGTATTTCTAAACATCATGAAAAGACCATTTGTAGTAAGAGCTGTGCAGTAATTTTTTTTAATTTTTTTTTATTTGCTCATCTAAGGACTGCCCTGGGTTGGGAACCGAAAGTTAGAAATGTCTAGAAACCAGTGTAACAGCTAAAAAGGAAAGAGAGAAGGAATGGTTTAGAACTTGAATGAGCCATTTCCAAACATATGCCAGGGCTGATCCTAAGATGTGTGTGTGTGTCCGTCTTCGGAAGTTTCATACAAGGATGCGCGGTTTTACCAGAAATAAAATCTAATAACTTTTCTCGAACAGGTATATAATGCATATCTTCCTAATGTCCCACAGACATTATGACAGTGAGTTTTGTGGAAGCTGATACGATACTTTATCAGCCTCCAGAGAGGATGATACGAAGCCGTATCAACCTCCTCAGCAGTTCATCCAGTAATCTTCCTCAAATACTGAAAAGTAGAACTTGGCCTTCAAAATGTAAATAATACTTCACTTTCAGAAAGAATAGGAAGTCTATTGACCCTACAACTTAATTCCGTTTACGAGCTTGTTAGCGTTATTTTTCGCTAAAAGGAACGTTGAAAACTATATTTCATGATATGTGTTTAACTTATAGTATTTAAATTAGTTGAATACTTTAAAACTAGGCTGTGTGTTCGAAAATAACCCACTGTTTCGGCTGTTTTAAGCCTTTTCCGAGAACCGTTGGCTTATATCAAAAACAGGGAATCAAATTACATAACCGGTTTTCTGACAGAAAACTTCTCGCAGACAACCGTCGACAGCGTGATACACATCGAAGGTAGCAAAACCCGGCAAGTGAGAAAATCAGTGTGGTTTCGTTAGAAGGGTTGGAATGTACCGTACAAAATTGGGGTTTCCGGGTTTAGAAATATAGGGAGTGATTATGGAAGTACGTTGCGTTAGTATTATAGGCAAGACAGGTCCTTTAAGGGAAATGTATGAAACTTTAAACAACAACGAATCAGTGAAACTCACACACACTTCCATAAATATAAACAACTGACAAAGTATAAAAACAAATTAACCTACTCCTACTCTTTTTTTCTGTAAGACCGCTGTTTCGTTCTTAAGAGTTTCAAAAGAAAGGAAAAAAAATAAAAAAAATAAGGTAAGCCACTTCTCCTCTAAGAACATGTATTTATTTTTAGCGCTGTCCGAACTGCAACTGGTAAGCGTGGACTGTCCCTCTCTCGTTCTACCTTTATTGGCTCTGGAAAATGGACTGCACATTGGCTGGGAGACAACTTCTCAAATTGGCCTAACCTTAAGAAGTCTATAATTGGTAAAACAATTTTTTTTATTGCTCACCATTTTTTTGTTATTGTAGCAACAAAGAATAATTATACTCAGGTCGAGCTTTCTACAAGGAGTAACTACAGGTTTGCCCGTGTTTGACTGCAAACCGTAATGGCGGTCACGGTTCGGACCCCGATCGTAGCTTTTGTGCGCGAAAAATTACTGCTAAAAATTAAATTATCTAGAAAAATTATTAAATTAATATGTATTTTTACTCCGTGTTAAAACTGATCAGCCAAGCTAGATAGTTAGATAGGTATTGTAAAAATCAACTTTCACGGTTATAAACCCAATTTGTGATTGTTGTAAAAAGAAAGAAACAGAACAAATTACAACACATGTTTAAAATGTCGGTACACCCCCTTCGAAATTATGAAGTTCATTATTTTTCATAAAATTATTTTATAATACTTCAAGTTTTATTTTTAATTTTTGCAGATTTGAATTTTTTATTAGGATTTTGCAAGCTACCACTGCATCACTTACAACTTCGTTCCATATTGTGAGATTTTGAGAAAATTGCCAGGAAGAATTTTAAATGTAAAAAATTAAAAGGGTTAAGATATTGTTAAAGGACCCATCTTACCTATAAACTGATGCAACCTCCTTCCGTAATCACTCCATATATTTCTAAACCCGGAGACCCCAACTTCGTACTATACATTCTAACCCCTCTAACAACTACGCTGATTTTCTCACTTGCCGTGTTTTGCAACCTTCGATGTGTATTACGCTGTCTGCGGTTGTCTGCGAGACATTTTTCCATCAGAAAGACCGGTTTTGTAAATTCTTTCCCTGTTTCCGCTACAAGTCAACGGGTCTCGGAAAAGTACACTGCAAGTTGAAGAGTAAGTTACAGTAGTGGGAGGGGTCCTTTAAAAGAAAATTTTGTTAAAAAAAAAATGATTATGAGGAACTAAATCGAGAGAATTAATTTCCAATTATTAGGAGGGGGCGAGAATAGTAACTAAACATGGATTTATGTTAAAAATAGATTCAAATTACCTTCACTGAAGGTTGGAGGAGTAGTCACAGAAAGTAACTTCCTGGTGCATGAAAACAATTAAATGTATATACAGAAACTACTTGAATACAGTGGCGCGTTCGTGACATTGCCAGTAGTTTCCGAGTATCTACTCACTACTGTCAAGTGTGTCAGACTACTGTAGTGACTTTTGACTAGAATCTGCAAGGTTCTGGTCAGTCGGACTGGCGTCAAAACGCCTGTCTAGGACCCTGTGACGAAAGCGTACATTTTTTTAGGGATGTTGCAGTTCAATTTGTTTGCCATCCCTATGGTCGGCGCTGACATCTGTGGTTTCATTGGAGATTCGAATGAGCAGCTATGCGCTAGATGGCAGCAGCTTGGCGCATTCTACCCATTCGCCCGTAATCACAATGGACTAGGATATGTTGTAAGTAAACCATAATTTCCATTGTGTCAATCAACGGGTGAGAGCAAGGCTCACAAAATTTTCGTTCTCAAGGGTCTTCAACAACTAGTCTTCTGTAATAATAACGAAATCCAGAATATCTTTAAATATATAGAAGATAGCGTGGATGTGTCAATCTTTAAGCACTCAGATCGAGTGGTCTCCTCCCTTTATTTGAGAAATACTTGTCGACTGCGTGCGATGGCGCCACTGGTGACTTTTATCATATCAGACATAGTAAACTACTCCATCTTGTTTTGTTTTCGGTAAAGCCAAATTTGAACTTCCACCTATCCAAAGTACTGTGCTCCGACATCTGTAGCTGGAGGTGAAAGGTGTCCGTGATCTTTCATTTTGAACACAGTCGCTGGTTTATTTTGGTAACATGGTCCTGGGGTTTAACACAAAGAAAAAAAAAATATAACTTAAACGCTCAGACTTCTTCTTAATTACAAACATTTATTTGATGGTGCAAAACGGATACGTCAGCTGAATTTTATTGGAGCTATATTTCGGTCCTTCTTGGCAAGGGTCCTCTTCAGGCTCAAAACCGCTTAAGTCGAAACAGACAATGATATACAATCCCAGGCTGTAAAAAAACAGACATTGTTGCCTTCGTCGACAGCCTAGACCATGTCCAACCGACAATCTAGTTCACCACCGAATTTGAGAATGACGCCTTAATCTTTCATATCTAGACCTGATGATTGCCAAAGGAAAAACGAATTTCTTCTGTTCATTGTACAGGAAATCCACCCGCAACAACAGGTATCTGAGCCACATTCGAGACGTAGTTTACGGCAACAAGTACCCCATCCAACTAGTCGAAACAATCTTCAAAAGAAGATTGAAGATCCATCTGGCCCCAAAAGCAACACTTTTAGTAGTGACAACCCGGAAGAGAAGAATGCCCGTGTCTACCTCGCGTACATTCAAGTAGTCACTGAAATACTTTCTAGGAACTTCAAAAGTACAACATCGAAGCATTTCACCAGACTCAAAACACTCTACTGTCCTACCTAAACACCGGCAAAGATCAAGTCGCAAACCAGAACTAACGAGGTATTTAGTTGATACCCTGCGACTGCGAGAAGCGCTATTATGGCAGGACAGAGGACTTTTGAAAAGAGGCTCACAGAACATGAACATGAGATCGACCATACCATTTCCAATGGACACCGTCCAAATTACATCCTCAAATCAGCACCGGCGGAACACGTTTTCGAAAACCCATCCCACATTTTACGTTTTGCGAAAGCACAGATTCTTGCAACATGCACCGGACCTCATCAAACTATAAGAGAAGCCGTTGAAATTACGAAAGTCCGTTCAGGGATGAACAAAGACACTGGCGAATATCACTACCAGAAACATGGAACGGTTTGATCAGTGAAAGGAAATTCAGACCCCAAGCTCTTCTCTACAACAAAATTGAAATTCAACCAAAAATGCAGAAAAATCTCTACCCGACCAACGACCCAATCGAGCAGCAAAAACAGCAGCCGTGTCCAAAATGAAATCACAGAAACCTTTTTAACTCCAAACAAGACTCGCGAAGGAATTTACGATGTTAAATATTTAACGCTAGGCTAGAATCTGTAGTTTTGTGTTTCCACAAGTTCGTTTTGTCCAACTTAAGCGGTTTTGAGCCTGAAGAGAACCCTTGCCAAGAAGGTCCAAAATAGTTCCAATAAAATACAGCTGACGTATCCGTTTTACACCATCAAATATGGTTCGCAGTCAGCTTTGGCAGACGGAATATTTATCCTCCAAACATTTATCTATATACACACCCACTCAAGTAATGACGGTAGGGATAACATTGCTCAGAATGTCAGGAAGTGACGAAATAACACCATCTAAATAAATTTTTCTTATATCAGAAAAATGTGGGCATCTACGTAGAAAATGGTCAAAATCTACTTTCTCTTTCAAAGTGGGCAAGCAAAAACCGCACTTCCTCTCTCCAAAACTACCTCTCTCACCGCACTACCTCTCTCAAAAACCTTCTGCCTGCTTGAATTGGAAGGCAGTTTGACCATAGTTCGCCGCACGACATAAAACTTACCCGGATAGATTGAACTTAATATACACTTCTTCTCCAAAACAAACTTTAACCACTTGGTAATGACTTAATATTGTAGAACTACTAACAACACCCTGTCAAAAAGGATTCCTGCCCCTCTAAAACCACTCTCATCTGACCTTCTTTTTTTCTTTTATTTTACAATGTTGTGTTATATCCCGCGTAGCTTCTTTTTCATCTGTTCTTGCTTTATATCGAACTAAAACAAGTGGCTATATCTCTACCTCCAACTCAAGTGACGTTAATACGAAATCATCCTACTTTAATATCACTTACACTTTCGTCTTGAAGTTGCTATCTTTTTATACTTTATCAACTCTAAATTTAACTTCTCTTTTCAAACTTTTCATTTTTTTTAAACATTATCATAAAAACTCACTCCCTCTTTAAAAAAAACCTCCATCCCTTCCTCCTCTGATGTTCTCGGGGAATATGAATATGAAGCAGGTGTGGACCGTCACTTGGCTGACGTTACGTTTAGTGTAAATGGTGTCTGGAGAAATCTGTAGCATTTTGACGTAATTATATCATTATCATTTTTTTTTTTCGTTTTAGCCACAAGATCCGGCCGTGTGGGGTGAACCAGTCATCAGCATAACCAAAGAGTCACTCATGATTCGCTACACCATCCTACCTTATTTCTACACTCTCTTCTACCATCACGTTGTTAATGGCAATACAGTCGCAAGAGCCCTGTGGCATGAGTGAGTTGTCTGTTATTTACTTAGAGCGTGTTCCACCTTCTAACGATAATTTATTTATTTATTTATTAATAGAAAAAGACGTTAAGCCGAAGCTTCTCTCTCTACAAGCACACAGATGTTTACTACATTTTTCAACACTGCACTACACACTTAACATATAACAAATATAAACTAAAAATGGTTCACATACGCGCTATTGCAGAACGTTGTACCAGCAAGATGTTGTTTGAATGAAAGTAAATTTGGTTGGGAAACGGTCTCCTCCGATAAACCATTCCATGCCTGGCATGCACGGAAACAAAATGAACGTTGACCAATTTTCCGGTTTATTTTTGGTGAGTATAACCTCAAAGAATGCTGACGGGTTGACTGATATGAACTAAACTCAAAAAACTGTATTTTGTCCAAATTATCTACCGAGTTGAGAATTCTGTAAGTGTTCAGAATGTCGTTACGATCCCGACGGAACTCCAATGAAGGTAGATTAAGATGTCTCATTCTGTAATCGTAGGTAGAGTACCTATTAATCACTACTTTCATTCCAACCTCGTGAAAAGTTACTACGCTGACCGTTCCAACCTCTCAGAATAGTAGAATGCTAATAGTAACTATTTGTTTACCGCGCTCGGGAGAGTACTTAACTTAGTAACTACGATCTCTGTGACGTGATTGGCCCGATCAGCCCGTGGCATATTTTGACGGAAATAGAAAAATGTGTTCCTGCTTGACGTCAGCGGAGTAATAGAACACAAAGTAATAGTCAAGAATTAAAACACTAAACAAATCAAATAATAAAAATGTTTAGGCTACGCTTTTTTTGTGAACAGACAGTCCGATTTTCCCAGTCGGATGCGAATTTCCTCCTTCGCCTCGAAATGTTTAATATCTGATAGATTTCCTAAAGGCACGACTAGATTTTTCTTAATAATATTAAAAATGTCATAACGCAAAAAATAGGCCAATGAATTTGAATAGGCCTACACTGAATTTTTGCTATTGACTGAGATCTTGCTGAGATAATATGTCTAAGATCCGCACAGAAAGAATAGTTGTGAATGAATGAATGAATGAAGGAATTTTATTGATCCACTGCACTACAATGAGGACTAGTGGAGTATAATAAAAGAAAATGGAAAAGCACAAAAACACAAAGTACATGAACAATAACAATAACACTTAAAGGACGGTAACTAATCTTACTCGATCATTCCTGGCCGTACAGACGGGTGATCCAGGGGTGGTTGCAAGAACGAAGGATTCGAGCACGGAGATCTTCCACCGCG
The DNA here is from genome assembly GCA_023053575.1 of Branchinecta lynchi. NCBI lineage: Eukaryota > Metazoa > Arthropoda > Branchiopoda > Anostraca > Branchinectidae > Branchinecta > Branchinecta lynchi. The sequence goes on along the minus strand of JAKZAP010000020.1, from coordinate 4,700,611 downwards.
GTAACAGGTTCGTTAACTTTAAATCTGTTGACTTCAAATCTGTTGATCTTTTTGCAGATACCAAGGTATCTGTTACCACGTAACTGGATCTGCAGTTAGTCGTTTTTTCAGTTACCGTGGTATCTGATACACGGTTGCTCAAAAACGACAAATGCCGAAAGTGCGCTTTTCTAAATTATACCAAAACAAGAACTGATGTTCAGTGACATCACTAAGTGCCAAACTTCTTTTCCACCAATTTTACAAAAATTGATGAAAGTATGATGACTTTTTCAGATACCACAATCAGTTACCACGGTCGGACCGTGATAACTGAATATCAGATTTCATGATAACTGGCCAGATACCACGATAACTGTAAAACCAACTTTAGACCGTGGTAACAGATACCATGGTATCTGCAAAAATGCAACTAATGCTGATCGAGTCTAATGGTCCATTTACACACTGCGTAAAATCCGAGTGTATTTTACGCACGTTTTGAGCTTGAAAAGATTTCTAGCAATACGGACGTATTTAGATACAGAACGGACCGATTTCTCAAATACGTCGGTATTGCTAGAAATGTTTTCAAGCTCAAAACGTGCGTAAAATACGCTCGGATTTTACGCAGTGTGTAAACCGACCATAACTGAGTACCTATTGCTTCTGCATATCCTCTTCAGCCAATTAGACACTTCTGCCCTTACCAAGTTTAGCTGGAATTCTCTTACACTTAGCGGAACATGGGATTTATCAGGAAATGTATTTTCTGTTCAAGAAGTAAAAAACAGGCTTACATAGAAACTACTACAAAACAATGAAGACGAAAATAAAATAAATGAGGACAAATATCAAACGAAAGGACAAAGAAAGAAAGGTATGAAAAGGGAAAAAAATGTGGACCAGACCCGATCGTAGAAATACGGATCAGTGAGTAAATGTAAAGGGGTAGGGGCAGGGGCGTCGCAAGTGCATTTTCGGTGGGGGGGTGCAGAGCCAAAATTTTACCGAATCTTTCAAAAAATTTACCGAATTCTAGGACTAAGAATTTGATCTTTAAATTATTGAACAGAAACGATTACGTAGGAAGAGTAACAATAAAAGGAAGCATGAACGATGATAAGCCAACTATTAGGCGGCGTTTTGGGGAAGCCCACATGGAGAATATATTGCCGGGCATGATTGCAGTAACAGCTACTATCTATTATAGCCAATAGAAAATTAAATCGAGCGCCGCAGGCGAAATTTTTCAAAAACCATTTTTTTTTGTAGGCTAAAATTTAACTGCTTCTCTGATAAATTCTATCATTTACCGTTGATTAAATACCGAGACTCTAAGAAATTCCAGAAACCGCATGGAACGACGTTCCGGCAGCAGCAGCGACTGTAGTCTAGTCAATATACTACCTATGATCACATAAAGTGAGCGCCGCAGGCGATATTTTTTTTTTTCGAAATCTCAGTCCTAAAACTGGCTTAAAACCCCCGTCAAATGACGCGCCCTTCCACAAAATAGAGGAGTGACGTTCCGGCAGCAGCAGCAACTGTAGTCTAGTCAATATACTACCTATGATCACATAAAGTGAGCGCCGCAGGCGATATTTTTTTTTTTTCGAAATCTCAGTCCTAAAACTGGCTTAAAACCCCCGTCAAATGATGCGCCCTTCCACAAAATAGAGAATATTACGAAAAGGGCTGCTTTATGATTAGATATTCTTTTTGAGATCCAAAATAAACGTAAGGACTATCGATGATATCATAAATCATCCCTTTTGTCTGCGACCAGTGCTTCACTCGACCTCTTCTGAGTTCGAGGTTCGTGGTAACTTCCGAATCCTGGCAATTACAACGAATAAGTTACCGAATTCCAGTTATTATACCGAATAAGTATAGACCTATAGCGTGTTCGGGATTCTGTATAACTACCGTTTCCCGTATTATACCGAATTGTTTTGGTATCGAAAGACTACCGAACAATATTCATATTCGGTATACTTTCGTCGAAACTGGAACAAAGTCAGGATTCGTGGTTAACTTCCCAATCCTGGAAATTATACTGAATAAATTACCGAATCCCAATTATGATACCGAATAATTTCGAACCAATAGCTTATTCGGGAGTCTGTGTAACTACTGAATCTCCATAAATATACCGAATAATTCCGGCATCGGAAAATTACCATATGATTTCAGTAAATTCTCTCACCAAATTCGTGATAACTACCGGGTAATGGCAGTTATACCGAATCCCGATCATTATACCGCAGAGATATGTACAGATAGCCTATTTAGGATTCTGTATAACTACTGAATCCCCTTAAATCGAAAAATACCGAACAATTTTGGGCCTCCGGCCCAAAATTTTACCGAATCTCAAAAAGGTGGGGGGGTGCTGCACCCCCCCTTGCGACGCCCCTGGGTAGGGGCATTTTACTGGGTAGCTGCCCTTACATCTGGGGCTGCAGCCAAAGTTCCATTATTGTAAGGATACACTTTGCTTAGAATAGAACTTTGCTTAGAATTCAAAAATATGGCTTATCATGGCAAATTGCCAAATTCGATATTTTTTCGTCAGATACAGAAGCAATTGATACATAGCAAATAAGCACATTACAGAATCAACAAAAAGAAGACACACTATAAGTCAAGGTGAGTTAAAAAGGGCCACAAAACTAGGGATAAAGCTCTTTTTATAGCGGTCTGTTTTAGCAAAAACAGATGTCAACTTTGGAACCTTCACAGCCGCTTCTCTCGGGAGGCGTATTCCTGGCGTATTCGTTCGGGAGCATATGGGGGAGGCAAAAGACGGCTGTGGAGGGGATGTTTTAGAAGCTTTTGACCAAAATTTAGGGAAAGGTTTGAAGATTAAATTCTTTCAGGTTTTTCGTTTATGTGTCCTTGAAATAATCTTATTTTCTTCATATAGATTCCCTGCCGACCAGAACACATGGAACGTTGATGAGCAGTTCTTGTTAGGACCTGCGTTCATGGTTTCGCCAGTAGTGAATCAGGTAAAGTTGGATCTTACATCGTACCGTCGAAACCGTTGGCAGTTTTAGCTTTCAGAAGTTTTTTTTTTTTTTTTTTTTTAAATGTTTCAAAGTCAGCTTGGGCTCAAAGAATATTTGTTTTCAGAAGTGATTAGTTGCGTTTTTTGCAGATACCATGGTATCTGATACCACGGTCTAAAGTCGTTTTTGCAGTTATCGTGGTATCTGATACCACGGTCAAAAGGTGTTTTTGCAGTTATCGTGGTATCTGGCCAGTTAGCGTGGTATCTGATATTCAGATACTACGGCCCGACCGTGGTATCTGGTCGTGGTAACGGAAAAGTCATCTCACTTTCATCAAATTTTGTCAGATAGGTGAGAAAAATGTTTACCACTTAGGTCTTAGTGACCGTGACTGAACATATGTTTTTCTTTTGTGATGACTTCGAAAAGCGCAATTTTGGCAATTGTCGTTTTTGAAGAGCAACCGAATATCAGATACCACGGTAACTGCAAAACGACGAATTGCAGATCCAGTTACCGTGGTAATGCGAAAACACAAATATTGACAGTGCCGCATCGCTCGCCAAACAACTAGTTACTTGTCAACACTGGAAGACCTAGTAGGAACTTACAAAAGTTGATAGTACCAAGACAGGATTGAACGTGTATCACTCTGACAACTGAGCGCAAAACGGAGAGATATCAGTGGAAGCATAGGTGCGAAAAGCCGCGCTCTAACATGTCGATTATTTTTATTATTGATTTATTTACTTCCGTGAGCCATAGACATAGGAAAAACACAAATAAATCACTACATGTTGCAGATACCCACTAGTGAAAACAAATGAAAAATCAACGAACCACAAGTTCATCACTCTATTTTTTCCACAACGGCAGTGAAAGTTGAAAAATTGGCGTAGAGGGAATTTGCATCAAGTTTCATTAAATTAGAAGGGCTTATTTCAAATATGCAAAGTTCCTCATTTGGATACCGCCTTGGACAAGGAAGGGAAGACTACGGGAGATATACAGCTTGCCGTATCCTCTTGATGCTGCGAACAAACTTTTTTCTAAGATGTCAGGAAATTCTTCGAACCACCATTGGAAGGGTTTTTTGTTCTAGTCTGATTCTGTTGTTGTTCTCTCCTTTTTATTTTTTGGTTCATTATTAGGTTAATCGGTTGGAAGTTAGTTTTGTGTTGTTTTTTGCATGGTGTTATGTCTTTCTGTATATAACTTTCTCCTTTTTTTGTGTTTATACTCCGTCTTTCTCTTCATGAGTGTATGATGGGTCGTAAATAAATTATTATTATTATTTTTCTTATTCTCAGACAATAAAGCGGCTTTCTACCGACAAAACTGCGTTCGTAAAACGAAGTCGAGCGATTATTTGAGAGCGTGCAGTCTTTGTAAATGTAGATAAACCGCAAGACTTGCGGACACCGTCAGAAGTTGGTTGACCTTTATTACATGGATTTGCTTCCTTATGTTAAATGTTATGACAAATTCCATAATATACAAATTCAAACTATTTTCTTTTCGAAAACAGCGCAAAGTTGGTGAAATTGTTTTTTACTGGCAGATGCACGTGGCGACAGAGAGTGCAAACAAAAAAAAGGAAAAACTGCACAAGAAAATCAACACGGCCCGCAGAAAAATAGAGTGAATGTTTAATTGTATGTTTAATTGTGTGAATGTTTAATTTTAGTTAAAATTCCTGAAAAACATCATGAGCTGGATGACGTGATGTGCAAACCAACACAAACATAGCATTTGTCAGACAAACAATAAAAGTTCACAAAGATATTTCTGTATCAAAATCACCGATCAAACCTGGGAATCGTAACCCGATTCGTAAGCACGAAACTCCGTTTGTAACGCGCGTACAGTGGAGCAATCGGATGTAATTTTGGGACAGCACAACCGCTGGGAGAGGGAGCATATGTCTTTAGAACAAGGGAGGGGGGATATCGCCATGGGTTGCGATCCAGAAGGGATTTCTCAAACTACTTGCGTATGGTTTAGTGACGAAAAGCTACTGTATTAAGTTGTAGATCTTTCTAAAATTGCACGTTAGGGACCTCAGGTTCTTTTGACGCAGTTACTACGGCTCTGACTTGAATTATTTCCAACGATTTTGTGCGATGACCCTTTTAAATGATATCTTTTCGCGAAACTTAATAGGGTCGAAACAAGAACAAAATAAGACTAGGGAGTAGCACCAAGACCTGAATTGGAAACAAGCTTTATTCCTGGAGCCACTCACTACGCACGGGAGATTCTAAGCGAGATAGACTTGTAGGTTTAGAGGATTTCTAGCATAGCTAAGATGCGGTCTGCACACATCTAGAAAACATGGGAGGCTCAATACTTTTTTTGCTGTGTTCGGTATGTGGCATTTTCGGAGCCAGCGCTGGTGCAAGACTAATTGAGGTTCAGTAAGGATGTCTTTGCTAGTGGTGCTAGTGTCGCCGCTATTCGAGTCTGTGTCACACTTTTCAAGTCTTGGCGGTACTCCCTATTGTTATTCACCATATCTGTCATAACTAGTAACACAACGATGAAGGATGTGCATTAGTGTTTTCAGTGTTATCAAGCTTCTGAAATTGTAGCATAGTAGTGAGCGTGAACTGGTATATTTCTGGACTGAAAAATCGTTGGTTGTAACCGAATTATTTTACAGGATACAACTGTGATCAACGCCTACTTCCCTGATGCTAGATGGTACAGCTACCATGACGTAAGTGTTTCCGTATAAAGCTTTCTGTAATGGTCCGGGATCCCGGCTTCAGGGGTCTAAACTAAGTTGTATCGTAATTCCATACAAGCGTGACGTCACAGACATTTGATCTGTTTTACCTAAGAAAAGGAGAAATTGTAGTTCTATCGGTGAATCTATATAGTTTAATATATTTCAATTTTCAATATCATTTATTCCCAAAATTCTGATCTAACAAAATGCACGGGATTAAGTCACATTAAAACTACGGATAAAATAAGGCACGAATGAATTTAAATAACGTAAATATAGTGCCGAGCGGCCAGCGAGGCGCCGGTCACGTTTACATTTATAAAACGACCGAGGGACAATCAAATCCTATGTTGGGTCCTAAATCACGTGACGTCAATAAGTACGTCACGACTGTATGGAATTCCGATACAATTAAGTCGACACCGTTTCAGAAGGGCCGTTTCGCGAGCCAGAATCGTTTTTCGTCTGTTTCGTTCTGTTGCCGCGGAAATTCACGGGATTCCGTGCGCCTGTATCCGAAGCAGCTTTCCCGAAAAGGGGTTCCAGAAGACTAGTGGAAAGCCTTGCGGAAGTGGAATAAATACACTTCTGGTTGAAGCTTCTTTGAATGAAAACGGCATTTGGTTAGTTCAACCCGCTAGAACCCGAGAACCGCAACCCTATGGACTCGCAGAACCACAGTGGACACGCAACGCATCTTATATAATACTTAGTGGTAAAAGAAAAAGAAAATAAGACCAATGAACTTCAAATATTTGAAATATCTTCTAAATTTCTCCCCTTGGTTAAGGAACATTTGAATCGGTACAAATTTCTATAGTCTCAATTGAAAAACGAGGTGGACCTTCTCATAGTTTATACCCACCATTCCTAATATAACCGGGTAAGTAGTTCATGTGTGTTTGTGACGCTTAAATAGTCCGGTGATCCAGACCGATACTGCTGAAAAAGGGGAGGGGAGGGGTAGCTCACTTGCTGCAGAAGGTTTGAGCGAAAGTCGTATCACACTACTCCGCACCGATGAACGTCACCGACTTTTTAGCCTAAAAAGGTAGATTAGGCCTATAAAGACCATCTCTATAAAAACAACTTTCCTAGCAGTACCGCCTAAGCTAAATAAAAAAATCTATGGATATTTTGAATCCTATTTTTGTGATCTATGGAATGGTGAATTTTTGTGTCATATATAATTTTTTTTTAACTAAATTGTCATTTTTGTCGGAAAACCTTCCAGCAAACTGAATATTTTTGTTATTCCAATAGAAAGATAAGCATCTTGTTAATCGTTTAAGTTATTAAAACTTCAGTAGTATTTCTTTTCAGAATTTCTGGAATTTTTAAAGCAGAGCATTCACGTTTCATCAATAGGCAACCCTGGAATTTTGCAACCATTTTAAATTTGAACTAAATATATTGGTCTGGCAGTAATTTTAGATCGTTGCTGTTCGAATGTGTGTCACTTTTTTCTGGTCTTGGCACTAGGCTACTCAGCGGTGTTATTTCTCTATGATTTACAGCTAAATGCCGTGGTTAAAAATTGGGAAACCAAGAAAAAAATTGTTTTGTGAAAGAAGCTCAATCTACTCTTCTACTTGGAGTGACTCCCAAAACTACCATACTATCATGCTACCTTTAATTTGACACTAGCTACTGTGGTAGCGTGGCGCTGGACTTTGTGACAGTTAAAGACAACGCAACTTCGGAGACTAAGTTCGGGTCGTTGGTTGAGGGAAAATCAAAGGTTTTATTTATAAACGCACTTTAAGAGATAAAATAATATAAATGTCTCAGATCCTTTCGTCTTCTTAACCCAATGCTTCTTGCTTCGCGAGAGACTAGGCTCGCTGCCCAAATTATTTAAATCAAAGTGGACGGACAAACGCAACTGGAACAAAGTCGGTCTTGAACTTTATCGACCCTGTGCCAGGAAGAGAGAGCAATGAACTCTCAGGTTGGGCGGTGTCTGCCCAAGTGGACCAGTCGGTAATGCTTTGTAAACTCTATATCAGAGAGAACGGACAATAAACCCAGAGCATTTGCAAAGCGTCTGAGGGAGTGAGTCAGTACTCAAAGGAAAATTGAAAATAATAATCAATGGTAGAATACCATAAAAACAAAAATAATCCAAAACAGAAGAATGACCTGGTGATTAGAGCAAAATAACACTATAGAGTAGCGCCAAGACTCTTAAAAAGTGACACACTCAAGTAGCAGCGAGACTAGCACAACCAGCGATAGAGAACGTCCCTACTGAAACTCATTAAGTCGTCCACTAGCGCTTGCTTCAATAACTTCATATTCTGAACACAGAAAAAAAAATATACAAATTTCCTCACGATGTGTGCAGACCGCATCTTAGCGTTGCTAGAAATTTCGCTTTAACTGCCGTAAGCGTAATGGGTGGCGCTACGAGCATGGCCCGCTTGGGAAGCATGGAAAGCATAGGGTCTTGGTGCTACACTCTGGTGTTATTTGCTCTGCTGATCATCTGCTATGTCTCCAAAATGAGAAACAATACTTTGAAGCTTCTCATATCCTCATGTGGGAAATAATAGTCGGCGGACCTTGAAGCTTTGGCGAAATTTGTACTCCTTGACTGGCAAAACTCGCGCTGACTTGTTTTGCTGTTATCGACTGGCCGACAACATTGGGGGTCGTCCCCACTGTCAGAAGTTTCACAAGAGATAACACGAGGATGCGCGGTTTGATTAGATAATGCGTAACAGACTTCGGATGTTATCTCTTGTGTTTCAGAATGTTATGCATAATAAGCGCTACCATCAGGAAAAACCGAGAAACGGCCAAAAAGTATCTGCTGTGTTTTCCGACATCGTGACGATACGGAATAAAGTCAGTAGATGCTTTTTCGGCTCTTCCTAACAAAGCTTGTTATGCATAAAATTTCATGCATAACGTTCTCAAACACAACAGATAACATCCGAAGTGTTATATGTTACACATTATCTGTTGAAACCGCGCATCCTCGTGTTATCTGTTATGAACCTTCAGACAGTGCCCCCCCCCCCTCCCATACGTGACGCCTTTGCTAGTGAGTAAATACCGGGAACTACTAGGAGTGCGAGAAACGTGCCTAATCTGGCGTTTATTTTAGGGCTCCGAAGTTGCATCTCGTGGACAGGCGGTGGCGCTTGCTGCTCCTCTCAACTTCATCAACCTCCACATCCGCGGTGGCCACGTCATTTCCACCCAGGAACCAGCCGTCAATACTGTATTAAGGTAACTGAATCAAAGGCCAACAATGGCCTTTTAAATCTTCAAACAATAGCAGCAAACAAAATTACCAATAGCACACTATTATACATTACTCAAAACCGGGAAAAAAAAAATGCAAAGCAGCAACTTCCACCACTACAACCATTTGGTATATACTGTGCTAAGGTATTTGTGTATTTTCTTAATTGCGTTTTTGATCGAAGTTAGAAGATACCTTCAGACACAAAGGTCTCTATATAAATACCTTTTTTGGTCGCCGGTCACAGTTTCTTTGTCTTTCAGACTCTGACTGTGGAACTTCGTGAATAGCAAGTTCGAAGTTTGCTTGAATCGTCGACCCGGCAAGGATCGCCGGAGTCGTAAAACACTAATTAAGCAAACGGTGAACTTCGGCGGCGTTCAAAAACGGAAATTAAGAAACCGGCTAAACCAACATTAAAGAAAACTTCGATAAAAAACACAACTATTCTTTCAGCCCAAGCTGACTGCGAATCATGATTGACTGTGCTAAACGGATACGTCAGCTGAATTTTATTAGAACGATATTTCAGCCCTTCTTGGCAAGGGTCTTCAGGCTACAGACAAAGCTGTTATCTTCATCTACATCAAAGCTGTATGATATTTCACAAGCGGGGAGGGGGCTTGGCTGTGGAGTTTTTTTTGCTGCGTTGACGTATTGAAGTTAAAAAATAAACGGATAGCTATGAAGAAGATGATAGGGCGAGATTTGCCCGGAAATCAAAACCAAGTAATTACTATAGTTGTAAATGGTTATGTTTCTTTTATGGGATTTCGTCTTGTCCTTGTACGGTTCTTAGTACTGTGGTGGGGATGGAATTTGTTTGAGTTAACTTTTGTTCCTCTGTTGGCTATAGCCGATTTTCGAGAATGAACTAATTGATTCACCCCGAATTCCGACTTAAGAATCCGTATTTCTTCGTAATGTATAGTCTTGGATACAGGCTTGAAGTTACCCTTCTTCTTGATAACCGGACCAAGCGGTTCTTCCGTAATTTTTTGTATTCCGGACACGTGGTGGACGTAACTTCAATATATTAATTAAAAAAGGTGCTTTTGACGGTGCCCATAAGGAGTTAAAACAAACAATCCTTAGATCCAGAAAATTTCGTTTTAGGACTAGTGATGTAGTGGTTACAAGTTTCCTTTGAAACAAGTTTCGTTTGAAAAACACCAGATTGCGAACCCTATTATCGCAGTGAATCGTGTAATGTCAAATTTCCAGGGGAAACCGAACCTCCCTGGCTTAAACACTTTTATAGTTCTTGATTGCGTAACTGTTCTGTAAAATGTAATGTGTCTACATCTGTGTTGTGTCTTAAATTTCTCTTTTGTTTTCTTTTTTTCGTTATTTTCTTCTTTACTCTGTTTTGTTCTAAGTGAAAAATACGGGTAATAAATACTTTACTTACTTAATTACTTACTTACAAGGAACTGGCATACCAAATTAGTCCTAACCTTGTAAATATTGTTGAATTAGAGAAATTCGATCTGTTTTTCCTCTATTTTTATGTAACATCTTGTATGCAAAAGGTTCACGGCACATTCCTTTCTAGCCGACAGAACCCGATGGGTCTAATCGTCGCCCTTGACGATGCCGAATCTGCCACCGGAAGCCTCTTCTACGACGATGGCGACTCCCTGAACCCCATCACCAACGGCAACTACTTCTTGGCAAAAATCCAAGTGTCGGCTGGACAGCTAACTTACACCGTGGAGAACGACACGTATGCTGACATGGCGGCCCTTACTATGAACACTATCCGCGTGATGGGAATCAAGGCAGCGCCATCTAGCGTCAACGTGAATGGGAACGCTGTCGGCTTTGAGATCCGGGCATCTGGGGTAAGGCTTTTTGCTTCCCTTTCCCACGCGGCCTCTGTATGCTATAATTTTCGACGTCCGCCACTGGACACAGGAACATGGCGGCGCTGCGGCCCATTTTTGATACATAGGAGGGATAGGTCTTCGTATTACTCTCTAGAGTTATTTTGATCTGCCCGTGACTCGAAATTCAAAGCTCTAGAGGGTCCATTAGAGGAGTAGCGCAAGATGACTGCCGAGGTCGACAGGCCCTATACTAATTTCAGCGCCCCAAGCGGATTAGTCTCTGAGCGTGTTCCACCCTTCCAACAATAGTTACTATTAGTTACTATTTCCGTTCCATCCTCACGCAAAGTTACTACGCTGACCGTTCCAACCTTCTCAAAATAGTAACTAATAGTCACTATTTGCTTACCATGCTCGGGAGCGTGGTAAGCGTAGTAACTACGCATTTCTGGAACGTGATTGGTCGGATTCGCCCGTGGCATGATATTCTGCTGGAAAATAGAAAAATCGTTCCAGCCTTGACGCAGAAAGCCAGAATTCGTGACGTCACGCGTAGTAACTACGGTAAGTAGGGTGGAACACGCTCTCTGTATGTCCCGCCTCGCCGCATTATCGGCATCCATCAGTATTATATTTTGCTCAAACGTTACGACTCGTAACACAGTTTGTGTTGCTGAATAACAGATAGTGGTAATGATGATGATGAATAGGAATAAAATAAGAATAAAAATGAAAGAAAAAACAAAACAAATGAAATGGGTCTACATCAGCTAACTAGTTTAGAAGGAGATAAAAAAGATGAGATAGTGCTATTTTAATTATGCCAAACACCTGCTCCACTTGTCGAAATTATGCCATAACCATACATTGACGGAGAAGTTCAAAATTCAAGATGCAAGTGTCACCCTTTTGGATGTTTCTTCGTCGCTATAAAAAATCATTGACAACAGAGCCCAACCAGCGCACGACTAATGTCCAAGTTAGTGTGTTGTCTGTAATCTGTTGAAGTTGTACATGCTTGTGTTAGATGATATGAAACTTCTTACAATGTAGCATGCAATGTAAAATGCACTTTCGGACACACAGGTGTCTGGTTGTACCTAACCAGTCCCTTACGGAAATTCCCGCCTGAAATCGACCCAGACGAAGTCAAACCGATTTCAGGTTAGTTTCGTCCTTGGACTGACCTGAGCCTGAGGAAAACGTGAAATCTCGTCGAAATCTGTTTTACTTGTTTCGTACGGGGTGTGGACTTGCCAGAAGGCAATTTTTGACGGGAAGTCACCGGGGAGGGGGGGGGGGGGGCAAACTACTTATAGAGGAAACATCAGACACCAGAGAGCAACAAGTTAGAATCTATTTAAAGCCCGACAAATATGCCCAGATTTCTGGTTTTGTGTCTTAAGGTTTTCTGGTTTTGTGTCTCAGTCGGAACAAGAGCTGTGGTTCGATAGCGTATATGTATGTACTCAATTCAATCCAGTTCAGTTTATTTTCAAAAATTCTCTCACGGACGAAGCCGAACATTGCATTTTTTCATCATGTACATCCTCATCACATAACTTAATAGTTAAAAGCAACTATAACTGGTGTTGTTCGTTTGGTCAATGTACATGTATCTCTCAATAAAACCTTTCATCATACGTGACATGTCAACTAATCAAGCATCTCTAAGTAAACATCATAATTTGGTCAAGTTAACACCAAGCCAAAAACTAAATAATATCAAAAATTGTGATATCTACAGTTCAATAACAACAGACACAGAAATACGGTTAATTCATGGAAGTGTTTCGGAATGCCCGTTCAAAAGATCCGTGAACGATGGAACAAAACTTTCTTTATATTGGTCATGGGAACAAGGTACCGGCTGCAACTTTGGAACGGGCTGGGCAGCAGCTCGTGCCGGTCTTCGCCTAATAGGTAGACATTCAGGGGGAAGAATTTCTCGTCGACCAGGGCTCTCCAACGTTTTTAGACCGAAACTCCCAAACATAATTTTTCTCGGCGTCGTGCTAACACATCTAAATAAAAAATTTCAACAGTTCGAGATATGGAACTTTAGAAGACTTTGAGGTCACGAGGAGGGCTCTGTACTGCACCCGTTCGAGTAGATCCGACTGTCGCGAATCAACCCGAAATGCGAAACCTGGCAACAGTATTTCAGGGTTGGATCGACAAAAGTAAAAAAAAACTACCAACAAATGGTCAGTGGGTGCTCCATAACGGGCCAGGAGTTTAAGGGACGGGATTGCCATATTACCTTTTTTTGAGCATGCTATCTACTTGCTTATTCCATTTTAGGTCATGAGTGATATGTATTCCAAGCAGCTTGATATCTTCGACCGATTGGGACTTAGGAAGGGATAGGAAAAGTGTGGTTCGGTTAGAAATGTATAGTTAGGACGACAGATTTGTCCATGTTGACGACCACGTCATCCTCACAAATGTCGTCAATGATGACTTTTGCACTGCTCTTTATGTTCTTTCGGCAAATTTCCAGGAGCGACAGATCATCCACGTATTACCATCTATCTGCAAAACTCTGTACGACTAAGGCTAAGAACGTGTCCGGAAGCTCCGAAACGAACGAAAATGCTGAATTAATTCAGGATTTTATGCAGCATTTTGCTTTGGGACTTAAATTTTCGCTCAGTTAATGCAGCATTAATTCAGCATAAAATTCATCGAAAATTCAGCAAAGATGCTAAATGTTATGCTGAATTTTCAATAAGAAACTGGGAAGCACGGCGATTCTCGTAGTATCTTCCTAGAATCTTTTTCTTTCTAGAACAAATTGTCGCACAACATTTTCGTACTGTTATCTAGGTCGAATTCCCGTCTGAGCGGCGACACACTGTACGGAGAATACTTTGCGAAAAACTTTACGAAGTCCTAGTCGTCCCTTATATAGCTAATTCTTCTTTCTTCTTCTTCTTCCCAACTTAAATTTCGGTATTCTAGAAGTGTCCGAGAAGAATAAAGGTAACAGCTATCCGACAAAAAATAAATAAATATGCAGCATTAAATGCAGCATTTACATCACTAAAAAGCTTTCGAACACGTTCAAAAGAACGTCGGTGATCCTTGGGTAGAACAAGAAATGTCACCCAAACAAATCCTTAAAGGACACCTGAATGAAGAGTACCAAGTATCATCCCTATCTGTATGACTTCCGTTAACATTGCCTGCAGAAAACCTAATCCAAATACGAAATAGTGTATGATTTTTGCTCCATTTTGCATCTGTCCTTGTTTCAGTACCGAACAATTTTAGAAATGAACAAATGTCTCCAATCAACCCTTCTTCTGGAATATATTTTAACCAGTTAAGCCCAAACGTATATCTAGAAGAAATTTCAATACGATCCGGCCAGCGCTGTACAAGATTTGAATAAATTGCGTTTTTCGTATGGAGTCTGCATGTGCAAACCTCCAGAAACGAACATCCCTATTTTGAAAACGTCACGCTCTCCGTGGCCGTGTCTGTAAATGCATTCTCCATGGTGTTTTCAAGTATGGTTTCAATGTTTAGGTGTCCTTTAAAAGTGAGGAAGAATCACATGTAAACCAAACATCAACATTTGCTGTGGTGACGTTTCTGGTTATTCGCTAGGGATACGGCGGTTCTTCGTGCGTACGAAGGGTTGGTCATCAAGGGCATACGAGATGATTGTTCATTGGGAGTACTCCAGAGGAAATTTAAATCCCGCAGAATAAATGATCACAGGCATACGATGGAAATATTTGCACTGATCAACCCACACTTATATGATATTTTTTTATATTTTAAGGAGGTTGTCTTCTCCGCTTCAGTGCCTGCCAACGCAGGGTTCACCGTCACCTGGTCATAATCTTTGCTCGTCTAGTCGAGAGCTAGTCCTCCTAGGGATGTCTTTGAAAATTTAGTAGCTATATTTATTTACCCTTTATTTATTAAACTGAAGGCAATAGAGTTTATTATCCGGGATCGACTAAAACCAGGAAGGGAAGGGAACGCGAGAAAAGCAGGAAGGCATACTAAAACGAGGAAAGGATGGTGAACTTTGAATTGGAAAAGTTGCCGATCCCTCAAAGAATACTAAATAGAGGAAGGAAACAGTGCGGCGAATTTTGACGACAGCCTTCCTCGTTTTAGTATGTCCTTCCTCGTTTTAGTATGGCCTTCCTGGTTTCAGTATACCTTCCTGCTTTTCTCGCGTTCCCTTCCCTTCCTGGTTTTAGTCGAACCCCTATTATCCTTAGTTTTTCGTTCTGATATTTGTGCTCCAGATCATAAAAAAAAGGAAAGAACATACATAATTGGTGACTATATACGTAAAAAAAAATCTTGCAGTATTTGCTACTGGGATTAATCCTGTCTCTAAAAAGATAATCTTTTCTCTAATTCGGATTAATCTTATCCCAGTAGAGATAAGATTAATCCCAGTAGCAAATACTGCAGTTAACTTCAGTCCTTACTCGGAGAAACTTTTTACAGTGTAGTAATTTCCCATCTTTATATAAAATGTCAATCATGGAGTAGGGAGAGAAAGGGAAAATGTCGAGGGATTCCAAAGATCGAGCACGACGCCCTAGAACAGCCTCCATCAGATCTTTAACCCCATGTTTTCGTTTAACACGGTGATTTCGAGACCACAGCGGCAGGCGAAGCATGAATTTGGCATATTTGTAAAAAGTATTTCTGAAAGTTCTAATATCAGATGTGTGGAAAAGTTTCCAGAATGGTGCCAGCACAAGTGCATGCGGTTATGTGAGAGTAGTTGCGTTTTCGAGCGAAGTTTGAAGTTACAAATGGTCTCTGTTTAAATACCGTTTGCGGTCGCCGGTCACAGTTTCTTCGTCCTTCAGACACTGACCGTCGAACTTCGTCAGCTAGGAAGTTCGAAGTTTGCTTGAATCGTCGAAGAAACGCAAGGGTCGCTGGAGTCGTAAAAGCACTAATTAAGCAAACGGTGAACTTCGACGACGTTTGAAACGGAGATCAAACAACCGGCTACGCTAACGGCGAACAAAACTTCGATCAAAAACGCAACTAGTATTACACAGCCGCGCTAGCACCAGTACCCTGTGGCGAGCTCTAGATTCAGCAAGCATACCGTATGCTTTTCTGACTTTAGTGGAAAAATACGTGCGATTATGCCGGGACGTGTGGCAAGTCCTTAGCGATGGACAATCCAGGGTAATTAAGTTTTTCGGATCCCAAAACGTAAGTGGAGGGATACCTATGACATCGCAAAAATATCCGTCTGTCCGTCAATCTGTAAGCACGATAACTCTCGAAGGGAATGAGATATTTTGATGAAACTTGGTGTGAGGATTCATTGGGTCACGGGTAAGGTCAAGTTCGTAGATGGGCTACGTAGCTCTGCATTTAAGGATGGGGGAGGGGGTTCAAATTAAGGGACAAACAAAATATTTGTAAACAGCTAATGTGATAGTCGATTATGTGGTAAGAAGGCATGCTGAGCACGATAGTGAAAACCGTTTTCTCGCCAGACAAGTAGTTCGTCCGGAATCCGGCAAAAAACGGAAAAATGGTTAAAAGTCAAAGATTTATTTGAAGATGATTAAGTGGTCGATATAGAGGTAAGAAGACATTGTGAACATGGTGGTGAAAACCATTTTCTCTCGGAACAGGTAGTTCGTCCGGAATCCGGTGAAAACCGCAAAGTTGGTTAAAAGTAAAAGTTTCATTTGAAGTTGATTAAATGTTCGATTGAGGGGTAAGAAGACATAATGAAGATGATGGTGAAAACCATTTCTTGCCGGACAACTAGTTCGCCCGGAATCCGGCCCAAACCGGAAAATTTGTTAAAAGCAAAAGTTCGATTAGATGACAGATTGAGGGGTAAGAAGAGAGGCTGAGTCTGTATATGACAATAATTTTTTACCCGGACATATGATTAGTCCGGAATCCGGTTGTAACCGGGATACGCTGGATTTGTTTCTGAATTTTCTTTTTTTGCTGGACTTTCGGGCGAAATCGGAAACTTGGCAGAAGTAAAGCAGGAAGTCTCGGTCAGTATCGTCAAAATAGATATGGGCTATAGAGGTATATCTGAACTTGGTTTTCGCTGATGATTAGCCTGACAAAGACTGGATCTGGCGAAGACAAGACCCGATTGTCTGAATCAAATATTAGATTTGTGGGATCCCATCGACACCTTTGGTCTTGTTCCAGTTGGTTCAGCGAATTAAGTAAGATTGGAAACGCTACTCCAAATTGATGCCTAAAACTCCGCCCAAACCTAGGGTTCCTGATCCTGTAACGGCTGTAATAATAATTTATTTCAGCCAAAGATCATATGTCGGTAAAAAAAAAAAAAAAAAAAAAAATATAAATAACAATGGCAGTAAAATGCGTTAAGGACACACGTCCGTGAGAAGCAACCTCCTCACAGGAAGGCAGCTGAACAGGGGATTAGCAACATTTCTGAGACGCTTGGACCGCCTCACAACCTCTGACTTCTTTGAATGGAGAGCATCTGGGCAAGACATGGCTCATGCCTACAGTAACTGGAAGTCTGTATAGGCGTATTTTAGACAGTTTGAAGCACTGTTGGAGGTTTTGAACACACTTTTATTACGCACTAACCTAATCATAAAAAGCATATAACATACTCTCTGGCCACTGGCACGGTACTATCCAATCATTCCACACCAGCTTCTCTCCTAGATGTGGATATTTACTGAAGCGCCCGAGCGCTGCGGAGAGTTGCTGGTAAACCATGACATCCCTCCCCACCTAAGAGAAAAAGGAGGGTTTATTTATTTGTTTTTCTTTTCCTTTTGGCGTGGTTTGTGGACCACTCTCTTCTTTTCAGCTCACATATCTCATCTTGTAAAAAAGGTAACGCTTTGCAAAATACACACTTGTTTACGAACAATCTACCTTGCCTGTTCATTCTAAACTAAAACACCTCCCACAACTTTAATTTCATGTCCTCCCAGTTTAAGTGACCCACCTCCCCTACGTTTACAAACCCCAACAATGGTTCTACTAAACAATCAGGGATAAGAGCCTTATACGATCCATTGCGCTGAACCTGCAAGGGAACGTTATTTAGGACGATGTAGCCCGTTTGATCTCCTGCTTCAGCTGCTTCGATGACGTTTTCGAAGTTTGCGTCTGAACTCGTAGCTCTCTAGAAGAGTAGGTACAGCGTGTGGTACAGGGCTGCACGGTCAATTGTCGCTGGTGGGTAATTGTGGGAGACCCATTGTTCTAATATGGTTGGGGTTGCTGGTGGTGTAATACAGGGTGGGGGGGGGGGGGGTGAAGGAAGATGGACCTTCGGTCCCGTAAAGTATTCGGTACCGTGGAGGAGGCTCGTGGGTTTGCCTGTCTTACTTCTGCCGATTTTTCAGTTTCGGCGGAATTCCAGAACTACTTGTCAGGCAAAAAACTAAAGCTCAAAAACGAATTCAGCATGTCTCCTTACCCCTAAATCCAACGTCTAATCAACATTAGATTGAACTTTTACTTTAATAAATTTTCCGGTTTCAGTCGGATTCCGAGTGATCTATACGTCCGGTGAGAAAATAATTGTCACATGTGAATTCAGCATGTCTGCCTACCCGCAAATTCTTATCAAATTTAAATAAAACTTTTACTTTAAACAAATTCACCGGTTTTGGCCGGAATCCGGCCGAATTACTTGTCCGGCAAGAAAATAATTTTCATATTCGGACTTTTCCTTGGCCCTATTTGAAACCTCCAATCCACTTCGTATTAAACTTTTACTTTACACAAAATTTTCCGGTTTTCGCCAGATTCCGGAAGAACTATTTGTCCGGTGAGAAAATAAATTTCATATTCGGATTCGGCATGCCTCTTTACCCCTAATTCGACTACTTCATTAGCTTTTAAAAAATATTTTGTGTTCGCCTTAATTTCAAACCCCTCCCCCACCCTCAAAATAGAGCTACATAGCCCATCTTCGAACTTGACCTGTACTTTGACCTAAAGAGTCCTCATACCAAGTTTGATCAAAATATCTCAACCCCTTCGAGAAGTATCGTGCTAACAGACGGACGGACAGACGGACAACTTTTGAGATGTCATAAGTATCCCTCCACTTACGTGTTGGGATCCCAAAAAGAACTTGGAAACATTTCGTTTAAATAGATTCGGCAGCATAATTTTACCGGCCGGCTGCCACCACCGACCCCAACTACGGCCCGCTGAGTTATTTTCGGAGGCGCCGGCGCGCTGCCGACTTTCAGCGAGGTTTCAGAAACTAATTGGAAAAAAATAGTGACTAGTACTTACTATTGTTAGAAGGTGGAACTCCCTCTTTTAACTTTATTTACTGTTGGCAGCGCGCAACATGTTATCGAAAAAAGAGAGTCACCCCCTTGACTATTTGAAGAACGTCACCCCGGTGACGATCGGCAAATCAATAAGGAAATCAGCGGGAGAGAACCCAAAGAAGAAAAAGCTGAACTCATGCTAAGGATTCCTGATTCTGGATGATCTGGATTCCTGATGATGAATTCTTGATTTGGTTGCTGCCAGACTTCTATAGCCTTGATTATAGTGGGCTGCTTCTACTATTGGATATTCAAAAGATGGTGAGTCTTCGAGCAGCTTCACAGGAGTTGTAGTGCAACCCGAAGAGATCACCCCGGACTATCCTAGTCTAGTCTTCAGATTGTGCCTAACCATGAGAGTGTTCCAACCTTTAAACAATAGTAACTAATAGTTACCATTTTTGTTCCTACAGCTACATCACAAAAAGTTACTAGGCTACACTGGCCGTTCCAACCTTCTTGAAATAGTAACTAATAATAACTACTTGCTTACCATGCTCGGGAGCATAGTGAGCATGGTAACTACGAGTCTACCATGCATCTCTGCACATCTCTCTAACTTAATTGGTTGGATTCTCCTGGGGAATTAGATTTTGCTGCAAAATAGAACAATCATTCCAGCCCATGTTCCAGCCTTGACGCAAGAAGCCAAAATTGTGGCAGGTGAATGTGTATTCTTGCGAATTCAATTTTAGGTTGGAACATGATTGCAGTGCTTCCACTCCTCCCGATTTCTCGGGAGATCTCCCGGCTTTTTTGGAAATCTCCCGACCAAAATTTTCTCCCGATAATCTCCCAATTTTTGTAATTTTGCCAAAATTATAATAAGGTTATATTTCGGTCCGAAAATTTCGGTCCAGAGGCCCAAAGTTTTGCTAAAATGGTTCTGTATTTTTTCGATAGCACGACTATTCGATATATTTATGGGGATTCGGTAGTTGTACAGAATACTAAATAGGCCATCGGTAAGAAAAACTTCCATAATCGGGATTCGGTATAGTTGCCAGTATTCTGTAGTTATCACAAATTTGGTGCAAGAATTTACTGAAACCATCTGGTAATTTTTCGATGCCAGAACTATTTGGTATACTTATGGAGATTTTGTTGTTACATGGAATCCCAAATAAGCTATCGGTTCAGAACTATTCGGAATAACAACTGGGATTCGGTAATTTGTTCATTATAATTGCCAGGATTTGGGAGTTACCACGAACCTCAAAACTTGTAAGAGGTCGAGTGAAGCACTGGTCGCGGACAAAAGGGATGATCTATGATTTCATCGATAGTCCTTACTTTTATTTGGATCCCCAAAATAAAGTCTAATCATGAATATTTCGAGAGTTCCGCCTGCATCGCTTTTCGTAATATTCTCTATTTTCTGAAAGGGCGTATCATTTGACTAGGGTTTTAAGCCGGTTTTAGGATTGAGATTCCGAAACATTAAAAGGTAGAATCCAGCAAAATAAAATCTCGCCTGCGCCGCTCACTTTATGTGATTATGGGTAGTATTGACTAGACTACCCTTGATGTTGCTGCCAGAAAGTCCCTTCATCCGGTTCTTGGAACTTCTTAGAGTCTCTGCATTTAATCCTCAAAACAATGATAGAATGTGTAAGAGAAGCAGTTCAGTTTTAGCTTACAGGAAAAAAAAAAACTGGATTCCGAATAAATTTAGCCTGGGGCACTCGATTTAATTTTCTATTTTCTTTAATAGATAGAGTTGTTGCTGGAATCATGCTCGGCAATATATTCTTCCAGTGGGCTTCGTCAAAATGCCGCCTAATAGTTGGCTTATCGTCTTTTCATGCTGCCCATTAATGTTACTCTTCCTACGTAATCCTTTCTGTTCCATAATTTAAAGAGGATTCGGTAAAATTTTTGAGAGATTGGGTAAAATTTTTACTCTGCATCCCCCCCCCCCCTAATGAAAATGCACTTGCGACGACTCTGCTGACGCCTGATGGTTGCTTTGACAACTAGGGCTAAATTGTTGGAAAAATGGTAAAGTGACGATTTAAATCCTCTACTTTCGATCTTCCTCCTGACCCCAAGGTGATAAAAGGTCAGGTTTCCAATGGATTTTCAGTTCTCACGGGATGTACCCATTTCGTAAAACTGCACAGAAAAATCGACTAATTTTCAATCCAGAAATCCGCGTTGTTTCTGAAATTTGCAAAATCTGGGGAAGCCGTAGAAGCCAGGCCTCTATTGAAACGGAAAGAGAAATTTTCAGTAGACCTCAAGTGTCCTTTAAATTTTAGAGGTGTAAATCGGAAGTTTTCTGTCAGCATGGCTATGAAACTGGTCATATACTAAAATGTGTCATTTATGCATCGAAACTAGAAGTACGAGGAATTATATGAGTATTTTCACATGCTAAAAAGTTGAATGCAGTTACTCAATGCCTTTTTTGTAAAAAAGCTAACTCTAAAATTGCTTTGTCAGACATAATCACTGTTTCAAAACTCCCGATTTTCCCCCTGATTTCTTATAATTATCTCCCGAAAATCTCCTGGTTTTTTCGAAGCAGTTCCTGATTTTCAAAAAAGGAAAGTGGAAGCACTGCATGATTGTTCGTTTCAGTACTTGTTTTGGTGGGTTTGTAAATTTGTTGTCAAATACAAACTGTCCTACCACGTATTTCTAAAGTTCCCTTAAGTGACCCATCATGCATACAGAGAGCGTGTCCCACCCTATTTGCCGTAGTTTCTATTTGACGGAGCAAAACGGATAAGTCAGCTATATTTTATTTGAGCTATTTTTCGGCCCTTCTTGGCAAGGGTCCTCTTCAGGCTCAAGCCGCTAAACTGGAAAATGAACTCTTATCCGTTTTGCACCGTCAAATATGATTCGCAGTCAGCTTGGGCTGAAGGAACATCTTATCGTAGTTTCTATGTATGACCTCACGGGATCCTAGCTTCTTGGCATCGAGGTTGGAACACAGTTTGCATTTTTGGCAAAATATTGTGCAGCGGGCTGATTGGACTAATTACAATAACTAACATTAACCATGCGCCGGCAACATGGTATCGAAATGGAAGGTCACCCGTTTGACGATTTGAAAAATGGGTGATGACCTGAATCAAACGGAATGATTAATCAAACAGAAAATCAGCGGTAGACAACTCAAAGAAGAAGAAGCTAAACTCTTGATGTGGTTGCTGCCAGGGACTCCTGGATCTTAAGAGTTTCCTAACGAAAATTTCTAGAATAACCTTGATTATAGTAGGCTGCTTCTACTGTTCGGTATCATAAGATGGCGAGTCTTCCAACAGCTCCACAGGAGTTATAGTGCAACCTGAAGAGATCACCCTGAACTATCCTAGTCTAGCATAAAAATCCGGTCAAAATCTAAACCTGTCTAACAATAATTTCTTTTGAAGAAAAGTTGTTACAAAATTTGTTCTTCAACACTCAATCGAAGTGAAACTCTTATGCTATCCGTGGTAACCCTTGTGAAGTTATCTTTTTTACTCAGCCAGCTGGGGGAGCCCAACCAAGCGATCTGATTGGCTCTGCATAAGACAAAGTAGAGCTAGGGTCTGGTCTCTTTAAGGGCAGTTCTGACGGTCTAGAAAGCTTTGCGAGCTTCTGCGCCGGCTGTTTTAGCGACTTTGGCTAAAACTCGCTTCTCTTTCCAGAGCTCTTCTTACACTCCGCTAGTTTTCGCCAGCACTTGGAAAGTTAAGCCTCTTCATGAGTGGAAAGTGATCTTGGCAAGTCAGTGAAAAGTTGTAAATGTTCAACTGAGGCGCACCGACTTCTCGTATTTTCTTGCACTCAGTGGATTCTCAGTTTGCTTTTCGGAAAGCGAATCCAAGATATCCACCAGTAATAAGAAAGCCAGAATCTGCCAAGCATAAAGGCACAAGAAAAAAATAGAAAGTTGTTGCACCTTTACAACTTCTCACTGGCCAAAATCATTTTCCACTTGTGAAGTGGATTAGTTACAAGGCTCTCTGGAATAAAAATAAAAACAACACAGACAGGTTATCAGTCTTACCAGAGTTCTTGCTGAACCAGTAATTAGTATCACTTATGATCCTTGGGACCAGCACAAGTAAATTGTAACAGTTATGGCACCAAAATAGCAGAATAATAAGAGGGAGGTGCTAATTACTTATAACGGTGGCCTCTGGCGTAAAATAATAACAAGAATTGTAGCCGAATAGTTCAGTAGTTCAATAGAACTCTCAGATCTCTGTTATAGCTTCTCAATTTTCAGTCCTTGTAGACAGCTCGTCTTGCTTCTTTGTTCTCGCTTTTTATAAAACACTAATTTAACCACCCTTTAAAACCTGCATAGAGGGGTTTACATCTGCCTTTTATTGACGAATCAGGAAGGATAATCTGGAGTAGAGAATGAGATTAGAGACTTGATCACCAAAGCAACTTCTCAGTTCTGCAGAATTGCAAAACCTTTCACATTCTTGATTCAGACGAATATGCAAGAAAAGGGAATTAGCGTCTTCTTGAATAGTAAATAAATACAAAAAAAGAGAATTGTGGGAAGAATCCGACTTGTTGCATGATGAGAGGACATAAGGAGATTTGGTGAGCTATTTGATATTCATGTCTTTGGAAGTTCTGAATTTTTTAATGGTTTAGAGGATAGATTTAAAGTATTATCGATGCCAGGAGCATGCCAATGCACAGATTTGTTAACCCCAGTGTAGGTAATTGCAAGATAAATCTCAACGCATAGCTACCAAAACGTAATTTGCAATCAACAATGAAAAATTCTGATTGTGCTCTGTTGTAAACATTTTCTGTTATCTGGCAGCTCCACAAGGGAGTTTAACATTGCCAGACAGTAGGGCTTGTTTGTACTGCAATTGCACTTTACAGAGACAACTTAAGAGTTGTTTGTTCTTCTCTGATGTTTCGGGATAGGGTTGTATTTGAGTGTTTCCAGTAATACAAATTCTGGTTGGATTGCTGATGGTTAAATCAGTGTCCTGATTTCACTTATAAAATCTGGTACATGGTTCAGTACGATACTGAACGCTGAACCCTACGATATGCAGAAAGCTACTGAAATTTTGGAAGTTGATGAAAATTTTGGTTCATTTCACATGGGAAGAGATGCATTTGTTACGTCCACTGCCTTGCCTGAACTACCAGTGATGACCAGACTTGTTTTCAGTTTATCTCAGCGATATTTTACTTATTGATTCTGGACAGGTACCGGACTTTACTTAAATACTTAGCCATAATCTTTCTCATAAGGCTCAAGTATGCCTTAAATCCAAATATCCATGCAATAATTCATCTTCCTCTTTTGTCATAATAAAAATTTTGTTTTGTTTTTTTTGTCTTCTTTTGAGATTGGAGCCGGTAAGAAAAAACAAAAAAAAGTATGAGATATATTGGAGCACAGATCTAATGACCAAACTAACTAGTAGCATGCAGTGATATTCAGGTCTTGTTCCAGATTGTTCTTCGAGAGCGAACGAGGAGTACTCCCGAACACCGAGTTTGTCTTCGAAGAGCTGTCCCCGTCGTTTACGCCGGATAACGCTGACAGAGAACTCGAGAACTTTGAACTTGTAAATGTTTTGGTGAGTCTCTGATATACCGTAGTTCCTCTTGTGGAAATTTGAACGGTGGTGTGAAAATGTGAACAGCGATGGGTAGAGACTCGGGTAGAGTAGTTCTCATCTTCATTAGCTTCTGAATGGTTACTTACTTGTTATCTCTACTGCCCTATCCAGCTCCTGCTAGATTTCCGATTCTGATCATTTATTTGGGTGCATCCCCTTACTTGTTCCTTTTAGCAGCTTACGGTTAGCATTCTGGACTTCTTTTCGGATAAAGTGTTAAATTTGTTTTCGGTAGCATTGTTGTCTTCCCGTTATTTACAGTGATTCCGGATCTTGATATTACCCTCCCATCTGAACTGCGTAGGAAAATCTTTCTTTCGATGCTATGTCAAACGCTTGTTACCCAATGCCAAACACCAGTCACTGTAGGTACCGGAAATCTAACCTACTCCACTATAGATTGATACGAATTCTGACTGGGTGATTTCTAAACTTCACTGGACCGTGAGTGTTTTGCTGAGTCAGGGTATCCAGCGATAGGCATATGTTATGCTAAATGCTGGATAGAACGAGCTTTTGGCATACGTTAACCCAAAATCAAGAGGTTGTGGTAGACTAGGCTATATTCTGAATGTATGGACCTATTTCCCTAGTTCAGTAAATAACTAATCTTGTTCTCTCTTTACAGGAAGCAATGTCAGTCATTTTGTCTCCATAGTTCAGAACAACAAGCTGCACAATCACACTGGCTTGGATTCATTACACCGAAAATGGTAAGAACCCATACATCTTTACAGTAGCCTAGTTTGCATGCAACTAAAGTCCATGTCGATCGGATAAATCATATTGCTATTGATCTTAAAAAGGCTTTCAATTTAGTCAAGCATGCCAACCTTTTGGACTAGCCATTTACAAAATGTAATGTAGAATATTTTTAGTAAGAATCGTCGCTAGTGTTAGGCTATATCAGATAGGACGCAACTGCTAAATATAAATCAATCTATTCCGAATGTCTCCCGGGTTTTTTTACGGAGTACCGCAAGGTACAATTTTAGGTCCTTCACTGTTTCTCCTCCTGGCAAGGAGTTCATTTTCCGACCTGTACGAATTAACATGTGCCTTCGATCGGGTAAGCTTCTATCCCGATATGGGGCTCCTACCGACAAACTAATTCAATTTTTCTTTTGTTTTGTCTGGCCTTTCCAAGACTTTTGCCATATGGCATTTTGGAATCAGTTCACTTGTACCACAGTTGGCATTCTTGCCATGAGCAAACATTGTTCCTTCTTTTTTTCCAGTCTTTTTTTTTCAGCCGCTTTCCATGATCGTTGCCAGGTATGACAACCTTGGTAAAATTTGCACAGCAGGTCTCCGGATGATTATGCTCCTCGGAAACAATAAACGGGAGCATGATACGTCACATAAAGAGCGTGTTCCAGACCACTTATTTTAGTTACTACGCATGACGTCACGAATTTTGGCTTTTTGGCGTCAAGGCTGAAACGTATTTTTATATTTTCGGCAAAATATCATGAGACTGGCTAATCAGGCAAATCAGGTGACAGATATTCGCAGTTACCACGTGTGCTACGCAGGCTACGCCCCCAAGCGTGGTAAGCAAATAGTTACAATCAGTTACTATTTCGAGAAAGTTGGAACGGTCAGCGTAGTAACTTTTCACGAGGTTAGAACGAAAAGAGTAACTAATAGTTACTATTATTAGAAGCGTGGAACACGCTCAAAGAAAACAAGCATAGCAAGCGTAATAATCACTGTATTGCCAACAAAGGAGTTGGATACACTTACGAAGTGAAGAATCTCGGGAATGAGAATGGATGGAAATACTACTGAAGTAGAATGAATTGCTATCATAAGTACGACGTTTCCTTTAAATATCATCATAAATTTGTTACTACTATCTAAATTAGTGCCTTATGCTCATGATGTTTGCTTAACTAACTATAATAGCAAACCTAGCCTATCCAAATAGCAAGCTATAATATAACGTATGACGGTCCCCGATAAGTTGAGATTAAACATGACACAAGGTAGCTAACTTATCTTTCATTGGTCAAGCCGCCTTGTATGATGAGGGATGCTTATGAAGCGTTGCTCGAAATGTGGAAAAGCCTCTATATTCTCTGTGACTGGGTCGTCCCAGAAAGGGGTACGTTTTTTAGTTTACGTTTACGTTTTTGGGATCCCAAAACGTAAGTGGAGGGATACCTATGACATCGCAAAAGTTGTCCGTCTGTAATCACGATAACTCTCGAAGGGAATGAGATATTTTGATGAAACTTGGTGTGAGGATTCGTTGGGTCGTCGGACCAGTCGAGTTCGTAGATGGGCTTTGTAGCCCGACATTTAGGGGTGGGGGAGGGGGTTTAGATTAAGGGGCAAACAAAATATTTTGAAACAGCTAATGTGATAGTCGATTATGGGGTAAGAAGACATGCTGAGCACGATGGTGAAAATCTTGTGAAAATCCGATGACAAAAACATTTTGTCATCGGACGAGTAGTTCGTCCGGAATCCGGCCAAAACCGGAAAGTTTGTTAAAAGTAAAAGTTTTATTTGAAGTTGATTAGATGTTCGATTTAGGGGTAGGAAGACATGCTGAAGACGATGGTGAAAACCATTTTGTCATCGGACAAGTAGTTCGTCCGGAATCCGGCCAAAACGGGAAAGTTTGTTAAAAGTAAAAGTTTTATTTGAAGTTGATTCGATTTAGGGGTAGGAAGACATGCTGAAGACGATGGTGAAAACCATTTTCTCGACGGACAAGTAGTTCGCCAGAAATCCGGCCGAAACCGGAAAGTTTGTTAAAATTCTAAATTTTATTTCGAGTTGATTAGATGTTCGGTTTAGGGCAAGAAGACATGCTGAACACTTATGTGAAAACAATTTTCTACCCGGACATGTAGTTCGCCCGGAATCCGGCGAATACCGGAAAGTTGGTTAAAAGTAAAAGTTTAATTTGAAGTTGATTAAATCTTTTATTTTTGGGTAAAAAGACATGCCGAACACGATGGTTAAAATCATTTTCTCGCTGGAGAACAAGTTCGCCCGGAATCCGGCCAAAACCGGAAAATTTGTTAAAAGTAAAAGCTTTATCTGAAGCTGATTAGATGATATATTCAGGGGTAAGAAGAGACGCTGAGTCGGTATATGACAATGGTTTTTTACCCGGACATACAATTATTCCGGAATCCGGTTGTAACCGGATTTTTTTTCAGTCAAACTTTTATTCAAAGTTGATTAGATGTTCTTTATAGGGATAAGGAGATACGCTGGTTTTGTTTCTGTTTTTTTTTTTTTTGCTGGACTAGTAGTTCGCTCGGAAATCGGCAGGAAGTCTCGGTCAGTATCGTCAAAATAGATATGGCTTATAGAGGTATATCTGAACTTGGTTTTCTCTGATGATTAGCCTGTCCAAGACTGGATCTGGCGAAGACAAGACTCGATTGTCTGAATCAAATATTAGATTTTTGGGATCCCATCGACACCTTTGGTCTTGTTTAGTTTACTGTCATGCTGATTCAGACCTCAACAACTTTATTTATACAGCTATTATTTTCCGTCTTCGTTTAACTTGTAGGTAAAAGAAAGCCGAGTCGTGGATCCCCTTTCTTACCGTAGTTCATACCCACCCTGCGGTATTTCACTAATTCTTACGTCTGTCGCGGTTCGCTCTTTTCTAGGCCACTACCCCGAGTCTTGTCACCATTATAGTTCTACTGGATAGACCGGCAAGACCTGTTACACAGTTGTCCTGCAGTACGTTGGATAACAGCTAGAAGCAGCATTGTTCTTTTCGTAAATTGATCACGATTTATCTACCACGAAAAAAGCTATCAATGTTCATAGACAAATCCGAAATGCTAAGTCTCCCAGTAAGATCCAGCGGTTCGTTATTGGGGAATGCATAACTTATAACTCCTCTCGCCCGGTAAGGTTGTGATGCTCATTTGAGAGAATATCTAAACTAACCCTCCTTCTTTTTCAGGTGGACAAGCGTGATACAAGAGAATTAATCAGCTTCCAGGAAAGAATCTGCAATTTGTAAACTGTGTTCAGTGCCTTGCTTCTTTTGGATTCCACGGACGTAGGACTGAAAACGGTCGCTGCCTAGTTTTCAAAGTAGCCGTTTTTCCTCCGAATATTGGTAGAGCATTGACAAAATCAGCCGTCAAATCGCCACGGTCTACGGTTGTCGTGTGATTATGGAACAATTTTGACATGATTAGTGAGGCATTGTTGCGTTTGAAAATCCTTGGCAGGCATATGATCAAAGAAACTTTACATTCAAGCAAGAGGGTTTGTTCCTGCTGATATTCAAGCCGCTGCTTCGTCCGAC
Source organism: Branchinecta lynchi (assembly GCA_023053575.1). Lineage (NCBI taxonomy): Eukaryota > Metazoa > Arthropoda > Branchiopoda > Anostraca > Branchinectidae > Branchinecta > Branchinecta lynchi. Next base: position 4,671,587 of record JAKZAP010000020.1, on the reverse strand, counting down.
TATTTATATGGCCAAGCTGTACAGTCAGAACTTACTACAATTACGATATTGGAGCCATGACCAGATCCAAAGGAGAGCCACCAAATTCTTACTATCTGCGTCATCTACTCTCTCTGATACCTTTGTGATCCTTAGAGGTGAAAGTGTTCTGTCCTGCAGTATATTCATACTAATAATTGTCCCCTACTGATAGTTCACGTTGAGCGGTGTTGCTGTATGTTATTGATTAACACTCCCAACCGGAAACGTGCATCCCTGTGTTTTCAGGTTCTGATTCTCCAGAGCAATTTTCAAGTCAAGATTATGTACAATAAAAGTTATTCCTGCGAGTCTCTCTTTCGTAGTTCGGCTTCCTGAAACTGATGCTTAGTAAGTTTGCTGTGCGAATCTGCGTTTGAACTGCTAGCAGGAGAGAAAACGTATTGCATGGCGACAGGTCCTACTGACGAAGGACTGAGGATAAAAATTGTGGAAAAACCCACAATAAAAGGGAAGAAACCGACTTCACCCTTTTTTTCTCAGTATCAGCAAATGTCAAGTTTGCTAAAAGTCTAGGCTTCATCTTCCAGATTTTTCTTCCGGATACCAGAAAGCCGTTCGTCAAGACGGATCTGAAAGGTGAAGCCAGGTCAAAAACGTCTGGAAGTCCGGGGTGTTGGACACCCCAGATTCCGGATGTCTGGAAGGTACCAGAGAGGCAACCGGTTCGAGAGACAACAAATACGGATGTAGGAAGAAACGGGAAAGTGATTGACAGTTGGGCTGGGATGTAATTTGTAGGAGATGTTTGAACTGGGAAAGGGAATCTAGGAAAGGTTAAAGAATAACAAAATCAGCTGTCATCATTTCATGAAAATTCACTATGCGGAAGCCTGGGACGTCTGAAAGGTGAGGCCTGGGCTGAAGTGAGCGAGACAAATCAGCGCCATCTATAGGTTAGTCTTTGACATGAAAGAAATGAATATAGGTGGCGCTAACGATTCGAAATAAACTGATTTCCTTCAGCAAGTAAGCCTTGAAACTGGCTGGTATCTAACCTTACAAACAGTACAATGGCAGTCACATAAACATTATTTTGTATGGCTTTCCTGTTTCAGTTTGACAGTTCTTGGTATCTGAGTATGCCTTGAAGAGCCATCTAGCGACTTTTTTACGCCGAAATCACAAAACGTGTTCCACGAAGGGTGTGGGGGGGGCGAAGCCTAAAACTGAAAAAAATATCTATTGGAGGTCTAGGATAGCTTACATGACCAAAAATCATAGCTCCTTTAGTTTATTGATGAAAGACTTTCATTGCTAAAATGTAACCATCAGCCTCTTTGGTCGAGGCGAGAACACGAACCTGTCATGAAAGAGTCTCGCGCTAAAAAGTCGTCCAGTATGTGAGCAGACAGATCGCAAGCCAACAAGACCGATTAGAGAATCTATGTTCCTAACCGATAAATTAGGCTATCCCCCCTTCCCCCAATTTTCAGAGTGCGAGTTCCAGAGGTTTCCCTCACTTCGTTAACTTAAGTGACCTATGACTTTTAAAAGTTGCCCGTCTATCACGACGATAACTCTTGAAGAGATAGAGAGATTTTGTGTGAGTATTCGTAGGGTCAAACGTACAGTCTAAGTTCACAGATGGGCCCGGAACCATATATTTTGGGGTGGCGGAGGGGTTTCGGCATTAAAGCACAAGTCTTACTAGAAATGATATTCCCATTGTGGAATAGGTCAGGAAAAGTGTTTCCCGAAAATACAATTACTTTCCACCAAAAATAAGCGATTTTCTTGATAGCGCTTGTCGACTCTATCCAGCACTCCTGCTCACCGACGCGGTGGTTGGGCGCAAAACATTTGAAAACTGAACGTACCGTGATTAAGTGGGAAAACTAGCAAACAAAAGAAGTAAAAAACAGAAGATTCCCATATCATTATGTGTGACAGATTCTGATTGGACGTTGAAGATTCCGGCAAGCTTCACGTTGTGTTACGGGCAAAATTCGGCACGGCCGAAAAAGCGTTAAAAAGTCGTAGGCACGTAACGAAATAATGAAGAAAGGTCGGAATTTTAGAAGCTTAAAATTCCACAAGGGAGCTAGATATATTATAAAAGGCAGAATAAGCGAGATGGGTCCTTTAAGAGATGAACAAAATATTTGTTCAAGTTAATGCGACAGTCAAGTTAAGGGTAAGGAGACACGCTGAATCCTCAATTGAACTTCTTTTTCTCACCAGAAAAATAGTTCGTCTTGAATCCGGGAACAAGCGAAAGTTTGTGGATTTCTTTTTTTCTGATTTGAATTGAGGTTCGGCATAGGAGGTAAGAAGACATAATGAATCCCATACATGAACTTCACTTTCTCACTGGACAGATAGTTTTACTGGATTCCAGTCAAACCAAAAAAGACACAGTTTACCGAGAAATACTATTTCTTCTCTCCTCAGGTTGATAGTCAAGTCGGGATCTTGAATGTTTAAGAATGAACCTGATTTTTTATATTCTTTTCGCTAAAAAGCCTTACCTTCACTGTCAAAAAAAATCTTGCAGTGTTTGCTACTGGGATTAACCTTATCTTTATTGAGATAAGATTATCCCTAATTCGGATTAATTCCCAAAAGAGATAAGATTAATCCTAGTAAAAAAAACTGCATCCTTATTCCGAGAAACTTTTTAGTGTTGTGGATCTGATTAATGGTCTATTACGAAGATTACGAGATCTGTCTGGGGGCTGGTAAAGAACGAACCTCTGCAATACTCGATTGTCTGTCCTAGAAAGATGAACAAATATTCCCCGTTCGGGTCCCATCGAAACCTATGGTCTTGTTGTATGTGTAAACGCCGATAACGTAAAGTCTTCACAAACAAAAGTTTTACCTTGATCATTCTTAGTACCAGTGGCACTTTAAATTCAGTACAAGAGCTTACAGACGGCGAGAACCCAACTGAAAATCCTTGAATCCACAGAGAAATGCTCGAAGAACTGCGAGACAACTATATAGCAGCTTATTTGGCACTCGAATACCTTTTCTACGCTTAAAAGTCATCTCGTCGAGTAGCCGAGTAAAAAAAAAATGCAGCCTAGTGCTTTCACGAGTTTCCTATCATATAAACATATAGTTTCGGATAAGCTTTTAATATCAAACACGGTACAAAATTTAAACTGGGCCTACCTCGAACTAGTCAATAAGCCTCGCTGAAGAAACAGGGGCTACGATCAGGCATGACACGGACGTTGCTATGTTAGAATCACAGAAAGCTCATCTGGTTTGATCCTTACGCGTCAAATAAGCCCCCTTTCAACTGAGCGAATCGGACATCCAAACATCAGATCCAGGGCATTTGCTCTTCCCACCCATCAAGTTTTACTGAAATCAGAACACTTCCGGTCTGCAAGTCCTCCCATCGAGTTCAGACATAGTCTGAACATCGGAATAACATACCTAGTCCATATGACCACTATAATCTCCAAGTTCCATCCCAACGTGTTTAACAAATTTTCGGGACTCCCCCTCCAACTTCCCCACGTGGTCGGAGACAGTTTAGACAAGTGACTGTCACATCTAGAGAATTTGCTTCTACCACTCACCAAATTTTATTCAAATAGGAGCACTTATTGTATCCCTCTTAGACTACACCCCCACCAAACTCGGATCCGGCCGTGACCCAAAAATCGATCATCTAGGCCATACAAGTTTCATCCCTATCTTCTATCCGTATGTTTTTTACCCATGTGGCAGACCTTACCCCCCCCCCCCAAACATGATCGGATATGGATCGGATGACGGATGGAGACAGACCGACAGACATCATCGATTTATTTAGCATTTGTCGAAGTCCGCAAGTGCCCTAACAAGAATAGTCAAGTCAAAAAGCACTAATGAAACAAGTAACCTTAGCTCCCTCAAGGCTTCTCTATTCTTTATAACTCTTTCCACACGGAAGCACCAGCGAAACAAATAATGAAACTCCTTAACGCTTTCCTATTCGTCAAAACATTTCCGATTCATGAAAATTCTCTAATTCACTAATCACTGATAATGAAGCCTCCTTCACATAAAAGCTCAGTTCCGGTAAATTCGGGCGTCGCTTATCACGATAGATGGCTTTAAAAAATTTTCAGATTTCCAAAGCCTCTGTAAAGCAAATAAGAACAAACTTCCGTGCCCATCTGCTCACACACTGAATTCTCCAGCTTGACACTTGACACTTTTACTAACAAGTCCAGTCTTTGTGTTAGAAGAAGTTCACAGGTTTCGGAGCTTTCTCACAAGCTTCCCATTCACAGTTTGATGTACGATGTGGATATCAATGTCGCTGACCAGCTAAAAAAGACAAACTGTTACTTGGGAAGACACTAACTGACAGTAGAAGCTACTTCTTTTTCTCAAGGAAGTTTCCAGAGTTACTTGTTGGTTACATACGGCCTACTCAACCCTACTATCAGAGGTTGAATGACAACAAATAATCACTAAACGCTTTCTGTGAACATTTACTTTATACTGAGATCCCTCACAAGCACGACTATCTGGTAATTTGTGTTTTTATTGCCTTATTTAAAACCATCCCGCAGGATAAAAGTTCTGTCTGAATTCACCAGCTATTTCCTTCAGGAAAGAAGCGCTTACACTCCTTAACCATGAACGTTTCTTCGGACAGAAGCTTGTAACAACAAGCCGCGACTTGCGGCCTCACAAGAGACTTCAAAGAAGAAAACCTTCGGTAAGATTTCCAAATAAACTAAAGGCGTTTTTCCGCGACACAATTGTGGGCCACACAGTCGAGCCACAAGCTGAGACTCGCGAAAACGCCGTTTCGTCTATTTTGGGCGGTAATTTCAATTGTCGGAAATTAAAATAAAATTCAGGTAAAATCTCAATAAACAGATCTTCAGGCTTTCGTCCTGTACAAAAAGGATCCTTATGTCTAAAAGCTAGTGAAAGTAGTTAATTTTTTTGTTTTGACATTATTTTGCTACTAAACTTGAATTCCACGACAGATTCGAGACACAAAATCGAAAATCACCTCGGCAGTTGTTTGTCGAATTCGAGCCACAACGGCAGCCACACAAATCTTTTTGGTCGCGGAAACACGCTTGTGAGCCGCACAAAAGACTGCGGAAACACTCTTTTTGAGCCACAATAGACCAGTGCCAGTGAAAAGGAATGGAAGATTCAGGTTGAGATAGTGTCCAATTCTTACTAAAATACAAATTCGTCTATACTTGAACAAAAAAAAAAACCAGCGAGAGCAAGAAAACTGTGTGGCGAAGAGTTAAATAAAGTAGTTTTAGTCTGTCTTAGTTATTGACAATGACGGCGAGGCTGTTAGGAAATAGACCGTAAATAGTGTAGGCCTATACAGTGAGAAAACGCGGAAAATACAGTTATGAATTACCCGAGATGCAGTAGATCTGATCAGCCTTTATATGCCGACTGTCTCTTCCACGCGAGGTAAAGGTTGTAAAGTCACGCAATAGATAAACAAATATCTAGCTGCCGACTAAACACATGGATGCACATCCTTGTGTTAAATGCTATGTTGGATACAGTGAAGGACCTAAAATTGTACCTTGCGGTACTCCGTAAAAACAAGAGCTACGAGCTCATATGGCACTTGTTACGAGTAGGCACGGCTCGGTTATGTCAATGATATATCTAGTGTTTGCTAGGTGTCTTCCCACCAAGTTTCATCTCGATCCCTCCACTCATAGCGTTTTCCAATATTTCCGGTTCTCCCCTCCAGCTCTCCCCAAAAGTCACCGGATCCGGTCCGGATTTTAAGTGGGTCGTCTGAGGCATGAGGTCTTTCCAAATATCAAGTTTCATCGAGATCCGGTCACCCGTTCAAAAGTTATAAATACCTCAAGATTCCGGATTCCCCCTCCCTCCACTCCCCCAACAGTGCCCGAATCGGCTCGGTCATGTCAATGATTTATCTATTGTTTGCTAGGTGTCTTCGCACCAAGTTTCATCTCGATCCCTCCACTCATAGCGTTTCCCAAGATTTCTGGTTAACCCCTCCAGCTCCCCTAAAAGTCACTGGATCCGGTCCGGATTTTAAGTGGGTCGTCTGAGGCATGAGGCCTTTCCAAATATCAAGTTCCATCGAGATCCGATCACCCGTTCAAAAGTTATAAATACCTCAAGATTCCGGATTCCCCCTCCCTCCACTCCCCCCACAGTGCCCGAATTGGCTCGGTTATGTCAATGATGTATCTTCACACCATGTTTCATCTCGATCCCTCCAATCACAGCGTTTCCCAAGATTTCCGGTTGCCCCCTCCAGCTCCCCCCAAAAGTCACCGGATCCGGTCCGGATTGTAAGTGGGTCGTCTGAGGCATGAGGTCGTTCCAAATATCAAGTTTCATCGAGATCCGGTCACCCGTTCAAAAGTTATAAATACCTCAAGATTCCGGAATCCCCTCCCTCCACTCCCCCGACAGTGCCCGAATCGGCTCGGTCATGTCAATGATGTATCTAGTGTTTACTAGGCGTCTTCCCACCAAGTTTCATCTCGACCCCTCCATTCATAGCGTTTCCCAAGATTTCCGGTTGCCTCCTCCAGCTCCCCCCAAAAGTCACCGGATCCGGTCCGGATTTTAAGTGGGTCGTCTGAGGCATGAGGTCTTTCCCAATATCAAGTTCCATCGAGATCCGATCACCCGTTCAAAAGTTATAAATACCTCAAGATTCCGGATTCCCCCTCCCTCCACTCCCCCCCACAGTACCCGAATAGGCTCGGCTATGTCAATGATGTATCTAGTGTTTGCTAGGTGTCTTCCCACCAAGTTTCATCTCGATCCCTCCACTCATAGCGTTTCCCAAGATTTCCGGTTGCCCCCTCCAGCTCCCCCCAAAAGTCACCGGATCCGGTCCGGATTTTAAGTGGGCGTCTGAGGCATGAGGTCGTTCCAAATATCAAGTTTCATCGAGATCCGATCACCCGTTCAAAAGTTATAAATACCTCAAGATTCCGGAATCCCCCTCCCTCCACTCCCCCCCACCGTACCCGAATCGGCTCGGTTATGTCAATGATGTATCTAGTGTTTGCTAGGTGTCTTCCCACCAAGTTTCATCTCGATCCCTCCACTCATAGCGTTTCACAAGATTTCCGGTTGCCCCCTCCAGCTCCCCCCAAAAGTCACCGGATCCGGTCCGGATTTTAAGTACGTCGTCTGAGGCATGAGGTCTTTCCAAATATCAAGTTCCATCGAGATCCGATCACCCGTTCAAAAGTTATAAATACCTCAAGGTTCCGGATTCCCCCTCCCTCCACTCCCCCCCACAGTGCCCGAATCGGCTCGGTTATGTCAATGATGTATCTAGTGTTTGCTAGGTGTCTTCCCACTAAGTTTCATCTCGATCCCTCCACTCATAGCGTTTCCCAAGATTTCCGGTTGCCCCCTCCAGCTCCCCCCAAAAGTCACCGGATCCGGTCCGGATTTTAAGTGGGTCGTCTGAGGCATGAGGTCGTTCCAAATATCAAGTTTCATCGAGATCCGATCACCCGTTCAAAAGTTAAAAATACCTCAAGATTCCGGATTCCCCCTCCCTCCACGGTGCTCGGATCGGGGAAGTGACTATTTCCAACTTAATCATTTGGGGTCCCTGATACGCTTGCCAAGTTTTATCGTCCTAGCTTATCTGAAAGTGCCCGAACTAGCAAAACCTGGACAGACCGACAGACCGACGGACGGACAGAAATTGCGATCGCTATATGGCACTTGGCCGAAGGGCAAGTGCCATAAAAACCGGGAGACATTCGGAATAGATTGATTTATATTTAGCAGTTGCTTCCTATCTGATGTAGCCTAACACTAGCGACGATTCTTACTAAAAATATTCTACATTACATTTCATAAATGGCTTGTAAAAAAGGTCGGCAAGCTTGACTAAATTGAAAGCCTTTTTAAGATCAATAGCAGTGCGATTTATCCGATCGACATGGACTTTAGTTGCATGCAAGCTAGGCTACTGTAAAGATGTATGGGTTCTTACCATTTTCTGGTGTAATGCATCCATGCCAGTGTGATTGTGCAGCTTGTTGTTTTGAACTATGGAGACAAAATGACTGAGATTGCTTCCTGTAAAGAGAGAACATGATTAGTTATTTACTGAACTAGGGAAATAGGTCCATACATTCAGAATATAGCCTAGTCTACCACAACCTCTTGATTTTGGGTTAACGTATGCCAAAAGCTCGTTCTATCCAGCATTTAGCATACCATATGCCTATCGCTGGATCAGCAAAACACTCACGGTCCAGTGAAGTTTAGAAATCACCCAGTCAGAATTCGTATCAATCTATAGTGGAGTAGGTTAGATTTCCGGTACCTACAATGACTGGTGTTTGGCATTGGGTAACAAGCGTCTGACATAGCATCGAAAGAAAGATTTTCCTACGCAGGTCAGATGGGAGGGTAATATCAAGACCCGGAATCATAGTAAATAACGGGAAGACAACAATGCTACCGAAAACAAATTTAACACTTTACCCGAAAAGAAGTGCAGAATGCTAACCGTAAGCTGCTAAAAAGAACAAGTAAGGGGATGAACCCAAACAAATGATCAGACTCGAAAATCTAGCAGGAGCTAGATAGGGCAGTAGAGATAACAAGTAAGTAACCATTCAGAAGCTAATGAAGATGAGATTCGAGTAACTACTCTACCCGAGTCTCTACCCATCGCTGTTCACATTTTCACACCACTATTCAAATTTCCACAAGAGGAACCACGGTATATCAGAGACTCACCAAAACAGGTACAAGTTCAAAGTTCTCGAGTTCTCTGTCAGCGTTATCCGGCGTAAACGAAGGGGACAGCTCTTCGAAGACAAACTCGGTGTTCGGGAGTACTCCTCGTTCGCTCTCGAAGAACAATCTGGAACAAGACCTGAATATCACTGCATGCTACTAGTTAGTTTGGTCATTAGATCTGTGCTCCACTATATCTCATACTTGTTTTTGTTTTTTTCTTACCGGCTCACAATCTCAAAAGAAGACAAAAAAACAAAATAAAATTTTTGTTATGACAAAAGAGGAAGATGAATTATTGCATGGATATTTGGTTTTATGGCATGCTTGAGCCTTATGAGAAAGATTATGGCTAAATATTTAAGTAAAGTCCGGTACCTGTCCAGAATCAATAAGTAAAATATCGCTGAGATAAACTGAAAACAAGTCTGGCCATCACTGTCAGTTCAGGCAAGGCATGTGGACGTAACAAATGCATCTCTTCCCAGCGTTCAGTATCGTACTGAACCATGTACCAGATTTTATAAGTGAAAACAGGATACTGATTTAACCATCAGCAATCCAACCAGAATTTGTATTACTGGAAACGCTCAAACACAACCCTATCCCGAAACATCAGAGAAGAACAAACAACTCTTAAGTTGTCTCTGTAAAGTGCAATTGCAGTACAAACAAGCCCTACTGTCTGGCAATGTTAAACTCCCTTGTGGAGCTGCCAGATAACAGAAAATGTTTGCAACAGAGCACAATCAGAATTTTTCACTGTTGATTGCAAATTACGTTTTGGTAGCTATAGCGTTGACATTTATCTTACAATTACCTACACTGGGGTTAACAAATCTGTGCATTGGCATGCTCCTGGCATCGATAATACTTTAAATCTATCCTCTAAACCATTACAAAATTTAGAACTTCCAAGACATGAATATCACATAGCTCACCAAATCTCCTTGATTATGTCCTCTCATCATGCAACAAGTCGGACTCTTCCCACAATTCTCTTTTTTTGTATTTATTTACTATTCAAGAAGACGCTAATTCCCTTTTCTTGCATATTCGTCTGAATCAAGAATGTGAAAGGTTTTGCAATTCTGCAGAACTGAGAAGTTGCTTTGGTGGTCAAGTCTCTAATCTCATTCTCTATTGTCCGTTCCGACTGGTCAACAAGGGTGGATGTTCTGTATAAACATGTTTATTTGTTTTTTTTTATCAAAGGCGAGAACCATGAAAAATGAAAAATGGTAATCTGTATGGGACTCCAGGCTTCACAAGTAACCCCGTGATCAAATCAGCAGATCCAGGATGGACACAGGATGTTACAAAGGTAAGCCCCACTGAAGAATGTGAATGCTTGTCAGGTGATCTCACATCACCAGGACCAAGGGTATTTTTGGCTTGCAAATTAGCAAGCCTCAAAAGCAAGCCCCCTTGATCAAATCAGCAAAGCCAGGGCACTACACAAGTAAGCACCATTGACAAGCATGCCTAGGCTAGCCGAGCCGAGTGTTTTCTCCGAATCGAGAAGAGGAAGCTTCTTGATTCTGCAGAATCAAGAAGTTGCTTCGCTAGTCAATTCTCAATCCTCCTTCCTGATTGGTCAATAAAAGGCAGATGTAAACCCCTCTAAGCAGGTTTTAAAGGGTGGTTAAATTAGTGTTTTCTAAAAAGCGAGAACAAAGAAGCAAGACGAGCTGTCTACAAGGACTGAAAATTGAGAAGCTATAACAGAGATCTGAGAATTCTATTGAACTACTGAACTATTCGGCTACAATTCTTGTTATTATTTTATGCCAGAGGCCACCGTAACAAGTAATTAGCCCCTCCCCCTTATTATTCTGCTATTTTGGTGCCATAACTGTTACAATTTACTTGTGCTGGTCCCAAGCATCATAAGTGATACTAATTACTGGTTCAGCAGGAACTCTGGTAAGACTGATAACCTGTCTGTGTTGTTTTTATTTTCATCCCAGAGAGCCTTGTAACTAGTCCACTTCACAAGTGGAAAATGATTTTGGCCAGTGAGAAGTTGTAAAGGTGCAACAACTTTCTATTTTTTTTCTTGTGCCTTTATGCTTGGCAGATTCTGGCTTTCTTATTACTGGTGGATATCTTGGATTCGCTTTCCGAAAAGCAAACTGAGAATCCACTGAGTGCAAGAAAATACGAGAAGTCGGTGCGCCTCAGTTGAACATTTACAACTTTTCACTGACTTGCCAAGATCACTTTCCACTCATGAAGTGGCTTAACTTTCCAAGTGCTGGCGAAAACTAGCGGAGTGTAAGAAGAGCTCTGGAAAGAGAAGTGAGTTTTAGCCAAAGTCGCTAAAACAGCCGGCGCAGAAGCTCGCAAAGCTTTCTAGACCGTCAGAACTGCCCTTAAAGAGACCAGACCCTAGCTCTACTTTGTCTTATGCAGAGCCAATCAGATCGCTTGGTTGGGCTCCCCCAGCTGGCTGAGTAAAAAAGATAACTTTACAAGGCTTACCACAGATAGCATAAGAGTTTCACTTTGATTGAATGCTGAAAATTTTGTAACAACTTTTCTTCAAAAGAAGTTATTGTTAGACTGGTTTAGATTTTGACCGGAAACCTGACCTTTTATCACCTTGGGGACAGTAGGAAGATCGAAAGTAGAGGTTTTAACTCGTCACTTTACCATTTTTCCAACAATTTAGCCCTAGTTGTCAAAGCAACCATCAGGCGTCAGCAGAGGCGTCGCAAGTGCATTTTCATTGGGGGGGGGGGGGGGGGGGTGTGCAGAGTAAAAATTTTACCCAATCTCTCAAAAATTTTACCGAATCCTAGAATCCTCTTTAAATTATGGAACAGAAAGGATTACGTAGGAAGATCATCATCATAAGGTTTGAATGGCGTTGAGTTCCACTTCGTGTAGATCTCTTTCTGCCTTCTCGGTTGATCGGTGGTGGTTGTTTTTAACATTAATGGGCAGCATGAAAAGACGATAAGCCAACTATTAGGCGGCATTTTGACGAAGCCCACTGGAAGGATATATTGCCGAGCATGATTCCAGCAACAACTCTATCTATTAAAGAAAATAGAAAATTAAATTGAGGTGCCCCCAGGCTAAATTTATTCGGAATCCAGTTTTTTTTTTTCCTGTAAGCTAAAACTGAACTGCTTCTCCTTACACATTCTATCATTGTTTTGTGGATTAAATGCAGAGACTCTAAGAAGTTCCAAGAACCGGATGAAGGGACTTTCTGGCAGCAACATCAAGGGTAGTCTAGTCAATACTACCCATAATCACATAAAGTGAGCAGCGCAGGCGAGATTTTATTTTGCTGGATTCTACCTTTTAATGTTTCGGAATCTCAATCCTAAAAACCGGCTTAAAACCCTAGTCAAATGATGCGCCCTTCCAGAAAATAGAGAATATTACGAAAAGCGATGCAGGCGGGACTCTCGAAATATTTATGATTAGACTTTATTTTGGGGATCCAAATAAAAGTAAGGACTATCGATGAAATCATAGATCATCCCTTTTGTCTGCGACCAGTGCTTCACTCGACCTCTTACAAGTTTCGAGGTTCGTGGTAACTCCCGAATCCTGGCAATTATAATGAACAAATTACCGAATCCCAGTTGTTATTCCGAATAGTTCTGAACCGATAGCTTATTTGGGATTCCATGTAACAACAAAATCTCCATAAGTATACCAAATAGTTCTGGCATCGAAAAAATTACCAGATGGTTTCAGTAAATTCTTGCACCAAATTTGTGATAACTACAGAATACTGGCAACTATACCGAATCCGATTACGGAAGTTTTTCTTACCGATGGCCTATTTAGTATTCTGTACAACTACCGAATCCCCATAAATATATAGAATAGTTGTGCTATCGAAAAAATGCAGAACCATTTTAGCGAAACTTTGGGCCTCTGGACCGAAATTTTCGGACCGAAATATAACCTTATTATAATTTTGGCAAAATTACAAAAATTGGGAGATTATCGGGAGAAAATTTTGGTCGGGAGATTTCCAAAAAGCCGGGAGATCTCCCGAGAAATCGGGAGGAGTGGAAGCACTGCAATCATGTTCCAACCTAAAATTGAATTCGCAAGAATACACATTCACCTGCCACAATTTTGGCTTCTTGCGTCAAGGCTGGAACATGGGCTGGAATGATTGTTCTATTTTGCAGCAAAATCTAATTCCCCAGGAGAATCCAACCAATTAAGTTACAGAGATGTGCAGAGATGCATGGTAGACTCGTAGTTACCATGCTCACTATGCTCCCGAGCATGGTAAGCAAGTAGTTATTATTAGTTTACTATTTCAAGAAGGTTGGAACGGCCAGTGTAGCCTAGTAACTTTTTGTGATGTAGCCGTAGGAACAAAAATGGTAACTATTAGTTACTATTGTTTAAAGGTTGGAACACTCTCATGGTTAGGCACAATCTGAAGACTAGACTAGGATAGTCCGGGGCAGTAAACCACAAATCCCTGATTTTT